>BSBM01000993.1:11285000-11885000 GCA_027924585.1 Larix kaempferi
TATCCAACTCTTCCTGTTTTTCTTCATTCTCTGATAATGATTTATCTGAAGCATCATCTTCTATGTTGATCACAACGTTCTTCTTTAGAGATGGATCCACGATTGCATTTTCATTCAACTTGAGCTTATTAGTTAAGCGAGTGTGTGGTCTCCTGGGTACATAATCTTGGTGTGGCCACTACTTAACTTTTTTAGACAACTTCTTGGAACTCTTCTTAATAGATGTGCTGCTAGAAGGGTCTACAATGTATGTACTTTGACAATCATGCACAGGCTCAACTACTACTTTCTTGAAAGCTGAACCAATCATGTTAATCCTTCTCTTTTTCTTGCTATATACCCATTTAACTTCAGGGGATGAAGTCTTCTGCTCTGGAGCAAATTCTATGTTTTCCTTGATGTATCTGATTCCTCAAAGATACTTTTTGATGTGACTCTGCAAATTTGTAAAACCCTATCTACTAACTACTTATCGAACCAAAAAAAATTCAAGCAAAAAAGAAATGACTCAATCATGAACAAACCGTGCATGAATTTGACAAGGCTTGCAGGTTGGAGCTAGAAGGAAGGCTATCAAAACTGTTTAACTCTGGGAAAAATGAATTTTTTAGGATAACAGATATAGGTGCTAACACCATCCTTAGGTATTTTTTAAGTGGTTTAAGTTGGAGAAGATATGTTTCTTCCTGCCATGTTCTTATACATGTCCATGTTTGATTTCTAAGCCATAAAAAGTATTTTTTTATACATAAAAACTATATTTAGTATTAATGTTGTTTATTTTGTTGATTTTGCGAAATAACCCTTCAATGGATCATTCAAACCAGTCATATCAACAAAAAATTCCTCGAAAAAGAGGTCAATGCAAGGAAGTAGAATTGCATAATCTTCCAGTTTTTCCACCACACAACATTGTCCTTCAATTCACTCCTACTGGGGGTAAAAGAGCCGCTATTTGTTCTACCCGTCAACAATGTCAAGCATTTACAGATCATAACTCCATACCAAAAAATAATAGTATGAATTTTCCACAAGCAACGGGAAATCATGCAACAACTGTTGAAACTCGATGTCCTTTATGTAAGGAATGTGTGAAACACAACAATGTTGCTCAACAACCCATGCAACCTTTGGCTTCAATTATAGTTGAAGGGAATGGTAATGTACAAGATAGAGATCTTTACCAGATTATTAACTATGTTTCACATAATGTGGTCCCAAATGTCCCTCAAACATTAGTTGTTTATGTTATTGCCATTACAAATAATTCATATCAACTTATAGAAGGTTGTTTTGCTCAACAACCTAGGTTGTCTTTGTCTCCAATTACGATTGAAGGGAGTGAAAGTGCAGTCCTAACTAGTGGACAAAAATTTCAACATGCATCTAGAAGCTACGAAACAAGTGAAAGAGCTACCTTTCATGAACAAATAGACATAAATGCACCTATGCAAAATAAAATTCTGCGGATGTACAAGCTTCAGTAGAAACGCCTAAAGGGTGTTTAGAAAATCAAACTACATATGAAACAATTGAGAGAACTACCTTTCATGAATGAATGGATAGAAATGCACCTACATAAAATCAAAATTATGTAGATGTACAAGCTTTTGTAGAAATCCTTGAAGGGTGTTCAACAGATCAAACTACACATGAAATAGTTGAAAGAACCACCTTTCATGAACAAATGGATAGAAATGCACTTGCAGAAAATCAAAATTCTATAGATGTACAAGCTTCAGTAGAAATTCCTAAAGGGTGTTCAACATATCAAACTACACATGCTACTATAAGGTCAATAGGAAACCACTCAAGGACATTGTTATTGAGTCTTAAGAAGTGATCTGGATGGTTTAACTGCAGAATAAATGGGGGGAAGAATTTTTTTAAGGAAATTGGTAGATGGTTCTCCGGGAAGTCACTTCAAGATGTAGATGAAAGTGACATTATTTATTGAATTGGGTACTTCATGAGAAAAAACTATAGTCAAGATTCTAAAATTTCGGATGCTCTTGAACACCTAGATGGAGTGCTTCATAAAATTCGGTCAATTGTTATGCAAGAGATACGTAATGATTTTATACTTTGGAATATGGCTTCTGTATTTACTGAATCAAGCATGACCCATAACGATTTGCAATGTCTGAAGTGGATTGATCGTCACGGTGTATTGCAGGGTGTTAGTCCATCTTCGGTTTCCAAAGAGATGAAAAAGTGGAGCAAAGAAACTGAGGATATTGATATGGGTTGGGAGAGAATTGATGGTCTCACATACGGAGTTAGAGTGAAGCAAGTAAAGTCGTATGCTTCCTTTATGGTTGAGTCATATGAAAAGAGGATTGGAAGTAGGGTCATTGAAGTTTCTTTCAAACTTGGTATTGATTCTCATGTACATTATGATTGAAGTGGCTTGGTATGTGAGATGTTATTTGAGTTACTAGAAGATAGTGGCTTGATGTCTTGTGTAAGCCTTAGAAAATGGCGTGGAAAGGAAGAATATAAACAGGTTTTACCACATGCTGTTGATCCTATAAATGAGGAGAACTTAATGAAATAGATAAACTTGCTTGCACAAAATGGGATCCTAATGCCATATGGAAGGGTAGTGAAAGTGGATTTGTTTGAGTTCCATGATCTAGTGGCCATATGTAGTTTAATATGAAATAATAATGTTTCTTCAATGGGGAACAATTTTTGTCCTTGGTGCATGTGCCATAAAAAATCTATACACATGGTTACATATGAAATCAAAATCCAAGATGGGGACACTGTTCGTATTATTTTCAAGTTTTATGCAATGTCACCAAACTTGCTCATAGTAAGCTATACAGACTCTATTAAAAGTTTACATTTTTGTTGATATCTTGCCATGAATTTCTTAATCTTACTTTGTTTTAAAACGTTAGGAATTGAATCCTGCTTTGGAACAAAGCATTAAAGGATGGGAAGAAAAGCTAGATGAGTGTACTACAGACATTCAACCATCCTTATACAGTAGAGAATTGAATATTATGAAAAAATATCCCATGAATATAACAAATAATGAAAAGGTACATGCTTTCATAATTATTTCTTTACTATAAATGGAAACTCTTATTATTTAACTAACTCATTCCTAGTGGAACATGTGATGCCAGTTACAACTGACTCTTGGCTCAATGTCCAATATTTTATATTGTGCTCGCCATGCTGGAATTAGAACTGTTTTGAAGATGTTTCGTGAAATTCAAAAAAAATGCACAAGATTACGACAAGGTTCAACCAACCAGAGGGAATGAGAAATTTTTTTTTTTCAAATTTGGGAGGTGATGGAGAAAATTGGGTTTCCATGTAAGCCTTGGGAACCATACCATCATAAAATCCAAAAGTACAATGATCTTAACTATGGGAAATCAGATGGATCCGCATTAGAAAAGATCCTCATTCAGCATGAGGGAATTTTAAAGGTTTAATAATTATGTTAGGATATCCAATATTTTCAATGTGGGTTTTGACTAACAATAAGTGATGATTTTATGATTGCATAAGAGTGAAATTGAGTATCATTTTCATGCAATTTTAATAGAAAATAAGTAATGTGTCATGTACAATGAAATGTTGTGCATGTAGGTCATTGAAGGCCTACTAGATGAAGAAACGTATAAAAATGTTGTTGAGGATGTGGAAGTGTTATAAAGAATTCCACATGTTGCAACTGCACGGATGTGCAGGGGATGATAGATATGAATATGAGGAAAGGTACGCCAATTTCTAGGAACTTCATAGTATTATGTATTTCAACATGGTGG
The DNA here is from genome assembly GCA_027924585.1 of Larix kaempferi. Classification (NCBI taxonomy): domain Eukaryota; kingdom Viridiplantae; phylum Streptophyta; class Pinopsida; order Pinales; family Pinaceae; genus Larix; species Larix kaempferi. The sequence goes on from BSBM01000993.1 coordinate 11,288,789, forward strand.
TATTATACATTCACGATAAAAAAATTGATCCACTATCATTGCAGGATTGGATTCCTTACTAGTGAGTGGCTCTTGTTGTTTAGGATATGAGATGGTTCCTTATATGCATATCTGTTAAGATTTAATATGCTAAGACAGAAAATAGTAGCATTACATTCCATTTCACAATAATAGCATATACACGATCACTGAAGAAACAACAAGCATAGCATAAACACAAGAGACAAGATTTATCCTGGGAAACCCTCATGGGGTAGAAAACCCAGCAAAGCTTCCTCAATATAGATGACCAGCAATATACAAAGATGCAAACCAAAGACATGATCTCCTCCTCCACTATAGCAGACCTCTCCTCCACAAGTGCGCCTCTCTCAAGTGAGTGTGTGTATCAAATGAGGAACACACCTCCTCTATTTATACACTACTCTGACATATCTTTTACACAAGTACATGTAGGCTCGTATTTAACCATTAGGTTAAATACCTTATTATGATTGACTGGGCCGACCCCACTAGGGTGGTCTAACAACCCTTTGACCCACATAACACATACAGGGCCGACCCCCACTAGGGAAGTCTAATAACCCAAGTTACCACATTCCGACGGAGGAATAAACATCTCCGGATATACAATAAGATCTTTACGGAGGAAGGAAACATCTCCGGAATAATAAAGTACAAATATAATATTCTTTGAAGTTACAATATTTCAACACTCCCCCTTAATGAGAAGGATATTATAACAGTATCTGCATGAGCAAGGAGTCATTAACATCATACATGATACATTTATAAATCATTGGAAGCTTTCTCAACATCATCAGTAACTCAAGCAGTTACTGGAACATCTTTAATACTGGAACATCTTCAATACTGGAACATCAACATCTTCAGTAGTGAGTCTTTATCTTCTGCAGCACTCGAACAGCTACAACAACATCAACATCTGGATCCTCACGATCATCAGTATCATCATCTCACGATCATCAGCATCGTCATCACACGATCATCAGCATCGTCATCACACGATCATCAACATCGTCATCACATGATCATCAGCATCGTAATCAGACGATCATCAGCATCGTCATCACACGGTCATCAGCATCGTCATCACACGATCATCAGCATCGTCATCACACGATCATCAGCATCGTCAGCATCGTCATTACATGATCATCAGCATTGTCATCACACGATCATCAGCATCGTCATCACACAAGTATCCATACCGATACAAGTATCCTCATCTTCAATATAAGTATCCTACCGATACAAGTAACCACATCATCAATACAAGTATCCTACCGATACAAGTAACCACATCATTAATACAAGTATCCTACCGATACAAGTAACAAGTATCCTACCGATACAAGTAACCACATCATCAATACAAGTATCCTACCGATACAAGTAACCACATCATCAATACAAGTATCCTACCGATACAAGTAACCACATCATCAATACAAGTATCCTACCGATACAAGTAACCACATCATCAATACAAGTATCCTACCGATACAAGTAATCACATCAACACACACAATCATATTACAGGATGATCAATCCTGCTCTCTTTAGGACATAGGTCCATGGATGATGCAATCCTGTTATGTACCTTTTGAACCAAGGTCCAAGGACGATCTAGTCCTACCATGTACCTTTTGAACCGAGGTCCAGGGACGATCCAGTCCTATCATGTACCTTTTGAACCGAAGTCCAGGGACGATCCAGTCCTATCATGTACCTTTTGAACCGAAGTCCAGGGACGATCCAGTCCTATCATGTGCCTTTTTGAACCGAAGCTCAGGGATGATCCAGTCCTATCATGTACCTTTTGAACCGAAGCTCAGGGACGATCCAGTCCTATCATGTACCTTTTGAACCGAAGCTCAGGGACGATCCAGTCCTATCATGTACCTTTTGAACCGAAGCTTAGGGACGATCCAGTCCTATCATGTACCTTTTGAACCGAAGCTCAGGGACGATCCCATCCTATCATGTACCTTTTGAACCGAAGCTCAGGGACGATCCAGTCCTATCATTCAATTCTCGGAGACCTCATGTCTACAGCTCAATTCAAAGGACTAAAGTCTGAGGACGATCCAATCCCCTTACCTGTTCATTCAGGATTTTGTTCTCGGAGACATCATGTCTACGGCTCAATTCAAAGGACTAAAGTCCGAGGACGATCCAATCCCCTTACCTGTTCATTCAGGATTTTGTTCTTGGAGACATCATGTCTACGGCTCAATTCAAAGGACTAAAGTCCGAGGACGATCCAATCCCCTTACCTGTTCATTCAGGATTTTGTTCTCGGAGACATCATGTCTACGGCTCAATTCAAAGGACTAAAGTCCGAGGACGATCCAATCCCCTTACCTGTTCATTCAGGATTTTGTTCTCGGAGACATCATGGCTACGGCTCAATTCAAAGGACTAAAGTCCGAGGACGATCCAATCCCCTTACCTGTTCATTCAGGATTTTGTTCTCGGAGACATCATGTCTACGACTCAATTCAAAGGACTAAAGTCCGAGGATGATCCAATGCCCTTTCCTGTTCATTCAGGACTTTATTTTCGAAGACATACGTCTACGGCTCTCTTGAGGATGATGCAATCCTATATGTCCACCAAGGACTTCATTCTCGAAGACATACGTCTACGGCTCTCTTGAGGATGATGCAATCCTATATGTCCACCAAGGACTTCATTTTCGAAGACATATGTCTACGGCTCTCTTGAGGATGATGCAATCCTATATGTCCACCAACCTCTCTGTCGGCATCACTAATATAGGTATTCACATCATCGACCTCACTGTCGATGCAGGCAATCTCATCATAAGTGATCACATCACTCCCCCTTTCAAGGAGGGTCCTTCTGGACTATATTAAGTTTGTCTCGGAAAACTTTACTTGAGGTAGAGGTTTGGTTAGTACATCGGATAGGTAGAGGTTTGGTTAGTACATTGGAAACTTGTTACAAATTCGAACTTTAATTCCTATCTGCACCATATCTCATATATAGAAATGCCAGATCTTTTGACTTATCATGGAACACTGGATTCTTTGCCATTTTAGTACAACTCTGTTTGTCACATAGGATCACAGTTGGGTCCATCTCTAAGTCAAACAATTCTGAAGCCATGCCGTTTCACAATTAGCAGAGCAAGCAGCCATATATTCCGCTTGTGCTAGACTGCTTCCTGCTAAACCACAAGATCATGGCTGATCCCAGACAATAACATCTTCTCGATGTGCTCTTCCTATCTGATACACTTTCTGCTCAATCAATATCTGTGTAGCCATCTGAAGTCATGATCTCAAAATAGCATAGATCAAATTCTATCGTATCCTTTAGGTACCTGGTCACATGCTTTGCAACTAATAGGTGAACACATCTAGTTTCCACTAGATACTGACTTAAGGTATTCACAGCAAAGCATATATCTGACCTAGTATTTAATAGATACATCAATGACCCAATAATTTGTCTGTACAGAGTTATATACACTAACTCTGATGATTCATTCACCAACAGCTTCAAGTTGGAATCCATGAGAGTGGACATTCCAACATATCAAGTCCTTTTAATATTTCTCGGCATACTTTCCCTGGTTGAGAAAGATTCCTTCTGAGCCTTTCCATACTTCCAGACCTAGGAAGTAATACATTAATCTAATATCTTTCATTTTCTTTTATGCAGCCATCTATCTGTGCCATCTCTCGTTAGATGGGTCTACTGATATGAACCTCAACATCATTCGAACTTTGAGGTGAGTTCCTTCTTGTATCCATGTCATCTATGTATAGAAACCATATTCAACCTTGTAGCAAAGGTTGAGATCCACATCACCCATGGTGATCATTAAGCTCATCAATTGATTATCGATCCTGGGAACCCATACAGAACCTGATTCACACTTCTTCTTTAATTACACCATTAAGAGAATGGTCTTATCTAGCCACTTGGAGCAAACATCTCATCATGATTCTCTTCCTCTTTCTAAGAGAATTTTCTAGCCACAAGCCTTCTATAGTGTGTTTGATTTGTAAATCTTTTGTTGAACATCCATCGCTTGTTCAGTGTTCATCATTCATCATGATCTTTCCTACAAATCAAAATTAAGTACAGGATTAGTAATACTTCATAATCATCAAATCATATTGACATGATAACCTATTATGCATACAGATATCATTTACATAGTTATGCAACTATTTTGACCAATACTTTGGCACAACACTTTCCCATATCCTGTATGCATATAGTGGCTATCTAGATGCCTTCCATCTCTACCAGAACATACTATCGAGAGTGTGCACAGCTCTCAGCATGTCAGCAAAGAGGTTTCATTCTAGACAAGCAACAATGGAATGTTTGTCCAACTTACCAATTATATGCATATTAGTAGCATGATATATTCTAGGAATACAAATATGCATACAAGCAATATCATTTACTATTTCTAATAACAACTCAAATACTTATCTTTTATGTTTGTGTGGTTGCCTCCCGCTTGATCTTCTGTATGTCTTTTGAACTTCTATTCATTCTGTACCATTGTGCATGCTCAAGTGTCATCCTCATGATCTCATACACAAACATACATTCATTAGTATATTCTCAATGTTATCAAATCATTATAGTTCTAAATAATCTTGAAAATGTATAGTCATGATTATAGATAATATTCAAGGTTTCAGGGAAGTCTTCTTTTACTCATGCATATTCTTGTTTGATCTAGTTAGTTAAATAATCAACCAAGATAAGAGACATAATATGCATAAACCCTTGCTTACTAACTTTATGAATAAGCATAACCAATCATACCAAGTATACTTATATAAGGGATCCTAACACAAGGTAAGATTCGAACATGACATAGGAAAACATACCTGGATTAGTATACTTGCTTAGTTATGTCTAACATACCTAATCAATATCTTCTTTGTTCTCTTCAATGATTTAGAGATCCTATGCTGGAACCTGCATATCTCATAGGTTAAGCATAATAGAGCAAAGTCATACATACCTTGTAAGTAGAACTTCTATGTGATCAAAGATTATGGATGAGTCTTTGTCTTCATGTTGTCATGGTCATGGAACTTGATTTGTCTTTTGTGATGTACCTGTATCTTGTTAGCAGACAACATCAACCTCGCACAACACCATAATGCATTAGTACAATCATATAGCCCTAATCAATGAATGTATTCGATCATTCACATGCATTCATACTGTTACTAGGGTGATAAGACAATTCTAACATTAATCAAGATTGTACCAATAAATAATATGAAGACAAACACATTATGAACTTAATCAACAATAAGATTTCAAGACATACCTGAACCTCCTTAAGTCATACCTGTCGAGACTTCTTGTAGTCTTCTTATGTAAGGCCTTAGCCTCAACTCCCCCTGAAACTTGATCTGGAGCTTGATTAGGGTTTGCTAGAGAAACCCTAAAAATTCAATCTTTGACTTTCACACTTCTGAATGGATGGAAGGATGTGTCTTGCTAGCATACTTCAATTTTGAAATCTCCAAAATTTGACCCCTCAAAATTGCCTTCGAAACTTCTGGATCTTCTGGACAGGATCCCGAACTAGGGTTTGATGAAGCCCACCCTTATGCTCAATCAAAAGGTTTGATCCAAGGCTCTAAACTCTTATTTTTCTGAGGAGCTTCCAGCCGTGGTTACAGACTTCAAAAATTCCAACTTTTGCTGAAGCCCTAATTTTCCATCTTTCCGATCAAAATCCCGAGCTAGGGTTTAATCAAGCCCGGTCTTCTACCCAACCAAGGAATTCGATCTTGGTCTCTAAATTTTGATTTTCCTGAGTAGCATTCAGCCATGGATTCCGATTCCAAAAATTCTAACTTTCTCCGAAACCCTTAATTCCGGAACCCATGAATAAAGGTGCTCCAAAAATAATTCTGTTTTGACAGAAATATGTACCTGATTGTTTCTGCTATAACTCTGAAATTTTCGCTCCACAGGGTCTGAAAACTTTTTTTGCAGTAGCCTGACCTGTCATATTTCCATCCTGACAGGTCTGACCTCAATTGGATTTTCTGAGAGAGAGTTATGCCAAATGTCGCAACGTGACCTGTTTTGGGATAATACAGGAGAGCGAACTTGTACGACGTGCCACGTGTCATTGTTTGAACTTCGGTATCTGAAAACTTTTCCTGAGATAGCTCACCCTGTTATATTTCCATCCTGACAGGTCTAACCTCAATTGGACTCTCTGAGAGAGAGTTATGCCAAGTGTCGCAACGTGACCTGTTTATGGGATAAAACAAGAGAGCGAACTTGTATGGCGTGCCACGTGTCACTGTTTGAACTTTGGTCTCTGAAAACTTTTCCTGAGATAGCTCTCCCTGTTATCTTTCCATATTCATAGGTCTGACCTCAATTGGACTCTCTGAGAGAGAGTTATGCCAAGTGTCGCAACTTGACCTGTTTATGGGATAAAACAGGAGAACGAACTTGTACGGCGTGCCACGTGTCAGTGGTTCAGCTTCGGCCTCTGAAAAAGTTTCTTGAGATAGTACAGTCTATGTACTACCTGTAACTTTTTACTAAATTTCATTTGGAGCTTCCTAGCCCAAGTTATGACCTTTTTTCCTAGGTCACCTGATTTTGACTGAGATTGGAAGAGGCAGAAACCCTAACTTGTACTGATCATAACTTACAAAGTACAACGAATCTGAGGGTGCCCTTTGGACAAAATATACCGGGAGATGTTATCTACGACCTGTAAAGGTTTCAGATCCTGAACCATCGCCAAAATGGATTTATAGCGAAAGTTCCACGATGACTGGTTTTTTCTATATAAAACCCTAACCTTCAAATTGTTGTAAGTAAAGCAAGTGTCGTAAGTGCCATACCTTGTCTTCCTTCAGGTTAGCTCTGATACCATGTTAAGATTTAATATGCTAAGACAGAAAATAGCAACATTACATTCCATTTCACAATAATTGCATATACAGGATCACTGAAGAAACAACAAGCATAGCATAAACACAAGAGACACAGATTTATCCTGGGAAACCCTCATGGGGTAGAAAACCCAGCAAAGCTTCCTCAATATAGATGACCAACAATATACAAAGATGCAAACCAAAGACATGATCTCCTCCTCCACCATAGCATACCTCTCCTCCACAAGTGCGCCTCTCTCAAGTGAGTGTGTGTATCAAATGAGGAACACACCTCCTCTATTTATACACTACTCTGACATATCTTTTACACAAGTACATGTAGGCTCGTATTTAACCATTAGGTTAAATACCTTATTATGATTGACTGGGACGACCCCACTAGGGTGGTCTAACAACCCTTTGACCCACATAACACATACAGGGCCAACCCCCACTAGGGAAGTCTAATAACCCAAGTTACCACATTCCGACGGAGGAATAAACATCTCCAGATATACAATAAGATCTTTACGGAGGAAGGAAACATCTCCGGAATAATAAAGTACAAATATAATATTCTTTGAAGTTACAATATTTCAACAATATCCAAGGGCCCATGCTCTTCAGATGACTAGGGATGTTCATCCTTATACTTTAGGACGGTTAAGGAATGAAGTCATGGAACGTAAGCATATGGAAATGAAAAATTTGAATAGAAACCAAGGAGGAGGAAGAGGAGTTAATAAGGAGTATAGAAACACATTTGAACATGGAAAAATGTGTCTTGTAAATGAGATGCGAGCATAAATTTTCAAACTTTTTATGACGTCAGAAGCTACTTTCCAAAAATTTAAAGAAAGAAGATACTTGACTTCAAATATTAGAAGTCAACTTCGTGTTGAATATGAAAAGATAAGAAGTCCACTAAATGATGAAATTGCATCATAGTTGGCATCCTACTTCCCTGATGTCACTTCTCATCAAGTGAAACAACTATTTTAGTCATGGGTAAAACAATACAAGAAATCATTGATTGCACCACCACCAATAAGTATGCCACAATTTTAAATGGTATGTAATTATGTTTTCATTTTATAGTGTGAGGGCTCATAATGTGTTTTTAACTATTAATATGTTGTGGTAGTTCAATAATCGTCTTCCAAGATCAAGGCCATTAAGCAACTTTGGTGAAGAGGCTTATCGTGAATCACATTGCTTCAAAAAGCGCAAGGCCAAAAATAATGTTCAAACAAGAAATAACAATAAAACTAATGGTGTTTCATCAAAGAGAATAGTGGCAACGCAGACTGATCAAACACAAGAAATGAATGGGGTAGCTAGTGTTGACATACCTATGATGGAAACTGAAAATTACTGTAAAATAGGTGTGTCATCCTCAAGAAATGAAGTAGGGAAAATTAATGAAACACAAGAAGTGTATGGAGAAATTGCTATTGATATTCCAATGACAGAGGCTACAACTCACAATAAAAAGGGTGTTCCATCCTCGATAAATGGTACAGGGCTGAAGGACAAGAATCTCAAGGGGAAGTAGTTGATAACCAAAATATGGATGTTGGGAATCCTATAAAAATTGATGTCATTATAAGAAGTAAGATACAAGCGAAAAAGAAAAAATTCCTAGATGATCGGAATGCAACATTGTATGCAAAATGGTGAAAGAAACTTATGATGCAATAGGCATTTATAGTGATCTTTCCATACTGAAAATTTATTCTATTATGGTAACATTTATGTCACCAAGTTTTGGAAATGTAACAAATGCTGGAAGGTGTTATCACCTAAAGTTGCTACCCTAAAATATTTCTATTCTTTCACACCTTTACAATTTTGATGACTTTTCTTAAAACCTCATCTTAAATCCCCGTTAATTGGTCTGCTCATTCATGAGTTATGTTTGTTTTTCTTGAATTGTTTTGCTTCAATAAGTGGCCATAGATAGAGTATTGCATGATTACATAACCCACAAGTGTTTTTTTTGCATAGCAATACTTTTGCAGGCCCCAAGTTTAAATTACAGTCAAGAATCCAATTGTTGATGGAAGTTCAGACTTTCGGTAGCGAAAAGTGCGAAATTCTCAAAGAAGGTGGTACCGGAAGTTCTACATTCCGGTAGCGGAATCTCGACCATGATCTAAAAAAGGAACTACCGAAAATTTTAAAGTCCTGACAAGAGGTAATCCATGATCTCACAAATTAATGGTTTCAAGGTATACCCATTAAATTGTGCATTTATTTTCTTAAAAGTTGATGAAGTTTGGTTTTAGATGTTTTTTATTAAGTGATAATACGCCTCATCATTTCACATCATGGTGGCATGTGTCATTCCTGAATTGCCTGATAATGCGGCCAAATTTTATAATGATAAGTCTTCTCTTGATATGATTTCCATGCACATTGAATCATAAATTCAAGAAGAGAATTTTAGGATGCCTTTCCTTTGTTTGAAACTCGGGTTTCTCTTGTAATTTCACTCCAGCTGATGGCATATTAAGTCGGAATTAGAAAGTAACCAGTTTGCAAAATAATGGTGAAGAAAGGAGGAAAATTTGTGCATCACGAACCAGAGGGTGCTGAATGGCTTGAATCCTATCCAGTATGTGCTGAGAAATTCATGAAATCATGGTGGTTCAGTTTGTGCAAAAAAATGTAGGGTTTCAATAAATAAGTTGCAAAGGCATTTGCAGAGAGGTTTGATGGTTGGACAATGGAATTGGGAAGTTTAAAATTTCAAGTAACAAATGAATCTATCGCTTTTACGACCAGTGTGCCTACGAATGGCGAAAGATGGTTTAAAAACAAAGGTATCAGTGCAGACTACAACCAGATTTTGAAAGCAAAACACCAGGATCTTGATTGGAAAAAGGCATTCCTAGGAGCTGGTTGAAAGAATAATGGACATAATTGTTGAAGATGGTGCAGAGATACATTACCTGCAAAGGTAGATATATTGTTACTTTTGCTTATCTTATGAGTTTTTTATTTCATCTTTCTGGCGAAAAAAGATGAATCTTCCCTTCTTCTTGTTGAAAAGTAAAACAAATATGTTAGTTAGAGTTCAGACTCATCATGAGCACACCCAGAACAATATATTTCATTATAGTTTAATTAAACTGCTAATTATGGAAGAACTTAATAAAGTATAGAGAACTTGACAACACTTTCTGTTGTGGTCTAGTTTCAAAGTAGAAGTTAAAGAGATTCATCATACCATAATAGAGACCCGTGCCAGAAAAGCAAAGAATCCTGAAACCTTAAATATCCTTGTTGGTGAGTCCTCAAATGTGAAGCACAAAGAAGAAGCCATTGAAAAAAGAACCATGAGTAACAAAAGGAAGATTGCGTTTGAGGAGGAAGATATAACAAAGGATATAATATATTTTATTCTAGAAATTAAGTTGAAAATCCATACACTAGAAAGAAAGGAGGAGTTATATTGACTGAATCAGTTGTTAAGGAGCCTGAAGTAGATCCTGGACATGAAATTCAAGGTCAAGACATAGTGGAACCTTCCAGTAGCACACTTACAAAGACAAATTCCAAGAAACTCTCTCAGAAAACTAGGAAGAAGATACAACAAGAACCTGTGTTCAGAAGGCCAGACACTCACCCTACTAATAAGCTTAGTATTAATGCCAAGGATTCTATGGATCCCTTTGAATAAAAACACTGTTATCACCATTGAGGATGCTTCAGATGAAGAATATGAACGAGTTGTCAGGATGGAGACGCATATTTCTCATATTTTAACAAATATTAGAAAGGGTTGCATGAATTTCTAGAATTGCTCGAAGATGATCATAATGATCAAATAGATTCTGAAATAGAGCATGAGGTAGAGGAGATAGCTCCAAGTTCACCTGGTCTAAATAATGTGAATAAAGCAGAGGATAATGTTTTAAATTTACTATATTTAGACAATAAAGACTCCGAGCCAGTGGAAAATGAACACGTTAAAGAAGTAGAGGTACATGAGTTTATTGTCTCAGCTCACCCAAAAAAGAAAAATATTAAGAAAGTGGAAAAAATCCATAGGAGACTGCAGCAGTATAAGGAGTTAAATGAACATCTAAAGCATGGAAACATAACAATGAAAAGGGAAGGAGAAAAAGTTAAGAAAACATTGGATAAAATTATTGCTAAGCATAACAAATTGTGTGTTTGGGCTCATAAGACATTAAAGAAGAAGAAGAAGATGCATAAACATAATAAGAAGTTGCTAAAAAGGAACATAGTATCGAAGGAAAAGTGGTTACAGGAGAAAAGGAAGTATCAAGCACCATACATTCTCAAAATTATGGCAGAGGCAGCTCAACATGCTTAACCAAGACATTACAAAGATTATAAATAAGAATGTTCTCAGGTAATAAGCATTTCAAATTTTGGTCGAGGTCATTTATAAGGCAGATGGCATGATATTTTGCGATCTTGTATCAGGGTTAATTGTTGAACCGTTGGCTACACGAATCCTTTCGGAATTTTTGGTAGCGCCATACATACAGAAAATCACAGAAGCGATACAAGAAGTTATGGAAAATGTGTTTTTGTAATATTTTGTGAATTTTGAGTTGCAGGCACGCCCATTAAGGATATACCCTCATCACAGGAATTCACCAAGATTTTTTCTTATGTGTCAATTTTAATGAATGTTTCAGATGGGGTCAAGATCATGGATCCATAATCAAAGTTAGGATTTTCTATTTTAAATCATAAAATCAACTTGCAATAACAAATATTACTATTATTAGCTATTAGTTGATATTCAATGCATAATTTTGGGATCTCAGATCTATCTAGAAGGAATTTTGTATCTATAAAAAAATGAGAAGAAGATAGAAGGGGTGTTCGAGTGCAGAGGGTCGTGAGTGAGTTTTCAGAAGCTTTATAAAGGGAAAAGTTTTATTACTCTGTAATATGCTATAATAAAAATTCCTGCTACTTGATGGTCATATTATGGAACTTTGTGTAAGCCAAATTCTATTTCTTCTCTTTGAATACAAATACAATTCTATCTTAGTTTTTATTGTTTTCGTACTTAGCATAACAAATTTTGAGGTGCCTAAAATTTGCATTCTAACAGTGTAGTGCAAACTTTAGGGCTAATAGAAGGCATACTAACTACATAATTTTGTTTTCAGTAATAAAATTATAGTTTTTTTCAGAGGTAGAAAAGTCAATTACCATTCACTTTGAAGTCTTGGTTAAAATTTTAGGTGTTCTAGAAAATTCTGAGTTGTTATATAAAAAACATTGTAAATATTCAAAAAGGGGCTTAGAAAAATGCATGCCACAATTTGTACAATTGTCATTAATTGAACTTAACATCATGGGGTTGAAGATATACATATTATTGACAAAAACGTCTTTTCAATTCCTAAAATTCTATCCCCTTTTCCCACAGTTAATTTGACAAAATGACAACTTTTGTGTAAATGCCTGCCAATAACTCATTATTGGGTCTTTTTTGGTGATTTAAGTTTTAAATGGCGTGTTTTAATATTTTCCACTTTCTTATAGATCTGATTTTACAATTTGGGTTTAGAAAGTGCATGTTGTGTGAAAACACTTCATGGCCATCTTGTATTTATGAAATGTCCACCAAGATTAATAAAAATGCAAGCCAAACCATCCTATTAAATGTTTATAGTAAATGTAATTGAGAATGGAATGACTATATATATGTAGTTTTTTAAAAAGAACAAGAAAATTTGTATTAAAACGAAGCATGGCTGCAGAAATTTTACAAAATTATAGTTCTTATGTTTGCCTTTCAAAGGACTCATGGTCTTTGTGGGCCAGAATACTCTGCCCATTCTTCAAGCAGTTCCCCAATTTTTCAACAAAATTACAAGTTTTGAAATTGCTTGAGTAAATTGAAGCAAGCATGAAGCACCATATGACATCAAGCAAGCAAGCATCAAGCAACATGCAGCCTCAAAATTGGGTTTAGAGAGTGCATATTGTGCAAAAACACTTTATGGTCGTCTTGTATTTATGAAATGTCCACCTAGAATAATAAAAATGCAGGCCAAACCCTCCTATTAAATGTTTATAGTAAATGTATTTAGAAATGAAATGGATATATATATATTGTAAGTATAGATCCTTATATTACTTGCATCCAAATAAACAGAAGTTGACAGGGACTTCTCATGGAAGAGAAAACAGACCCGAGACAAAAAATTGAAAGTTTAAAGAGCCCTCTCAACAAAGAGAAAACAGGCGGCCCGAGTTCAGCGACCATTACAAGTTTTAAAGACAACTAACAGTTTGACCCGAAAACACATAAACTGGAATAGAGTCTGCAAATACTAACTAGGAATCAAAAGGACAAAGACCGAGGCATAGACTAACAGTTTTGACCAGCCATGCCCGCATGGGAGCCGACGAGCTCGATGCCCAGTCTTTCGACAATTTGCTTATGGTTCTGTATGATCTTCGTGAGGAGGAGTACCATCTCGTCCATCTGAAGGAGTATTTCAAAGATTTTCCAACAACTGCCTTCTGCATGATAATCCAGTGTTTTCTGGTACATATTAGTTCGGCCCCTGGTGTTCCCCGTCTCAACATTCTAAATTTCTGCTTGGGCTTTCGACGGAATTTCCTGCTTGAACCTGCGGGCTTTTCCAACTACGCCCCTCATGAACCTGACCGGCGGTCCAGGCGAGGGTCCATTCAGCTTTGTTTTACGCAGGATGTAAGGTCGTTTCTCAGGAGACATTGTGACAGGAACAAGATGCCGACCTCTCCCAGTGGTTTGCGTGCTGCTGCGGGCTGGAGTCCAAACTACTTTCAAGCTTCGCATGCAGTTTCTGTCACCCAATAAACCATGATTCCTTTTCCTTCTAATGCTATTAATCTCACCTCTGTAGGGTTCCTTTCCCATGATGGCAGTTACTCGGCCTGGAAAGGAGTACCGGGACGGTCATGCTCGCACGTGGGAGCAATCTGGAGACGTGAGGCCGAAACCAGGGAATGATGACGATCAACAGCTTGTCTAGAAGGAAGTAATGGATCAGACAAATCACAACCTTTCATGCAGACTGCCTTATGGAGCCACGGAAGCGTGGGTCGATTGTGTGGATGCATGTGGAGCACGGGCGGGCACGTGCTTCGTCGCTTGTCTGGCAGTGGGGGGTTCCTGTCCTGTCTCTGAGTTGGACATGTTCCGAGTGGGCTGGCGCACGTTTGTCACCCGCCGTGGGGTATATATATATATTTAAAAGACCAAGAACATTCGTATTAAAACGCATCATGACTGCATAAAGTTTACAAAATTATAGCTCTTCTGTTTGTCTGAGTCAAATGAATCATGGTATTTTTGGGCCAGAATACTCTGCCCATTCTTCAAGCAATTCCCCAATTTTTCAACAAAATTACAAGTTTCAAAATTGCTTGAGTAAATTCTCTAAAACGTACCTAGGATCAAAATTAAAAAAAACTAAGCATGGAGGCTATTTCACTTGTCTAGCCTTGTTGGTGCCCTCTGCTGCTATTTCTCTTGAACTGGCTTCGCCCTGCTCTTCATTGATTTCCATTGGTTGATTCTCCTCTTCCCTTTCTTCATCCGATGGAGTCGAGAATTTGAGGTTTGGTGGCTTGCATTTCTGTATTGGATAAGACTCCTCCATCGATACTTGCAGAGATGGCTTCTAGGTTGATTCGTCTACAATGGACCAGAGTGGTGCTTGTTCATCTTCAAGGAGTTGGATACGAGCTTATCGATTTCCAAATAGATCCAGGGTGGTGATAGATTGAGATAATATCCCCTGCAATTGAATTTTCATGAAGTTCACTGCTGTCTCCAGATCTTCTTTCCCTTCACTATTCTCATCATTACATGCAACCTTCCCTTTAAATCTTCGGTATTTCCCTTTGTCCATTGAGCTTCTGAGTGCTGCTCCAATCCCACCACTGTAATGTCTTCTTCTGCTCCACCCTTCTGTTCCGCGAGCTCCACTGGAAGAGTTTAGTGCCTTGTCCATGTAAAAGTACGTGAATTTAATGTAAAGGGTGTCATCATCCCTCTGACTCGTGCAGCCTGCAGGCCATCCCGTCTCTTAACATACTCTCCCTCCTTGAATTAATTCGGAATTGCTATAAGGCGGCGAGCTCGTCCTTGCCTCTCCCATCCACATGCTCGTTCACTAAATTTTATGTGTGCTTGCGCCATGAAAACAACGCTACAGGAAGTTCTTTCAAAATTTCTGATAGAGCCCTTCATATAGAAAAATGCAAAAGCGCTACGGCAAGTTCCAAGAACAGAATTTTCATATCATTTTGTAAATTTTGAATTCGTAAGCGTATCTAGAAAATAAATAGCTTCATCAAAATGATTTCTTGTAAAGATTTGTTAAATACCAAGTATAGGTTCGATATCAGAGATTTAAAGCTTGTCAAAGTATACCCTAGAAGGGTGGATCTTGAATAAAAAAATTAGATTTTATGTTTCAAATCATAAAATATATTTGCAATAACGATACACTGTATTCTTAGTTTATATATAGTGCTCAATCCATAATTTTGGGATCTAAGATCCAATCTAGAGTAAATTTTGTATCTATAAAGAGACATAAAAAGAGAGAGTATCGGGTTTGAGTGTTGAGGGTTAAGAGTGAGGACTGAAGAGTTCTTCAAGATACAATTTATGTAATGTTTCATCTTCAAAGATTCATGCTCTATAAACAATCAGTATTATTTATGCTCTATTTTTTGGTTTAGACTAATTAAGCTCTTGTAACTGTTATCATGTTATCAGTATTTAAAGTGTTGAATACTACATAGATTCTGTTGTATTTTCAGTTTTTTAGAAGTTATTTTTGATGCATCTGGAGATCAGAACACTTTTGATGCTCTTGGAAGAAACTTAATGTAAATGCAATATCTACTTTGATTGAAATGAATAACAAGTAGTGTTTTTTTTCATGTGATTTTTTTTTTCCAAATTACCGTTCACATTAAATGCATCAAAGACATATACATTCTCGAGAAATGCACACACACACACACATACCAATTTATGTATTAAAACCTTGAAAAGTATACACCCGTGAACTTGGTCTATAATCCATGTATGTGTAGCCATTTCTCTTTGGCCCCTTTCCATCTACTGTAAGATATTTACTTACTACAACACACACACACACACACACACACGTATATATATTCTAGAGTTCTAGGCTGCTTGGGAGATTTAGGTTGCAAGCCCTCCTCTTCTAGACAATAACAATTTGTACATTCTCTCTTGCCTTGTCTAGAAGCTTCAGGTTCTCTAGAAGCTGCAGTAGGTGCATGTGCAATTTTTGTTTTAATTCTTTCACTTTCTTCCTACAATTTACCAAATTGTCTTTCAACCTACTTTTATCTTCAATGCACTTCTTCAATGTTTCCATATTATTCTTATATTTCTCTAAGTGTTCCTTTTCCTTTTCCTAAAGAAGACTCCTTGTAGAATTCAACTGAGATTGAACTTCAGTCAAATTTTTATTGAGTTGTTGTGCCTCTATCTCCAACAGTTGTGCCCTCAACACTTTATCATGATCATATGAAGTATATACAACTGCTACTTCCTGAAGAATGTTCTTCTGCTGCAGAGTGGAAATTTGGGATTTCAGTTCTTGTATCTCATTCTTACATCCCAAATATTGTACCTGTTTGTTCTCCAATATTTTTATTTTGAGCTCTCTAATCTTGACTTCCCTCTCAACTATCTTCTCCTTCAATGTTTCATGTATGGTTGATGACCCTGAAAATATCACCTCCAACATTCTTTGCTACAATAGCTTCCATCAAGGACTTCTCTCACATTTTTAAGAAGGCACGATACTTTTTTAACCGCTCTTTTTATTTTTTAACCAACTTCTATTGATTTAACAACTTCCTCTAGTGCCTTCCCTTGGGTTTGTAGAGGGAACACTCATAGATAAATAAATATTGTTGGTGTGCATGGGGATCATATGTTCCAGCAGAAGTCAAACCCATAGTCTGTCCCTTACAAATTTTAGATTCTTCTACCTTCTTAGAATTTGTTTTTTTCATTTTTCCTCATTTGTTTTATATTTCTCTATCTCAGCTACATGTTTATTGTACTCTTCACTCCATTTGTTTTCAAACTCTTTCTTCAAACTTTCAATTAATTTGTCTTTTTGCTTGATTTCATTCTTCAATCCTACTTCCTCACTAATAATAGTCTCTAGAGGCAGAATGTTCAAAACCTTCGGGATTTTTCTCAACTCATTTTCCAGTCTCTTTATTGTTTATGCGTATTTCTTCAGTTGAGTCTCATATGCTACTTTGGCTTGTGCATTTTTTTTTAAATCAACAACAATTCTATCAAATTCTGTACCCATAACATCAATATCTTGTACATTGCCATTTGTTATGTTTCTTGAACAATGCACAGTATCCACAAGTGATTTTTGTAACCCTGCAGCTTCCTGTAAACAGAGACAATTTTAAGTATCCGTACTTATTTAAAATTGCTCAAACCTTGGAAAATGTTACCAATTATTAAAATTCCAACTATAAAATATTTCGCGATACAATTCTACAAATATTTTAATTTCTAAGGATTTTATAATATAGTTTATAGATAAATCTTGCGTTTTTTAGAGTAAATTTTTTTTACCCCATCAAAATTAGGCAAAAGGAGGCTTCAAAAAATGGAATTTGGCGACTTTTCTCTTGGAGAAAAGCATTAAAAAATAGCCCGTACCTTTAAGAGGTCAAGAATTTGCAAATCCTTAATCCTACAGAGTTTCTCCTCCATGGCAAATTTTTATTTGAAATTCAACATTTCATCGAATAACTTAAAAACAAATCCTCCATCAACAAAATATTTTGGAGAGGAAGTTTTCTCAGCTGCAAACTATGGAGGTGTAACTATACCAAGTTGAATTTCTGTTGTAGCAGAAATATCATCATCACTATGTTCTTGTTCATAATCCTCAAAATATTGTGCCTCGTTTGCATTTATTTTAGTGCCTTTATGGAATCCTTCTAGAATGGAGACAACATCAATTTATTCACAGTTGACTAAACTAGGGCCACTTCCCATACCTTCTATATAGTTCTCCAAAGGCTCTTCAACCACTTGTTCATTGTTCTTCGGAGATTCTTGAGGAATTTCTTGGTTGTTTTTTTTTTCATTTTAGACTTCTTAATGTATGTCTTTTTAAAACTTCTTGCTTCTGCAATGCTGGGACAATATAAGTCGATAATTTTTTGTAATGTACCGGGGTAACTAAACTTCACTCTCTTCATTTTTCTCTCCTACAATGCAAAACGCAATTTTTTTTCCAATAAATGAAGGACATCTATGGTCATGTCTTCAACCCAGTGAATCACCAACTTCATACAATCACCCGAAACATATTGCTTGTGGTGATTCATAATTTTCCTAAGGACAATTTCAATCAAGGTTTTGTACAGTCCCGGGGGACATATTGCATCCTTACACCATTCCTGGGAACATAAACATTTTTTCCACATATTTTGTTTTCCATCTCACCCTTTTCTACTTTGGGGGTTTTCTTGGAGGTCAACATTACTCCCTCCCCACATGAAAATTTTGTTGATCTGGACACCAAATCAGGGTCCCGATAAACCTTCCTTCCGAAAATAAGCAATTCCTTGGACTCATCATCATAATTAGAGATGGCATTGCCAATCTCTTCATTTTCCAAATTGAACCGACCAAAAATAAAACGATGCACTCCTTCTCTTAGCAAGACATTTAACATACCTCTTGGCTAGTTGGTTCTATTACTCCATGCATCAATGCTCTCTTGGAATTTTTTGATAGGGAAGCTCTCAACTTGGGAACCCCCTGCTTTAACTAATGGCATGGAACTTGAGGCCATTATTTCTACTGTTTCCATTTAGCAGGATGCCCCTTTTTCGACTGTGGCTAGCAAGGAATTGGTGGTTAGGAATGGTGACGATGGACACAAAGGATGTTGGCATGCTAAGAATGAAGGTAGGGAATGCATGCTGAGGATGCATGCACAAGAACGCACCGAAACGAACAATATGGACATTGAGAACATACACACATGAACGCATAGGATGCACGTTGAGGACGCACACACAAGATTCCCACTGACCTATCTAAAATATAATAAAAAATACAAATGTGTTTGAAGTTAACTATACACAATTTAACTTTTCAATTTGGATATTATAAACTTTCTAGTATGTTAAGTATATACATATATATATTTTGTAAGTAAGTACCCACGGGGATTTGAACTTGTGACCTTCCATTTACAACCTATCATCTCAATTACTCATTACGAATTACTCTACCCCCATAGGCATGTTAAGTATACTTATTGGAAATAATAGAGAAAAAATTTGGCATTCTAATTATTCTAGAAAAATATTGTTAACTTTATGGCTTGTTATGTACACTTATTGAAAAGTATATCAACAAACTCAAGCATGCACATATGATGAATTTATTATAGTAAGGAGTATCATACTATATGTATCAAACATATTCTTATGCATAATTTGCCAGTATCTTAGTCAAATTCAAAATTACTAATTAAAATTCTAAGTTGTTATGTCAAAAAATGAGTGTAATTATTCAAAATTGGGGTTAGGAAAATGCACACAACAGTTCATACGATTGTCATTAATTGATCTTAAGACCATGGGGTTGAAGATAGAAATATTTTTGACATGACACTTTTTCAGATTCCTAAAATTTGTTCCATTTTCCCACATTCAATTTCACAAAATGGTAATTTTTTTGATTTGAACCTAGTTTTACCCAGTTTAGAAAAATGCTCGCCCAACCCTCACTATTGGGTCTTTTTGAGTGATTTGAGTTGGAAATGGCGTGTTTTCCTATTTTACACATTATTATATGTTGATTATGTGCTCTATTCTTAGGGTCATATTACTTGACTAAAATTCAAAGTTATGTCAAAAAACAGTGTAAATATTCAAACCGTGCTTAGAAAATTAATGCACACCACAGTCCGTACAATTGTCATTAATTGATATTAAGACCTTTCAGTTGAAGATAAATATATTTTTGACAAGAAACTCTTTCAGATTCCTTAAATTCTTTTCCATTTTCCCACAATCAATTTCACAAAATGGTTTTTTTTTTTTTAAATTTGAACCCAGTTTTACCCACTTCAGGAAAATGCTTGCCCAACACTTATTATTGGGTCTTTTTGAGTGATTTGAGTTGGAAATGGTGTATTTTTTTATTTTCCACATTATTATATGCTGATTATCTGCTTTGTTCTCAGGGGCAGATTACTTGACTAAAATTCAATATTTCTGACTAAAATTCTAAGTTGTCATGTCAAAAAAAAAGTGTAAATATTCTAAACTGGTATTAGAAAAATGCACGCCGCGGTTCATACAATTGTAATTAATCGATATTACTACCATGGGGTTGATATAGATATATTTTTGACAAGAACCTCATTTAGATTCCTTAAATTCTTTTCCATTTGTCCACAATCAATTTCACAAAATGGTCATTGTTTTTTATTTGAACCCAGTTTTACCCAGCTAAAACAAATGCCCGCCTAACCCTCATTATTGGGTCTTTTTGAGTGATTTGAGTTGGAAATGGTGTGTTTCGCTATTTTTCACATTATTGTATGTTGATTATGTGCTCTGTTGTTACGGGTAGATTACTTGACTAAAATTCAAAATTATTGACTAAAATCCTAAGTTGTTATGTCAAAAAATGAAGTGTAAATTTTCAAAACTGGGATTGGAAAAATGCACGACAGTCCGTACAATTGTCATTAATTGATCTTAAGACCATGGGGTTTAATATAGATATATTTTTGACAAGAACCTCTTTCATATTCCTTATATTGTTTTCTATTTTCCCCCAATAATTTTCACAAAATGGTAATTTTTTTTATTTGAACCCACTTTTACCAAGTTCAGAAAAATGCCCTCCCAACCCTCATTATTGGGTATTTTTGAGTGATTTGAGTTGGAAAAGGTGTGTTTTTCTATTTTCCACATTATTCTATTCTGATTATGTGCTCTGTTCTCAGGGGCAGATTACTCGACTAAAATTCAAAATTACTAACTAAAATTCTAAGTTGTTATGTAAAAAAACAAAGTGTAAATATTCAAAACCAAGCTTGGAAAAATGCACGCCACAGTACGTAAAATTGTCATTAATTGATATTAATACCATGGGGTTGAAAATAGATATATTTTTGACAAGTACCTCTTCCAGATTCCTTAAATTCTTTTCCATTTTATCACAATCGATTTCACAAAATGGTAATTTTTTATTTGAACCCAGTTTTACCCAGTTTAGAAAAATGCCCGACCATCCCTCATTGTTGGTTCTTTTTGGGTGATTTGAGTTGGAAATGGTGTGTTTTGATATTTTCCACATTATTATATGCTGGTTATGTGCTCTGTTTTCAGGGGCATTTTACTTTACTAAAGTGCCCTCATGACTGATTCATACTTAGACGTTGAGTATCATCTTCTTCTTCATCCTTCTAAATTGTCTATGATTCCAATGCCTTATCAATGTTCCAGTTGTCATTCATTCACCCAATTTTAGGGATTTTAGGACTTCATTTAGGTTTTGTACAAAGCACTGCTAGATTAATCCAATCTTTGAGATCATAAGGGCCTCAAAGATGTCTCCAAGTGTCATGCACTATCACGAGGGTTAATATACTTATAGGATTTTGTTAATGGTTCACAAATATCATAGGGGTTTTTAATCAAATCCGATCACTTTCTTCTGCTCTCAACTTCTTGATTCAATATCAAATTGATAAACACACTGATTGACATCAATGACACCCTTTTTTACATCAATGAAAACTCACCTCTAACAATAGGATGGCTAGATATTTTGAGTAGTAGAACATCATTGTGTTAATTTTAGATAACCTAACCTCTTATGCTCACAGTCAACCTATGAAAAGTGTAATTTTAACCTTTCTGAATACTATGGACACTTGGTGTAAAATGCAATCCATAAGCATAAAAATGCATGCTAAGAATGCATAATCATATTTAAATGAATGAGTTATGTTACATCTATGTTTTTAGAAAGTGTAGGCCCCTAGAGGATATGATTTTATTGATTAGGAAGATTGCAATAAGTAGGTATTAGGACTCTAGTTTGAATACAAAGCATATGTACAGGTCTTCTCAATGATGGCTCTTAACTCTGTCAATCTTCTTCAAAAGTATGATCACACTAGCAACAATGAATATTCAAAACTTTCTTCTTTTCAAAGTTCATTAGCTGAGTGCAAGGTTTGCATTAATGTTTACAATAAGGTTTGTTCTGTGTATCCTTAATATTTGTACTCACTTCTTCTCAAGATCTGTATTGTATACTTTACAAAGTCTATGTTGAGGATTTCATAAGGTCTATGCTAAAATATTCACAAGGCCTGCAACAAAATCTTCAGCTATATCTACACAAGGTTTGTAATCATGTTTCTTCAAGACATGCAATCATATATCTGTAATCAAATCTCTCTAAGTTCTGCAATAATATCTCTTCATTTTTTGAACCAACTACATAACAAGGTTTGACAAGATCTACACTAATGTCTTTGTCATGAAAAGTTTCACAGGGCATGTACACCAAGATTTTACAAGGTTTGTCCTTGTGACAACAATATCCCACTCAATGACCAGCCTTTTGTTGAACATGGTCTCAAGGTTCAAGCAAGAACTTGCACATTTAATATTCTTTCATCGAGCAATTATTAAGGTCTCAGGATTTTTCCATTTCCAATATGATTCCATGTGTACAGAATTTTGTTCCTAATTAATCCTTCAAATAAGTGGACCATCAAAAGGTTTATGACATAGTAAACATGTTTAGGCATTATGACATATTTTCATTATTCATCCAATATGATGACCTTATCACCGTCTCATATTTAAACTTTTCTCAAGAAGGTCGGACATAAAATGGATCTTAATACCCTAGAATTGTCTTTGAAAAGGATTTACAATGCCCAAAAATATCATACAGTAAGCATACCTACTTTAATTTTTACTCCCGCGTCTTGCTCAACCTTGGTCATCACTCTTCATGCTCATATTTTTCCCTTGTTCACCATTAGTTATTTCTACTCCTTCGCCCTTGTTTTGACCTTTTTCACTTGCACATTTCCACACTTGAAATGTCAACATTGAGGTTTCTTATTTTTAGAGTTTCACTCTTTCTTTTAGGGCCGAGCTAGTCATGTTGTTTGTTTATCCAATCAAGGCCCAGAAAATTTCTTGGGCCGACCTAAGAGTTCTTTTGAAGAACTTAAAAGTTCTTTCAATGAACTGTTCATAGTCTTAAAATAGATTTTTCTGGAGGTGCTAGGGTTCAAGTTTCAGACCTTCTTAATCCTTTTGAATGTTCAAGAGCAATGAATTCTTCTTTAAAGTTGTTTCTTTGTTGCATTAGCTGATTATGTGCTCTATTCTCAGGGGTAGATTACTTGACACAAGTATCCTAATGATTGATTCATACTTAGAATTTTAGTATCATCTTTTTCTTCATGCTTCTAAATTGTCTATGAGTCCAATGCCTTATCAGTGTTCCACTTGTCCATCATTCATCCAATTTTAGGGCCGTTAGGACTTCATTTAGGGCTTACAAAAACATAGTATACTTTGAAGTGATGATGTGTGAGTTCATGCCTTTGGATTTTCACTTGAATTTTTGTTCAAGAATGTAATTTATTTCTCCTCTGAAATGAAAAGTATGATTTATTTCCTGGGAAAAAAACATATTTCACCATACATGTTACACCACAGATTTGTGATACATAATTCCCCATATATTTTGTTGATTATGGAATACTGTAACAAGTATCTATTAGGATAGTTTGAAGACATAAAATATGTATCTTTTCAAGATCCCATAGGCTAGCAAATGTCTATTTTGATTTCAAATTTGAAATATTAAAGATAAAGATTTTTTCCTTGGAAAAGAGAAACCATTGATAAAACAACATCAATATATCATGACACAAATGACTGTATGTAACAAACAAAATATTCATATATATTACATAAAATATTCTACCATAGATATTACACCACAAATCCATCATACATAATTCACCATATATTTATGATAGGTAAAATATTTACATCTCCAAATGGGGTGCACTAGTCCTCATCCCCAATCCATAACAATGTTCGACAATATCCCATTGGTGTGAATCCTATGAAAAGTGCACCCACACATGACGTAATGGGATATTATATAAATACCCAAATATAAATGTTGGTCCCATTCTCCATTTACCAATAGGTTGACTATCATCGCTTGATCTTGAATATAACTAATATCTATCAGAAAAGGTTGACCACGTATAGAAAACAACTTCCTTAAGATTCACGTAACCTTCTATAGTGAACTCTAGTGAATTGTTTTTCTTTACAATCCCAGGAGGTGAGGTATGCATTGCAATAAGTTTAGAATTAATAATGAAACTTTCATCTGAACAAGGAATTTCCACAAAAGATTCACTACATATCATGTTATGAGACCTTATGTGGTTGAAATTTTTTTAGGAAAGAAGATGGACATTGTGACGATGGATTCATTGTGGCTGCAATACCCCAAGATATGATGGTAATGCATTGTGTGTCCCATATTTTGCAGAGGCATCTAATATGGCACTCACAACTTCATCATGACCTTTTGTTGCAAGATGTTGGAAATTGGTGTGCTTATCATCTTTCATAGCAATAAAATGTCAGAAAAAATATTCTCCCTTTCGAGTGCTCTTGCCCACCTTTTGATAGAGATCAAAATAAAGAAAACATCAACAATGCATGCAATAAAAATAAAGATAACATTAGTTATGATAAATAATTTTTTGTGATATGAACTGAAAAGTATGAATTAAAAGATAAACATGTATACTCACCATCAATGATTTCAATTGATATCAATAAACCTTGTTATGTATAGAAAACCTTATGTGGATGTAAATCCACACCTTTGGGAATATGGTGGCCTCTACCAATAACATCCACATGATTTTCAAAAATTCTTACCCAATAGAATGTTACACCAGTGGAAACATATACTAAACAATTCAAAACTTCCACATGATATGGAATTTTCAATGACCCTTCTTCAGACATACCGGGAAAATTTTCATAATAAATACAAACATACATGCCCTCCTTTATGTTAAAAGAAAATGGATTTGTGGTCTACACTAGAATCCCATCCATTTGAATGAATTCGTTTCTTCCAATCTTGATAAGCCGATCATCTCCCATTAAGGGAGTCACATCTGACCTAGATCCCATGTAAAACCCTCGCTTGATGACTACAATGGAATTTTTTTTTGTGATATTCATATGACCTTGAAGATAAAAGTGATTTATTTTAGATAATGAAGGTTGGTGAAACATAAGTTTTCCACTTTCATCTGGATACACCATTAGAACAAGCAAAACATCATCTATACTATGTTTCCATGTGCCACTGGTACCAATAGTGTAAAGAATTGGATCGTTACCAAAAGGATCCAAGAATATCAACTCTACATTTCTTGTATGGGACTCATCAATAAATTTTCAGAGAATGATCTCTTCCAAACCATTTTTTTCTTTAGGAAGGGCAATAGTATCAAAGTTTGGATATTTTCCCCTAACACATTGCATAAATGAACGACAACGAAGTTTATAAGGTATTTGTGTATTGTTAAGTTGGACCTGATCATCATTATTTCCATAATCTATTTCATCATTACTCCAACAATAATTTTTAACAATTTTACATAATTTCCATGACTTTCTTCATTGTATAGATAATTGTAGCTTCATTTGTTGTTGTTTTTCTCGTCTAGCATCCTCTTATACAAGTATTCAGAATGCTTCTTCCACAAATTCTGGAGGCAACAATTTCCATTCTTTATGTGGCAATGGATTAAGATTTGTGCTAGACATGATTAAATTTATAAAAAGTTATGATCTGTAATCATGAAAAGATGCCCAAACATGCTACACATATTAAATATGGGATCTTTGAATTGGAAATCAACACTAAAAAAAGCAATCTAGCTCTATATGCATAATAAAAATGATACACTAGACTTTAGTAAGAATGTTTGATTTATTTTCTCCTTGCAACTAGGTTTATGGTGTTGCACACACAACAAAATCAAATCTTCTGAGTACTATATGATATGAAATATGGAACCACGTCTGATTTGATCTAAAATTGTACAACAAAAATTAGAAAAGAAATGATACAAGCCTTATAAAAATATATAAGTGAAACAAAAAGGGATTTTCAGCAATTACATTCATTAAAATTCTTTAAACATGGATAAAGGTCCTCACAATATCAAATAGAAATACAACCAGATCATGACAAGATTCCCAAATGGGCTATAGGGGTTACACATGCTATCTATGAATTGGAAATCAATAGTGAAAAAAGCAATCTAAATCTATAGGCATAATATAAATGCTACACTAACAATTAGTAGGAATATTTGATTTCTTTGCTCCTTGCAACCAGAGTTATGGCGTTGCATACAAAAAAAAATTAAATCTTCTGAGTCCTATATGATCTAAAATCTTGAATCGCGTCCGATATGATCTGAAATTGTAAAACATAAACTATAAAAGAAATGATACAAGCCTTGTAAAAAAATATAAATGAAACAAAAAGGGATTTTCAACAATATTATTCATTAAACTTCATGAAACTTGGGGCTCCCAGAAAATCAAATAGAAAGAAAAATAGGCCATGACAAGATGCCCAAATGGGCTACACGGGTTACACAGACAATCTTTGAATTCAAAATCAACAGTGAAAAAAGCAATCTAACTCTATAGGTATAATATAAATTCTACACTAACCTTTAGTAATCATCTTTGATTCCTTTTCTCCTTGCAACTAGGGTTATGGAACTGTATACACAACACAATTAAATCTTCTGAGTCCTATATGATATGAAATATGGAATCGCGTCTGATATAATTTGATATTGTAAAACAAAAATCAGAAAAGAAATGACACAAGCCTTATAAAAATATATAAATGAAATAAGGTATTTTCAGCAATTGCATTCATTAAACTTCATGAAACCTGGGTAAATGTACTTAGAATCTCAAAGAAAAGTACAACCAGATCTTAAAAAAATTATACCCTTGAGCAAAAAAAAAAAAACTTATCTTACAAGTCGATGACCATCATCCATTATCTTTGTTCATAAAATTTCCATGCAATCCGAATTGGTTTGATTTGGAATCGCGACCGATATGATTTGATTAGTGACTTTTTCTATGTATGGGATCCAACCTAGGGTTCACAGGGTTCTCTTGCTATTTTTTCTCAAGAGGGACCTGGCATGTTAACAAGGTTATCTTCAAGCATTTGGGAGTGAGTTCAAGTAGGGAAGACAACCTAGTTTGATCAGAGGTTTTGGAAAAAATAGAAATGCAAATCGAAATGGGGCAAAAAGTGGGAAATTTTCTGATAGTTGCTGGTGTGCATGAAAAATTCAAAATTGTTAGCTAACTGCACATCATTATATGTGCAAAATCATTAACCACACCAATTTACCTCATAATGTTTCGCGTGCATTCGGAAAATATTGCTAATGGAATTTTGAGTTTGACCAGTTAAGTGATTAACACTGTTAATTACACTTTAATTAACTTCTAATCCATTTTTTATTATTATTTAGGATACATTTAGGGGGTAGTTGTTTCTTATGATATTAATGAAGTTCAACAAGAGACTAGATTTGATAGAGATGATGCAACCAAAGCGGGACAAAAGAAGAAGAAGATGAGAGAAGAAGCATGGAGTGAACCAATCTGGTTCATATAAAAAATATCCAATTTAAATAGGATATAATACAAAATAATCCCTATAGGATAGTAAAATATATATAATTAATAAGAATAGATAATACGATAAGAGATTACAATGAGACGACTCATATATATATTCCCTAAAGGGGCACCTTGGTGACTATTCAGGAAGGGTTATGACCCTTAGATAAATATTATTATTATTATTATTAGTGTGTGCGTGTGTGTAACCATTTTGTTCATTACATTGGCAACCCTTTTAAAAATTCTTTGTACTCAAAGGTGACTCAAAGCATACAAAATTTATGTCTTGGATATGGCGTGTACTGCCTTCTCAAGGTTCTTCATTTTTAAATTTGTCATGGTAGATGATACAAGCTGATGTGATCTTCTAAGTGTTGAGCAAAATTGTCGAGTTGAGAAATGGTTTTCCCACTCTAATTTGATCTTATGTGGAATTGAACATTTATAGGATTATTGGAGATAAACTATTATATTGTGATTTCCACTATGAATTCTACCTTGATATCGAATTGTTTCAAAGTATTCTTCGAAACATTGGTTAACTGTTTTTTTTTCAAGTTGATATATTGGTTTGTTAAGGAACCAACTCTTATGGTTATGATGCCGATAAGGTATCCTTGTATCTAGTGCCTTATTCTTAAAACTTTTGTCCTTGGTTACTTTTGATGTTTTATCATTTGGTAAGATCTTGATTGGATCTGTATTGGTTTCCTTCTACAACGTATTGATTTTTATATGTGATGCAAATTGATCATTGTTTTTTTACCAATTAAGAATAATTTCCTTACTGATAGGTTTCTCTAAATTATTATGCAGTATTTTCTTATCATTCTTTAACTGATTGAAGCGTGAAAGTTCTTCCTCAATTTATGATTTGTTGACTTAACTTTTCATATCTTGATTCTCTTTCTTTTTCTCTTTTAACTTTTTGATTTGTTCTAGTAACCTTTGATTAAGGCTCCTCAAGTGAGAAATTTCTTCATGTTTTTCCCATAAACTCTTGCCGAACTTTTCCTTGATATCTTGAACTTCTTGTTGATTGCAATGCTTCTCTTGTTTTAATGTCTTCAATTGAGTGAGAAACTCTTGATTATGAATTTTTAGGATACGATTATCTCCCTCTTTTATTTTTTTTGTGAATTATATTCACATTCAGATGAATTTGTAAGGTTTTAATGTATTGTTGAGATTGTGCTAGTGCATATTCTAATTTTTAAATCTGTGCCACTTCACTTCGATAATATGTTAGAGCTATTCATCTTTCACATCGCATGTAATTGGCGTCCTCATTCTTGAAGGACACTCAACATTTAAATTCTTTTATACAAAATAGACATTTTGAATAAAAAGTATAATTATCTGTGAAATTCATAGTTTATGATTTCTTATTCCTTGACAGGCCTTAACTCTTCACTTAAGATGTAACACTCATTTGAAATGTACTTTTTTGTTTTGTTTAACTTGTTCCTTTATATATGTATATCCTTTTAACTTAGGTAACCTTTTAATTATATCCTTTTGGACTTGAACTAAAGATTACAAACTTTGTTAACTGTACCTAGTATACTTTTAACCTTTCAAATATGACTTCCAATGCTCTTTTTTTCATATATATATATATATATATGTATGTATGTATGTATGGAAAAAATATACTTTCTATTCATTTGAAAGAAAGTACATTCTTCAAGTGCTTTGTGCATAGATAAAAATTTGAGCATCCTAGCTCCTAAAAAAAGGGACAAATTTGTTTTGATAGTTTATAACGTCCCCAGTTTGACCCCATGGCATTAAAATTATAAATGATGTAATATTTTTATGAAATCATGGTGAGGAGCTCAAGGCCAAGGCCCCACCATCGATTTATTGATGCATATGGTTTACGTGCTAGCCAGGCATAGTGGAATTGCGGATATTATGTAAATATTCATTTTAATAAAATACCCACAACTAGCTATGCAATGCAAAAAAGAGATGGGGGCATGATTTTACAAGGAATTGGGAGGGAAACATTCAAACCATTGGAACCAATCAAGTCAAGCCAAGTGTCAATGAGAGAACCCATCAAGCCCTCAACTACCCATGTTGACTTTTGTACCCAATCATTGATTTCTCCCAAGAGTTGGTTGAGGTAGTTAATGCCTTGGGGAATGGGAGGTATGGCTATCCAAATTCGAGTATGGGAAAGCCACCCTACATGGAAAAACATGTTTGGCTTATTGGGCAAGAAAAGAGCCATGAATTGCTCCCCAAGCCATTACCCATCAAGGAGTTTTGTCCCTCTCACGTTTTTGGAGCTGCCTGGGCGTTTTTCCTCCATGTTTTTCCTGCGTTTCCTTGTTTTCAGTGGGGAAGAGGGCGTTTTTGTGTTGCAGAGCTGCTGGAAGAAGAGGAAGCTCAATTCGGGGTTTCAATGAGCCCGTTTTGGCAATTCTAAATGCTCATAACTTGTGGGGGAAATCGGGTTTGCTCCCTGTGGTCGAATTCCCCTTTCCACAGTCTATTTTGGTGTGCCTACGTTTTGGGAAAAAACCCATGGCCATCCTGTTTGTAAACCCCATTGCTGGAAATGTGTACCCATGCCCAGTTTTTGAGTTTGTTGAGTGTAAGAGAAGTTGGGGTTGAGATAGGTATCCATTGTTTTGGCTTGAGCTTGAGTGCAAGCATCCAGGGTTCAAATGTAGCCTGATAAACCCAGCTATGGACTGGCTTGGCTCAAATGAAATGCTTAATTGGCTGTGTATGAGCTAAATGTCCCCTTTCCTTGTAAGAATCATGCCCAACTCAGGGGTGGCCTTCGGACAGACTAAGCATATGTCATTGAAGAGCCTACGGTTGGGTGGAACGTTGCAGTGACATAGCTAGTTTCATGGGACAATTGCACAACGAAGATAAGTGTTCTCTGTCTCTGTATTTTACTTCTGCAATGTTTACTTTAATGATTATATTGATACGCTGTATGCATATAAAATGTGTGTGGATGATTTGTTTATTTCCACTATGCATATTCAATTGAGTTGCATCTGCACACAATGTTTTTTAATTGTATGAATCTAATGAATGGGATGCGTTTTTATGAAAAACCCCATAGATTGGCATCATGTTCCCTCCCTTGCCTTGGATGGATGGGTGGGTACGTTACAGAATGGTATCAGAGTTGCTGGTTGCAGCATTGGGCCTTCATGGGCTGCCTATCACGGTGGCAGAGGTAAGTATTCCTCCTGCTCAAATTGATCTTTAAGAAAATTTTAGATTTTCAAAATTCTTCTAAGTGTTTTTGAAATTTTTTTCTAAGCCTATATCGGAAGGAACTTGCGAGATTTTCGCCGAAGTTGGCGGAAGAACTTGGCGAGTTGTTCCGCAACGAACTGGCAGAAAATCAATGAGTTTGCTGAAAAAGAAGGAAAAAATTCCTGCGAAAAGTTATGAGTTTTGGTCCGCAACGGTAGAAGAGTTGGTCCGAAAAATTTCAAAATTTTTCTAAAAATGATAGCGGCGGAAGGAACTGACGAGTTTTTGCCGAAACTGTCGACCGAAAATTTTTAAGTTCGCCCAACCGGAAGAACTTGGCGAGTTCTTCAGCAACGGCGGCGAAACTCAGTGAGTTCGTCTGCAAACAACGGAAAAAGTTGGCGAGTTTGTGCCACAATGTCGGTTGAAAGAGTTTGCAAGATTTCGCCGAAACGGTGGAAAGAACTGGCGAGTTTGCGCTGAAGTTGTTGGAAGGAAAAGCTGAGTTTTCGACTGGAAGAACTCAGCGAGTTGGTCCTCAATGGTGGAAGAACTCGGCAAGTTGGTCTGAAACGACGGAAGAACTCGACAAGTTGCTCCACAGCAGGTCGGAAAAGACAGGTGAGTTCGCCGACCGGAAGAACTCAACGAGTTGCTCTGCAACAGGTTGGAAGAACTCGGTGAGTTGCTCTGAAACAGAGGATTTCTGCAGTTTTTCAGTGAGATTTTCAAGTACCGAAAATGGAAAAATTTCCATGCAACTTATGCTCCAGATTGTGCGAAATTGAAGGATTAAAAAAAAAAAAAACCGAGGGCGGTGCCCTCGACCTGCCTTGTAGTGGTGCAGGGAAGCCACAAGGGGGCAAGCCCCCTTGACCCCCGTTTTCCCCCGGAGATAGTCGTTTAAAGTGTGAACTGCATTCTCTATGCTTGGGAGGAGAAGCAGGAATTGCATAGAAGGTTGTGGAAGCCCTATTAAGAGTAATTGGCTGTAATGTGCACTGTGAAAGAGCAATGGGAGCAGCAAGGCAATGTTGATAAGAGGGAAATTCCTCACCTTAAACTATTTATGTTTATAGCATAATAATTGCATATAGAAAGAATGAATGTTATACACGTATATATATGTTGAATTGCTAATTCATAAGAAGATCATAGCTAATGATTGCTCGTATGCTTGGTAGGGAAGCCAAGAGAATGATCAGCTATGATGTGGAGGAGGAACTCCATGTCATGATGAGGAATTGGAAAGGGAGAATTCCTTAACTCCTCCATTGCTAATATATTTATATTTCCTAAGATGTCTATACTGAAAATTATGGCATAGGGATGCTGGAAATGCAAGAGGATAGATAGATGAAGTGAATATGTACTAGATGGCATATTGCACAGTGCATGTGAAAATGTTTTTGCGTGTATATGATATTGCACATGGGTAAAATAGTGGGGTTTTACATATGCAATGAGCCACTTAAGATAATTATTGTGGTTGCTAATAATTAGTTGTGTTCGCATTGGTTGTAGGACCAAAGACAACCGAAGCATGGCTAAGGATGTGGATGATAATTGTTGCATACAACCTTATGAAGAAAAGATGGTGCAACAAATCTGTGATCATGAGGTTGGAAAAAGGACTGTGAATCCTTGGTAAGAGGCCAACTGATCAGGTAATATCAAGCAATGTTAACAACAACCATGCAAGTAATGATTATTTCTGCGTAAATTGAATGAATGTAGAAAGAGGATTTGGTGAGATCCCTTCAACTATGTTCAAACTATGATTGATTGGTTTGCATGTGGTATTGAGTGCCTAAATGTGAATGTTGACCCACC
The DNA here is from genome assembly GCA_027924585.1 of Larix kaempferi. Lineage (NCBI taxonomy): Eukaryota > Viridiplantae > Streptophyta > Pinopsida > Pinales > Pinaceae > Larix > Larix kaempferi. The sequence continues at coordinate 11,321,662 of BSBM01000993.1, forward strand.
AAGTATGGTGAGGTGCGGGTAAGTAAAGGCAAGGAGCCTTGCACCCTATAGTTTCTTAGAAACCTCAATGCATTCATATGAAAATTATATCATACCATTTGTGTATGTTAGTTGTGAGTTTAACAACCAAAGTGAGTGATGACTTATGGTCCTGTTGTAGTGTATGCCATATGGGATAGGCATGGTTAGGCCATAATATGTTGGAATGCATAGTATTTCAATGCAGTTAGATAATAGATGAAATGGTGGACTATTGTTAATTCTGAGACCATTTCATGAGCTGCTATGAATGCAGGAGGAAGACTGCATGAAGAAGCTAGACAGGTGATGGGCTACCAGAGCACTCTGTTGGAAGGACAGAATTGCATGGAATGTGAAGTAATGAGTATTTACAGTTATTTAAATGGCATGGATAGTGTGATTGTGTCTTGCAATTTTATTGTGATAATGATGCATATATAGAAATGTATATATTTCATTGCATTTCAAATGTTAACAGCTGAAGGTGTTTGAATTATTGAGTGTTATAATTCTGAGATCACTTCAGTGATTGTTGTGGCAATGAAATGATTATATGCATAGATACTCACAACATGTTTGGCTGATTGAAGTTTCAGTTCTCAGGTAGAAAAGTCCTGCGTATGGCAATGAGGATAATTCCATAGTAAAGACCGAGATCTACCATGTGCAGAAGCCAAAGGTTATGAGAAGGTTCTCACGATTGTAATTTATGCATGAAACAAATCTGAAAATTGTTTGGTTTAAGTTTATGAGAACAATCTCATGGTTGCAAATCTAGTTTCTGTAGGAAAACAAATTTACAAATTTCAGATTTGAGAATTTGTTTATAATTGCTAATGACTGTTTGGCTTATATAGAATTGTGTCAGGAGGACATGTTGTAAGGTGGATGTTCATGTATGGTAGCAAGGGTGAAACCATAATGGACAGAATGATACCACTTACGAGAGCCAAACAATATGAGGATAACCTCATTGCTTAGCAAATCAATTTCTATAGGAGGTAGAATTGTAAATTCATGTTGAATTTAATTATTAATGCCATTGATTGGTTATGAAGCAATCAGATTTGAAGTTATTGTTAAATATTGCTGATTGTTTGGCTATTTGATAAGTGTGTCAGGATGACAAATTGCAGGAAGACCATGTGTGATGGCCTGCAGAAGCCAAACTAGATGGGAAGGATCCCATGCCTTGGAAATGGGTTTCGGGTGAAACGCCATTATAAATTTTGATAACACCTCAGCAACACTGCATGTGAGTGAGAGGGTGAAATTATGCCAAGAAGGCATGTGTGAGTTATGAAACGTGGAAATAATGGGGTGGCAAACCGAAGTACTGTTGACTTAGAGAAGGGAGCCCCCATTCTTCGCCAATCAAGGAAAGATACATATGTGAAACAAATGAGTATTCGGTAACCCTAACTAAGGATATACATGTCTGGTTATTAGATTTAATATGAAAAGCATGTTTTATTATTTCATTATTATTTCAGACTGCTTGAGTGGGACTAAGGCCTACATGGCTCACATCGGAAAGGGATGCATACCTTTCGGGTGATGGGTTATGTTAGGGTTTTCAATATTGACTACACCCTAAGGGAATGGACGCATTCCTGGTGTTTCAATACTTGATAGTGAATGTTATGAAATATGGTTACAATTTTAGAGCAGCAATACTAATGAGTCTGCTTATCCTTCTTGTGCTATCAGCTTACACAGATGCAATTTGGTGTTGCACGTAAGAGGAAAAGTGAAGAAAGGGTGCTCAAGAGGACTATATGGGTAGTGGTAACCTTTCTACGCTCACACTAAAGGACACTAGAAGAGATGGATAGGCCCGAGGAGCTGTGTTGCAGAAAAGGGGTATCATCCTTGTGTAGTGTGAGTGGGTATTGTGGGGCCATGCTATCCTACAGTCAAGTGAGTCACCTATGGAGTTCCTGGAGGGAACCACTAGTTGCATAAGAGAAGGAGCCACGTAATCATATTATGTTGTTCATATTGCCTAATAAACCCAGTCGATGTACTGGCTTGGAAATGGTTGTTGTATGCCTGATAAACCCAGTCGGTGTACTGGCTTGGCATTGGTTATTTGGGTGTTGTGGCGAAGGGTTGCTGGATGCCTGATAAACCCAATCGGTGTACTGGCTTGGCATGTTGTTAAATTGATGCCTGACAAACCCAGTCGGTGTAATGGCTTGGCATTGGTTATTTGCATGTCGTGGAGGTATTGGTGAAGGGTGTTATTTCCTGACAAACCCAGTCGGAGAACTGGCTTGGAAATGGTTATTGTATGCTTGATAAATGCAGTCGGCGTACTGGCTTAGCATACTGATTTTTGAAATGCTTGATAAACCTAGTCGGCATACTGGCTTAGCATACTGATTTTAGGGATGCCTGATAAACCCAGTCAGCGTACTGGCTTGGCATTGCCCATTCAGATGATGCTGTGGAGCAGCATGTGTGCTGGTCAAGCATCCACCCCACAGGTGATCTAAGGCTTGTAAAGCAGAGAAGGAAACCTGTGGAGTAGCAAGGAAACACACAATACCAATAAGTATTCATTTCCATTTATTTCTTGTTGGAATAATGAATATTTCAGGTATAAGTCTTCTAACAGCTAAGCTGATACACTATTGTTTCCTTGTTGGAAACCTTGGTCAATGCAGGAAGCAAGGACCTTGAAAGAACTATAAATTCTTGGTAAACCTAGAGAGTAACTGGTTGGAGCTATAAATGCTTGGTAAAGCTAGAGAGTAACTGGTTGGGCACTATAAAATTCTTGGTAAGGCCAGAGAGTAACTGGTTGGGCGCTATAAAATTCTTGGTAAATTTAGAGAATAGTTGGTGGGAACATTAACCACTTGATGTTGTGGAGCATCCGGCGTGCTGACCAAACATTCCTTAATTGATTGATAAAAACCCAGTCGACATACTGGCCTGGCATTGCCTATTCGAATGGTTGTGGAGTAGCCTGCGTGCTGGCCCAACATTCATTATCGTACCCACGGAAAATCCAAAGCTAGTAAAGCAAAGAAGGATCCCGTGGAATACAGAGAGGACATCCAATACAGATAAGTATTTGGTTATCTTGCAACTCTTGCTTATGAATATACGTATGTATATGATTTAATTATGATTTCTTAAACTCTTGTTTAGAGATAAACCTTATGAAAATACACTAAACATGAGAATTGATTCAATGTTTGAGTGTAGGTATTGTTGGAAGCAAGGACGATGAAAGCATCTGGAGGATGCATGTGGACACGTGACTGTCCTAAAGAGAGCTCAGTATCAGCAGTAATGAAAGATGGTGCTAGTGGACAGGTGTGGGTCTTAGCAGCCAAAGGTTTTGTAGGAAATAATGGGGAAGGATTCCCTACTTGAAAATCCTTAGACAAACCTTAGACACTAAGTGTCATAGCCAAGAAAGGGCAAGTGGAGCATTCACATTGAAGTGAAAGAGGCTAAGGAGCGTGAAACCACCATGGCGGTGTAACTCTGGATTGGAACAAGACTAAGAGGGGGAAACTCTTAATCTTCTCTTTCCTTTTTGATCGATGCATCTTAGAAACAAAAGATTGTTGAGTGCATGTCATAAATGAAAACAAATTGTGTTTCATTGCTTGAAATGAATTGTGAATGCTGAAATAGTCATTTTCCTGTGAAAGGATGAACATGAATGAGTTCATGTGTATGTGGGAAAACATGAAATGTGTGGAAGTCTCATGAGTAAAGCATGGGCATTCCAAGTCAATTGGGAAAATAATTGACTAATTTTAATATTGTGTTATGCCTGTCCTAACAGGAATTGCCATGATGAGTCTCACAGGAGAGACATTGAAAGCCATTGTTGCAGCTGTTACTAGCCAAGTGATTGCTAGTGAGAAAAGTGAGAGCCAGTTGTGCACCTTGATCATGGAAGCAGACCAAAAGCTATTTGTTTTGGCTGGAAATATCCTCAATTAGTTGTCACGACGACAAGGAAGATGGCATCCATGAAATTCCAGACTTGTAGATAAGCTGGAAGGTAAATAAAAGAAAGGGATTGCTGTAGGGAAATGCCCACCTGCAGAGATGGAAGATCAAAGCCAGCAGAAGCAGTTGTGGAAGCCAAAGGACTTGATCCTGAAATCTCAAAGTAAAGAGATGAAATGTAGGACAGGCCTGCCACCATTTGTGAACTCCGAGGCATGAGTAAAGTGGGTATTTATTCCTAAGTATTGGATCATCGAGGACGGTGTTATTCCAAGGGGAGGGGTATGTAACGTCCCCAGTTTGACCCCATGGCATTAAAATTATAAATGATGTAATATTGTTATGAAATCATGGTGAGGATCTCAAGGCCAAGGCCCCGCCATCGATTTATTAATGCATATGGTTTACGTGCTAGCCAGGCATAGTGGAATTGTGGATATTATGTAAATATGCATTTTAATAAAATACCCACAACTGTTCGGATATCCACATCATCTTTTTCAGGATCTTGCATGCAATTAGGGTTTGCATGCAAATTCTAGGGTTTGCATGCACTTTGCATGCATCCCAGTCACCAGGTTGATGCCTCCAACACCTTAGCCACCTTATTCTAGCACCCGGGAGATTCTTACATCAGTTCATTAGCCCTCCTAGTCAGGAAGGCGCCCACTTCTCACCTACTGCCAGAGAAGGGCGCACTTCTTCACCTACCACTGCAGTTCCACTTCCGTTACACTCAGTTAGCTCCGATTCTCCCTGATTTGAGGCTAATTTCACTCCCGACTGACTATTTCACTCTGTTGGACCTCCAGATTGACTAGATGAATTGTTCTGACTTCAGTTAGTCTCCCATGCGCCCTCCACTGAGCCCACTTCCCTATATCAGTGCTACACACTTCAGTTACACATGTTACACTCAGTTAGACTCAGATTGACACCTGGATGACTAGTTCTTGTGCATTGATGACCACCACTAATTGATGATGAGGACTCCTAGTTGGAGTCAAGCTACTCCATTCAGTGATTCGAATGACCTCCTTAGTCAATTCAAATTGCTCAGTCATTGTTAGATTATTGTATTGTAATTATTCACCCTTATTGGGATATTGAGCACTGTGCATGTTTTACACAGTTTTACACCATATTTTCTATGTTCATCTGTTATGATTGATTTACTTGTTCATTAGATCTGCTGTGACTAATTTTACATGGTATCAGAGCCATTGCAGGGACAAGATCTCTTTTCTACAGGTGTTTCTACAAGAAGATTTGAGTGAATTTGCTAAAAAATTACAAAAAGTTTTGGCATGAAAGATCTCAAGGGCATTCGCTCCTGTGCATGCAAAGCTTGAAAATACTTCCAATACCACTCCAGAAGCTTGAGTTTCCACATAAATCCTGGATCTGATACATTGGACCCATTCAACATTGCTTGATCTCCAATCCCAGGTGTGATGCAACTCTAAAAGGGTGGATTGTTCGACCTCATTGTTCTTGGTTTTATTCTGATTTGCAGGTTATTGTCTCCATCAATTGCATTCACTACTTTTCCCTTGCAAGCTTTTCTACATCAGTGTGCACTCGCTCCTAGCAATGGAATACTCTTCTTCAAAGCCTATCCTCACCCCATTCAATTATTTTGATTGGAAAGATGATATGGAGATCCTATTATGTTCAAAAGGTTACTACTGAGTCACTCTTGGTCTTGAATTGGAGCCAAACACCTTGTCAGATAGAACCAAACACTACAACAAGCTTGATGAAGCTTATGGTCTTCTTTGTCTCTCCATATCCAAAGATCTTCACTTCCATCTCAGCGGATTGAAGACTCCAAAAGCTATATGGGAGCAACTTGAAACACTATTTGGAAAGCAGGACGAGCTTAGGGATTTTCAATTAGAGAATGAATTGATTGCCCTTAGTCCTGAGAATTTCGAGACCATTAATGAATTCTTCACAAAATTCAAGAACTTGAACATGCTGTTGAAGAACAGTGGAGTTATCAAAGAGGATAAGCAATTGATCCTCTCCATTCTCAGCAATCTTGGTAAAGATTATTTGGTATTTGTCTCTACTTTCAATTCCGGTCAGCTAACTACCCCGAATTGGAAGATGCCTACCTTGAATGCCTTCATTGAGTCCGTCACAAAAGAGCATGATAAGTTGATTCAAATGGGGTCCATAAGCTCCAAAGATTCAACCCTATATGTTCAAGTACCCAAGATCTCGAATGGTAAAGGAAAGAAAAAGAAGGAGAAGCCCAAATTCGAACCTCACAAGCAAAGAGAGAAAGGCAAACAAACGGATGCACCATCCAGTTCGAAGTTCAAGCAAAAGGGCAAAGAAGGTAACCAAAAATCTAAATGTACTTATTGCAACCGTGGCTTTCATCCCGAAAGTTCATGCATGAAGAAGACTATAGATCAAATGGCCCTCCTTTTGGGAAAGAGCAACATAACTCTTCCTGACGGTGCAAGGAAGAAGGATAGGAATGATGATCATGAAAGAGGACAAGCACTCATGGCAACTGTTTCGAAGCCCACTACTCTCTTGATAGATTCGGGTGCATCGAATCATATGGCTGCAAATATTGATTCTTTTTCTTCATTCGATCCAAACAACTCCATCCCCATCCATTTGGGAGATGACTCAAAAATTTCTTCAAAGGTAAAAGGTACGATTCATGTAGATCATGGAAGCTTTCAGAATGTTCTCTATGTGCCTTCCTTGGCTTCAAATCTTCTTTCTGTGTATCAAATGACACACACTGGTGAACCGAAGCAAGTTACATTCAGCCCTGATACAATTGAAATTTTTGATATCAAAAGTGGAAGACTTGTTGCAGTCGGAAAGGCAAACCACATTGCAAAATGCTATGAGTTTTCACACTTTATTCCGCTTGCAAAGCCCACTGCTCTTCGCACACATGGAAATGAGGTTAGTAGGCTTTGGCATGAAAGATTTGGACATCTTAATTATAAGTATTTGCTGCTGTTATCAAACAATTCCATGGTAGATGGTCTTCCACAACTCCATTCTTCGAAGGGAATATGCACTGGTTGCATTATTGGGAAGCACCCCGAGCACAGATTCGACCGCGGCAAAGCTGGTAGAGCTTCTACAGTTTTGGGGCTGATACATTCTGATATCAGTGGTCCACTGCCCCATACATCATTAAATGGTTCAAGGTATGTTTTGACATTTATTGATGATTTTTCCCGCTTTACATGGGTATTTTTTCTCAAAAACAAGTCAGAAGTGCTTGGAAAATTCAAGGATTTTAAGGCTTCCGTTGAGACCGCCACTGAGAGAAAGATCAAAGCTATTAGATATGATAATGGTGGAGAATATATCAAGGCCGAGTTGCTGCAGCTTTGTGCCCAAAGCGGAATTCAGATCCAACATACAGTTCCCTACACACCCCAGCAGAACTGTGTAGAGAAAAGGAAAAATCGGTCACTGAAAGAGATGGCTACATGCATGATTGAATCAAAAGGTTTGGCTACAAATATTTGGGATGAAGCAATAAATGTTGCTGCATACATACAGAACCGTTTTCCACATTCATCTGTGAAAGGTATGACTCCTTTCGAAGCATTCTTTGGTCACAAACCGGATGTGTCAAATTTGAGAGTTTTTGGCTCTACTGCATGGGCTAGAATTCCTTCCAAGAAGAGACGAGCTTTGGATCCACAAAGTATTGAGTGCATACTGATAGGATATGGGGAAGAATCAAAAGCATATAAACTCATGGATATCAGATCTAAAAAGATATTCATAGAGCGCAGTGTGCAATTTGAAGAACCGCTTCAAGAATTGCACCTAGTCGAGGAAGAAACTGCCGTTTCACCGCCTTCACCAGAAGAAGATCCGTGCAACGATAATGAAGATATGAGTTCTGATGTTTTTGATATTTTAGCAGCACATGATGATCATGACATATCAGTTTTGGAATCCGACCATTATGATCCTCCTCATTTACCAAAGTGGGCCCAAAACACTCTTCAATCTGCTGGTTCGAACCTTGGAAATCCTACTGATCCGAGACGAACAAGAGAAGACTTTCAAAGAGCAGGTATGGATCTTTCTATTTCTGATCCATTACTTCCTGATATTTGTTATTTGATGATTGGTTTAGATCCTACATCATACTATTCTTCCCATCGAGATCCGAGATGGCAAAGTGCCATGGATGAAGAGTACAATTCTCTTCAAAAGAACAATACATGGGAGCTAGTTTCTCTTCCACCTGGAAGAAAATTAGTGAAATGTAAATGGGTCTACCGTACGAAAGTTGCTGCTGATGGATCTATCAGAAAATACAAAGCAAGGTTGGTGGCAAAAGGTTTCTCCCAAGTCCTAGGAGTGGACTTCACTGAGACCTTTGCACCTGTTGCAAAGATGGATTCCATCTGCCTTGTTTTGGCTATTTCCGCATCCAAGCACTGGGAAGTGCACCACATGGATGTGAAGAGTGCATTTCTACATGGAGACCTTGCTGAAGAGGTATATATGCAGCAGCCAGAGGGCTACACATCAGATCCATCATTAGTTTGCAGATTGAAGAAATCTTTGTATGGGTTAAAACAGGCCCCAAGAGCTTGGTACGCAAAGATGGACTCCTTCCTTCTTTCTCAGAATTTCCAAAGATGAAAATCTGATCCGAATGTGTATCTTCAGTGAGTTAAAGGTAATTTGTTGGTTATTTTACTTTATGTTGATGATATTCTTATTACTGGTAGCACTCTTACTTCAATAAACAAGCTAAAAATTGCCTTAAATCTAGCTTTTGACATGAGCGATTTGGGATTGCTGAGTCACTTTTTGGGCTTGGAGATAGCTCAAAATTTTGATGGGATCACTATATCTCAGCAAAAATATGCTTCCAACCTGTTATTGAAGTTTAATATGGCTGAATGTAATGCAGCCCCATTCGCATTCCTCTCAGAAATCAGTCTTGAGGAGGGAGATTCTACACCGCTTGCAGATTGCAGTATGTATCGACAGTTGATTGGTTCACTACTTTATTTGACACACTCAAGGCCTGATATTTCATATGCCGTGAGTGCCGTGTCAAGGTATATGCAGCAGCCCCATCAGCTTCATTGGCGAGAAACCAAGCGGATCTTGCAGTATGTGCAAGGTACGAAACATTTTGGCATACATTATGCTGCAGATTCTGAGCTTGATTTCATTCCTTTTACTGATTCAGATTGGGCAGGTGATAACATTGATCGGAAGTCCAATTTTGGCTATGTTTTCATGATTGGTCATGGTGTTGGTCCAGCAAAAAGCAGGAAGCCATTTCACTTTCTTCAGCAGAGGTAGAGTATCGAGGGGCAGTCAATGCCTGCATTCAGGCAGTTTGGTTGAAGGGTATTCTTTCCGAGTTTGGTTTTGGTGGCACTACTTCGATTGTCCTATTTTGTGACAATCAAAGTGCTATCAATATCTCCACAGATCTAGTTCAGCGGTAGAGGACCAAACACATTGAGATTCATATGCATTACATTCGACAGTTGGTGCATGATCGCACCATCATTCAACAATATTGCCCTACTGATGAGCAAATTGCAGACATCTTCACTAAGAGCTTCACTGAGAAGAAGTTCTCTTACCTCCGTTCACTGTTGGGGGTGAGTTCCATCATGGTGGAGACAGATTGATCCACTATTATGCTTTAGCTTGAGGGGGGGATTTCTTCCCACTGGGTTTTCCCTCTTTCCTCACTTAGTTTATTTTCAGCATTTTTTGGATTATTGTATTGGGGTGACCTTTGGTCTTAGTTACCAGGGCCCCACATTTTTTTTTGCACATCATAATCTAGCTTGAGGGGGGGTGTTCGGATATCCACATCATCTTTTTCAGGATCTTGCATGCAATTAGGGTTTGCATGCAAATTCTAGGGTTTGCATGCACTTTGCAGGCATCCCAGTCACCAGGTTGATGCCTCCAGCACCTTAGCCACCTTATTCTAGCACCCAGGAGCTTCTTACATCAGTTCATTAGCCCTCCTAGTCAGGAAGGCGCCCACTTCTCACCTACTTCCAGAGAAGGGCACACTTCTTCACCTACCACTGCAGTTCCACTTCAGTTACACTCAGTTAGCTCCGATTCTCCCTGATTTGAGGCTAGTTTCACTCCCGACTGACTGTTTCACTCCATTGGACCTCCAGATTGACTAGATGACTTGTTCTGACTTTAGTTAGCCTCCCATGCACCCTCGACTGAGCCCACTTCCCTATATCAGTGCTACACACTTCAGTTACACATGTTACACTCAGTTAGACTCAGATTGACACCTGGATGACTGGTTGTTGTGCATTGATGACCACCACTGATTGATGATGAGGAATCCTATTTGGAGTCAAGCTACTCCATTCAGTGATTCGAATGACCTCCTTAGTCAATTCGAATTGCTCAGTCATTGTTAGATTATTGTATTGTAATTATTCACCCTTATTGGGATATTGAGCAAAATGCATGTTTTACACCATATTTTCTATGTTCATCTGTTGTGATTGATTTACTTGTTCATTAGATCTGCTGTGACTAATTTTACAACAGCTAGCTATGCAATGCAACAAAGAGACGGGGGCATGATTTTACAAGGAATTGGGAGGGAAACATTCAAACCATTGGAGCCAATCAAGTCAAGCCAAGTGTCAATGAGAGAACCCATCAAATCCTCAACTACCCATGTTGACTTTTGTATCCAATCATTGATTTCTCCCAACAGTTGGTTGAGGTAGTTAATGCCTTGGGGAATGGGAGGTATGGCTGTCCAAATTCGAGTATGGGCAAGTCACCCTACATGGAAAAACATGTTTGGATTCCTGGGAAAGAAAAGAGCCATGAATTGCTCCCCAAGCCATTACCCATCAAGGAGTTTTTCCCCTCTCACGTTTTTGGAGCTGCCTAGGCGTTTTTCCTCCATGTTTATCCTGCGTTTCCTTGTTTTCAGTGGGGAAGAGGGAGTTTTTGTGTTGCAGATCTGCTGGAATAAGAGGGATCTCGATTTGGCATTTCAATGAGGCCATTTTGGTAATTCGAAATGCTCATAACCCGTGGGAGAAATCGGGTTTTCTCCCTGTGGTTAAATTCCCCTTTCCATAGTCCATTTTGGTGTGCCTACGTTTTGGGGAAAACCCATGGCCATCCTATTTGTAAACCCCATTGCTGGAAATGTGTACCCATGCCCATTTTTTGAGTTTGTTTAGTGTAAGAGAATGTTGGGGTTGAGATGGGTATCCATTGTTTTGGCTTGAGCTTGAGTGTAAGCATCCATGGTTCAAATGTAGCCTGATAAACCCAGCTATGGACTGGCTTGGCTCAAATGAAATGCTTAATTGGCTGTGTATGAGCTGAATGTCCCTTTTCCTTGTAAGAATCATGCCCAGCTCGAGGGTGGCCTTCGGACGAACTAAGTATATGCAGTCGAAGAGCCTACGGTTGGGTGGAATGTTGCAGCGACATAGCTAGTTGCTTGGGACAATTGTACAACGAAGATAAGTGTTCTCTGTCTCTGTATTTTAGTTCTGCAATGTTTAATTTCATGATTATATTGATATGATGTATGCATATAAATTGTGTGTGGATGTTTTGTTTATTTCCGCTTTGCATATTCAATTGAGTTGCATCTGCACACAATGTTTTTTAATTGTATGAATCTAATGAATGGGCTGCGTTTTTTATGAAAAACCCCATAGATTGGAATCATGTTCCCTCCCTTGCCTTGGATGGATGGGTGGGTACGTTACATAGTTCTTACATCAAGTTTGTTGCAAAAGAGAACATATAAGACTAGGTCAAAAATAAGTATACTAAAAGTCATAGTCTCAGAGGATATTAACTCCTCCCTTCTGAATTTCTCCAAACAAAGGGATCCCAGATTCATGCATAGGCCTTGCTTAGACAACTGATCTACATAATTGTTACGCTCCTTGTATATATGTTTAAAATAAATCCAACTATATAAGATTTATATTTACCATATTCAATATCCCCTTCATCCAATTAATGGAAAAGCTTGAATCACCAAGCACCTAAATCTCTCAGTGATCCAATTCAACTTCATTAGGAAACAAGTAAAATAAGGATGACATTTTTGCCAAATTATTTGAACCTAGACCCAAAGCTCCTCTACCGAAAGTATAAGAATCCTTCAATATGAAAATAACAAAGTTAAATCTATAGATATTTTGTTCACCTTGGAAATCCCTATCGAAAAAGGATCACGACTTATCCTTGTTAATGTATAAGGGTGTGACTATTCACTCCTTGGATTTAAAATCAAACTATTAATAATACTACAAGAGAGACATGATCTTATTAGAAATTTGGAAAATGGGAGTACAATTTTCTTCATAGAGGGCACAATTCCTAGGAATTCATATTGCCCAATTAATCAAATAAGGAAACACTCAATACTTCTTTAATTCCTTCTTATTAAAGAAAGGATCCAAACACTCCTCTGCATTTTCCCGATCCCACATATGAGGTATCTTTGCTCGAGTTTCGACATCCTTCCAAAAAATATGTGTGAAGCAACAACCTACGAAAATATGTTCATTTGTTTCTTCTACCACTTGACACACAATACAAATTCTAAGACCATGCTTATTTTGCCTCTAAAGTATGTCCCATGTGAGAACTCTATTTTTTAGAATCAACCAAAACATCAATAAATTTTTTTGGGGAGCTACTACTTTCCATATTTTTTCCCACCACCATTGTGTCTCTCTAACCTCCCCTGAAATCATCACTAGATAAGGTCCAAATGAGCCGAGTATGATCCCCCAACAAAATTGAATGTGGAGACTAGATCCTCCTCCTTGGGGTTGAGTCTCACATGATCCATCTTCAAGGTATTCACATATTTATCTTGAATTCATTTCCATGGACCAACCTATACCAACTCATTAACTTTTAACAACCTTGGGTCCAGAGATCCATAATTTTTGGGTTTACTAACTTATCAAGTGTGCAACTCCCTTGATTTTGTAGTGAAATAACCAAACCCATCAGAATTTTAATATCCATTTTACAAACCATTATAGGATCCACCCCTATATGCACTTTAGATCCCGAGCCAACTCTCCATGCCAAATTACAACCCACAGTTGGAAAGTCCTTCGTCAGTGCCTTCCACTGATTTGAAACTTGATGAATTGATTTGGTATGATATTGAATCCACTCCACAATTGAACCCATACCAATATATTTAGCTTTTAAAATTATCAGCCACAAACTCAGATTTGTAAGAAAATTCCAAATAGATTTGACAACCAAAACTTGATTGAAAATGAAGATATTTTAAAGACCCTAACCACCAAAAGCCTTATGATTTGCAATAATTTTCCAGCTAGCAAGATGATTGCCAATATATTCTCCTGAACCCTACCATAAATAATTGAAGAAAAGTTGTCGAATCTTCTCTAGTATAGCCTTTAGGATGCGAGCCATCAAATTCCATTATATTGGAATAGCTTCCAAACTAGATTTGATAAGTACCAGCCTCCCACCTACAAAAATCCAATGATTTCACTAGCATCCAATCCTCTTTTCAATTTTGGTGATCATCTAAGCCCAATCCGCCTTGCCGTAATTGTTGGGTTTCGATTAATATCCCAGATAGTTTACACCATCTTCCAATGGGTGAAACTTGAAGGGGAAGAATTGAGACCAAAAGTTTCTTTGCTCCTCCAAAGAGTTTAAATAGTGCATCATAGACTTTTGAATGTTTAACTTCATACATGTAGTTGAATAGAAGAGGTCCAATGCTTCTCTAAGTTGCTCGCATCCTTCAACATAATTCAGGAAGTATAAATTGATATCATTAACAAACAACAAATGTGTCAATTGTTCTCTATTAGAAAAGGAAAGACATTGTATCTTTTGGCACAGTCTTCTCATGAACGATCCTACTGAGAAATTCAGATGCTAGGACTAAAGAGGCAGAATGTAGGAGACAATAGATTCTATAGAAGCTCCTAAAAGGAGAGAATAATAACTTTACCCAGAAGAACCTCAGAATAAAAAGACTAAGACTTCAGAAGAAGAGAAAATGGGTCCTAGTAAGAAGCAAAGCAATGAAGTTAGCATACGTTTCTCTTCGCAAGAGACTAATCCCATTCAAGAAATATCACAAAAAGAAGGTGCGAACCTTATTGACCCCGATATTCTTACTATTGAGTCTAATGAATTATTGCCTGCAGAAAATGTAAAAGATCCATGGGATCCTCTCCCCCATGCCACACTCCTGGAAATACCACAACAAATAAATGAGAGTGGAGAGGTTGAGTCATTCGAATTTATTAATCCTTTTATGTTCCTAGAGCAAGAGCAAGAGAGAAGATGCAAGGCTCAAGAAATATTTCCTATCATAGAATCACTGGACTCTTAGGTAAGAACAGGTTGATCCCAAAGTTTGATCCCGTTACAGATAACTTCAGAATAGTTACAATGGAACCCCTGGCGTGAAAAGCATACAAAATCCTACAACCAGGAGAATGGAAGATGTATCAAGTCACCCTAGTCACATTAGATGATGGAGGTCGCCTTGTTGAAACAAGGTTCTTGCTTAACAATACACACGAGACGACCACAAATGTTCACACAAACAGGATTCAAACAACATGCCAGAAGCTAGATTATATTACTTCTCTGAATCGGTTACAATGCAGAATAACTGTAAATACAAATAACTAACTATCTGTCGGCCTCAACCGTTACAATAGAGAAGTAACTGTGGTGTGCTCTCTCAGTGTGTCGACCTCACCCTCTCCTGGTTCACTGCTAAACTATGAGATATGGCTCGATATTCTCTTCGGCGTTGCTTGACTCTCCAAAGTGCTAAGTACTAATATGCCAAAAAGTCCCCCTTCTGATCCAAACTCCCTAGTCTTCTACTCTACTGTTGTCGTTCTCGAGACCACTGCGATCCCCGAGACATGCTTCCTCTGTCAGCCGATCCTTCCACGATCCTGCAGACCAGCAACTGTTAGCGCTCGATCGTGTTGCATAGCCTCTGCCTGTGACAACATCTGTCACGCCTTCACCCACCTGGAATAAATGCTAATAACTTCCTCAGCAACTCTGAACTATTTCCAAGTACTATCCTTGACTTCTACGCTTCTTCTGACAAGCCACAGTAAACCATACCGTCGGCCATACTGTCCTCCATTAGCTTCGACTCACTTGTCGGCTTTCACTCTACGCTTAGGCTTCGCCAGTCTTCCCCTTCCTCCTTTCTTGGCTCATGCCCAAAAATTATCGATGTCGTGGTTCGAAAACATGTCGACCTTTCCATGACTCTGCGACAACTTGTCACCTATCAACATTAACATGTCGGCTATCAAATTTCGTCTGTTGACTCTCGACTGCTTCGACAGCTTCTACTCGACTTATTGACGTCGACAAGTCAATCTTCTTCATGCACCAGCGGTCATCGGCACTCCCTCTGGTCTGCTCCCTTCTGTTGATCAACTTCAACTGATCTTCCTAGGCTCCGATGCTCCTGCATCAGACTCCCCAGGTGAAAAAGAATTTGACTGCTCCGTTTGTCTCCTAAACTCTTCTTCGGAAATCCATGTCACCTCCTGTAACTCATCATCTCTCCATTGCACCAAGTATTCTTTCCTTTGCGAACTGCGTGTACGCCTAACTTCGCGTTCCTCTATTACTTCTGCGATCTCCTCCTTGTGTCGATCTGACATCTGCACTGCCTAGTTGATGTTCGACACTACTGCTCTTCCGTTGCTTGAACCTTCTTCGAACTTGTACAGATCTGAGACATTGAACGTTGGTGAAATGCTCAAGTCATTCGGCAGCTCCAACACATAAGCATTGTCTGAAATATTCTTCAAGATCTTACATGGTCCAATCTTCTTCAGCTTCAGCTTGTTATATGTTCTTGTCAAAAACCTCTCCTTCCACTAATGTGCATAGACCAAGTCTCCTTCGCTGAACAACTATAGTCTCGTCTTCCTGTCGGCTCTCAACTTGTATGCTGCGTTGCTCTTTTCGATGCGCTTTCTCACATATTCATGAAATTCTTTCATGTGTTCTGCGAATGATTCTGCATCCGTGCTTCTTTTGGTTTCTGTCAGTAACTCGACCAAATCCACAACTCTATGTGGGCTTCTTCCTTGAACAATCTAGAATGGGCTCAAACTTGTCGACTGAGTCACAAAATTGTTGTATGCGAACTCTGCTTGCGCCAACACATTCTCCCATTGCTTGGGTCTGTCAGCTGTCAAACATCTCAGAAGGTTTCCCAAACTTCTATTCACCACCTCGGTCTATCCATCTATCTACGGATGATATGCCGAGCTAAACTGCAACCTCGTGTCCAGTTTCTTCCATAGGGTTCTCCAGAAATGACCCATAAACTTGATATATCTGTCCGATGTGATACTCTTTGGAAACCCATGCAATTTGACTACTTCCTTGAAGAATAGTACAACAATGCCTGTAGTGTCACTTGTCTTCCGACACAGAATAAAGTGTGCCATTTTTGAAAATCTGTCGACTACAAAAAATATTGAGTCGCTCCCTTGTTGCATCTTTAGCAATCTTAGCCCAAAATCCATGCTCAGATTCTCCCATGGGGTATTCGGTACCGACAACGGTGTATACAACCCCGTGTTCTGACTTCTTCCTTTTTCCAACTGGCAAACTCTACATTGTCGCAACCACTTTCCGACATCTATCGCAATTCCTGGCCAATAATACTTTTCCTCAACCAATGCCTTAGTCTTGGCGATGCCAAAATGGCCTGCTAATCCGCCACTATGCAATTCTCGGATTAGGTTCTCTCGCAATGATCCTCTGGGAATACATAAGTGTCATCCCCTGAATAGGTAGCCTTCTTGGACAAAATAATCAAAATAAGGAGTTCTGTCGACGCTCCATGGTTCACGACAAGCTTCCCATGCTTTTTCAAAATATCCGTCGGTTGCATACTCTGTCTTCACCGACTCTATACCTATTTCCTGAACTGTCGTAGTGTTCAGCAATGCAACTCTTCTACTCAGCAGTCGACAACCTTATTCGACTTGTTAAATTTTGAGCATTAATTCACAATACTCTAGGATCTTCACTGAGAGAATAACATATACATTATATCAATGCATAAAAATCACAATATGACAAGCATCACAAGAATCAAAAGCATGAGAGACAAGAGACACAGAGTTTTCGTGGGGAAAACCCTAAGGTGAAAAACCCCACAACTTCCTCAGAGATAGAGAGAGCAATGGCTCAACCAAAGTACAACCAAAATACACTTGAGATAGTCTCCTAGAAGCAGATGATCCTCCTCCTCACTAGTGCGCCACTTTCCGAGTGAGAGAGATTTGACTTTTCAAATGATCTAAATAGAGATCTCCTGATCTCTATTTATACTAACCTATTTTCCCAGTGACCTTATGGAGCCGACTTGTATAGCTAGGTACATCCACATTATAATATATATATTTCAGGGCTGACCCCACACATGGTGGTATAATAACCGATCGGCAAGTACACACACTTGCGACACTTGTCAATCCACATGACGACACTTCCTTATAGAGGAATAACACATCTCTAATAAGGGTACAATAAATATATATGAAATACATAGATGAAATACATTCTGAAGTTACATATACATCAAAACGACTTGCCCGACCTATGTCGCAACATGAACGTATATCCCTATAGGAACTCGACCCATTTCATGTGCCGTTGATTTAACTTCGACTGAGTTCAGATACCTCAACGCTTGGTGATCCGTGTACAACACAAATTCCTTGGGAAATAAATAATGCCTCCACTTCTTCAATGCCTGGACAATAGCATAGAATTCCTGGTCATAGACCGAATATTTCCGTTTCACATCATCCAACTTTTCACTGAAGAAGGCAATTGGTCGGCCCTCCTGGCTCAACACTGCTCCAATTATGATTCCACTTGAGTCGCAATCGACCTGGAAAAAATTGTCGAAATATGGGAGCGCCAACACTAGGCTCTAAGTGACCTTTTCCTTCAACTTGTTGAAATCTCGTTGGGCTACTTCCGTCCACTTGAACTCTCCTTTGTGCATACACTCTGTTAATGGTGCAAAAAGCCGACTGAATCCCCTGATGAACTTCCTGTAGAAAGTGGAAAGTCCATGGAAACTCCTTACTCTAGTCGCGCTTGTTGGTTCAGTCCAATCCAATATTGCCTTCACCTTTTTCGGGTCCATCACCAACCCTTTACCTGAGATTACGAATCCCAAGTATACCAGTTCTTCCTTGATGAAGAAATACTTTTGCAGGTTCACCATCAGCTTCTCATCCTGCAACTTCTGCAATACCTGTTGAATGTGCCTCAAGTGTTCTGCCTTGGTTCGACTAAAAATTAGAATGTCGTCTAAGTAGACTACGAAAAACTTTCCCAAGAATGGTTTCAGTACTTCATTCATCAATTGCATGAACGTACTGGGTGCATTAGTCAAGCCAAATGGCATGACTAACCACTCATACAACCCTTCCTTTGTCTTGAATGTTGTCTTCCATTCATCTCCTTCTCTAACCCGAATCTGGTGATAACCGCTCTTCAGGTCTATCTTCGTGAAGTACTTCGCTCCACTCAAACAATCCATCAAGTCGTCCATTCTCGGCAATTGAAACCGATACTTGATTGTGATTTTTTTGATAGCTCTGGAGTCTGTACACATCCTCCATTCTCCACCTTTCTTCAGTGCTAATACTGCTGGTACTGCGCACGGACTTAGACTCTCTCTGATCAACCCTTTGTCCAACAACTCCTGGACATGTCGATTGAGTTCCTGACCTTCCGTCGGACTCATCCTATGCGGTGCCTTGTTTGGAAGACTCGACCCTGGAATTAAGTCGATCTGATGGGATATGCTCCTTGTCGGCAACAATCCCGTCGGTGTCTCATCGACCACTATGTTGTGAAACTCTTCGAGCATTTTCCGATTTTGACCAGAATCTTCTCCTCCATTGTCACCTTCTCAACATATGGTCCCTTCGGAATGATAGCGTAACACCCTGACTTCCTTTCCTCCTCTACAAGGAATTATTTCGCTGAACACATTAGCACATGCTTCTCCTAAAAGTTGCTCTCTCCCTACTTACCGTCGGCTTGCTCCTCCGGTTTCAGCTTAAGAGTCCTCTTCAGGCCATTTTTCCACACTGTGACTGTGTTCGATTGACCATCATAGATCATTTTCCGATCATATTGCCATGGTCTTCCTAACAACAGATGGCATGCGTCTATTGGGATTATGTTGCACAGTACACTGTCCTCTAACTTCCCAAACTTGAAGTTAATCAGGCACTGTTTGGTCACCTTCACATGGTGTCCTTTCTGCAACCATGAGATCTTGTAAGGGTGTGGATGTTCTCGACATCGTAGATTTGATTTCTCAATCACCTCTATCGACACAAGATTCTCAGTGTTTCCACCATCAACTATGGTCTTGCAACGCCATTCACCGATTCACACCTTCGTTCAAAAGATCGCCTTCCATTGTGCCGGATCTTGCTCATCACATTTGTCGTCCAGAACCAGTGTCTTGCTAGCTGTCATGGCCCGACTTTTCTTCTTACCATCTCCACTACTGTCGGATACC
Source organism: Larix kaempferi (assembly GCA_027924585.1). NCBI lineage: Eukaryota > Viridiplantae > Streptophyta > Pinopsida > Pinales > Pinaceae > Larix > Larix kaempferi. Next base: position 11,341,289 of record BSBM01000993.1, read on the forward strand.
GATTCTTCCCTCTCGTCGACTTGCTCATCTCTTCGACGTCTAGGTTTCAAGTCCTCTGCAGCGTGTAGGTTCTCTGGGCATTCATATGCCTTGTGTCCTGCTCCTCGACACTTGTAACAGATTATGGATGGTCTGTTATCTCCTTTTCTTTCGGATGGACCACTTCGACCATTCGTACCTCGACCGCAGTTCTCACGACCATCGCGTCAGTTCTCTTGCACTTTCTCCCTTGTCGATGTCCCTTCCGCATGTCGACTATCTTTGACAGTTTCCTTCCTGTAACCACTACTTTGGCCTTTCGTGGTAACATTCCTCGCACCTTGACCCGTCATTCGACCTCTGGTCGCTATGGATTTTATTGACAATTTCTCTTCTGCCTTCAAAGCTAACTGGTAGGCTTCACCCACTGCTCTGAATCTTGACATGCTCAATTCATCCTGAATGGTATATTTTAAGCCGTTCACATACCTAGCGACAACTTCTTCTCCATCGTTGGTTTTCCCCGACCTTATCGACAATATATAGAAATCTTTTGTGTACTCCTTCTTGGACAAAATAATCAAAATAAGGAGTTCTGTCGACGCTCCATGGTTCACGACAAGCTTCCCATGCTTTTTCAAAATATCCATCGGTTTCATACTCTGTCTTCACCGACTCTATACCTATTTCCTGAACTGTCGTAGTGTTCAGCAATGCAACTCTTCTACTCAGCAGTCGACAACCTTATTCGACTTGTTAAATTTTGAGCATTAATTCACAATACTCTAGGATCTTCACTGAGAGAATAACATATACAGTATATCAATGCATAACAATCACAATATGACAAGCATCACAAGAATCAAAAGCATGAGAGACAAGAGACACAGAGTTTCCGTGGGGAAAACCCTAAGGTGAAAAACCCCACAACTTCCTCAGAGATAGAGAGAGCAATGGCTCAACCAAATTACAACCAAAATACACTTGAGATAGTCTCCTAGAAGCAGATGATCCTCCTCCTCACTAGTGCGCCACTTTCTGAGTGAGAGAGATTTGACTTTTCAAATGATCTAAATAGAGATCTCCTGATCTCTATTTATACTAACCTATTTTCCCAGTGACCTTATGGAGCCGACTTGTATAGCTAGGCACATCCACATTATAATATATATATTTCAGGGCTGACCCCACACATGGTGGTATAATAACCGATCGGCAAGTACACACACTTGCGACACTTGTCAATCCACATGACGACACTTCCTTATAGAGGAATAACACATCTCTAATAAGGGTACAATAAATATATATGAAATACATAGATGAAATACATTCTGAAGTTACATATACATCAACACGACTTGCCCGACCTATGTCGCAACATGAATGTATATCCCTATAGGAACTCGACCCATTTCATGTGCCGTTGATTTAACTTCGACTGAGTTCAGATACCTCAACGCTTGGTGATCCGTGTACAACACAAATTCCTTGGGAAATAAATAATGCCTCCACTTCTTCAATGCCTGGACAATAGCATAGAATTCCTAGTCATAGACCGAATATTTCCGTTTCACATCATCCAACTTTTCACTGAAGAAGGCAATTGGTCGGCCCTCCTGGCTCAACACTGCTCCAATTATGATTCCACTTGCGTCGCAATCGACTTGGAAAAAATTGTCGAAATATGGGAGCGCCAACACTAGGCTCTAAGTGACCTTTTCCTTCAACTTGTTGAAATCTCGTTGGGCTACTTCCGTCCACTTGAACTCTCCTTTGTGCATACACTCTGTTAATGGTGCACAAATCCGACTGAATCCCCTGATGAACTTCCTGTAGAAAGTGGAAAGTCCATGGAAACTCCTTACTCTAGTCGCGCTTGTTGGTTCAGTCCAATCCAATATTGCCTTCACCTTTTTTGGGTCCATCACCAACCCTTTACCTGAGATTACGAATCCCAAGTATACCAGTTCTTCCTTGATGAAGAAATACTTTTGCAGGTTCACCATCAGCTTCTCATCCTGCAACTTCTGCAATACCTGTTGAATGTGCCTCAAGTGTTCTGCCTTGGTTCGACTAAAAATTAGAATGTCGTCTAAGTAGACTACGAAAAACTTTCCCAAGAATGGTTTCAGTACTTCATTCATCAATTGCATGAACGTACTGGGTGCATTAGTCAAGCCAAATGGCATGACTAACCACTCATACAACCCTTCCTTTGTCTTGAATGTTGTCTTCCATTCATCTCCTTCTCTAACCCGAATCTGGTGATAACCACTCTTCAGGTCTATCTTCGTGAAGTACTTCGCTCCACTCAAACAATCCATCAAGTCGTCCATTCTCGGCAATTGAAGCCGATACTTGATTGTGATTTTTTTGATAGCTCTGGAGTCTGTACACATCCTCCATTCTCGACCTTTCTTCAGTGCTAATATTGCTGGTACTGCGCACGGACTTAGACTCTCTCTGATCAACCCTTTGTCCAACAACTCCTGGACATGTCGATTGAGTTCCTGACCTTCCGTCGGACTCATCCTATGCGGTGCCTTGTTTGGAAGACTCGACCCTGGAATTAAGTCGATCTGATGGGATATGCTCCTTGTCGGCAACAATCCCGTCGGTGTCTCATCGACCACTATGTTGTGAAACTCTTCGAGCATTTTCCGATTTTGACCAGAATCTTCTCCTCCATTGTCACCTTCTCAACATATGGTCCCTTCGGAATGATAGCGTAACACCCTGACTTCCTTTCCTCCTCTACAAGGAATTATTTCGCTGAACACATTAGCACATGCTTCTCCTAAAAGTTGCTCTCACCCTACTTACCGTAGGCTTGCTCCTCCGGTTTCGGCTTAAGAGTCCTCTTCAGGCCATTTTTCCACACTGTGACTGTGTTGGATTGACCATCATAGATCATTTTCCGATCATATTGCCATGGTCTTCCTAACAACAGATGGCATGCGTCTATTGGGATTACGTTGCACAGTACACTGTCCTCTAACTTCCCAAACTTGAAGTTAATCAGGCACTGTTTGGTCACCTTCATATGGTGTCCTTTCTGCAACCATGAGATCTTGTAAGGGTGTGGATGTTCTCGACATCGCAGATTTTCTTTCTCAATCACCTCTATCGACACAAGATTCTCAGTGTTTCCACCATCAACTATGGTCTTGCAACGCCATTCAACGATTCACACCTTCGTTCAAAAGATCACCTTCCGTTGTGCCGGATCTTGCTCATCACATTTGTCGTCCAGAACCAGTGTCTTGCTAGCTGTCATGGCCCGACTTTTCTTCTTACCATCTCCACTACTGTCGGATACCGATTCTTCCCTCTCGTCGACTTGCTCATCTCTTCGACGTCTAGGTTTCAAGTCCTCTGCAGCGTGTAGGTTCTCTGGGCATTCATATGCCTTGTGTCCTGCTCCTCGACACTTGTAACAGATTATGGATGGTCTGTTATCTCCTTTTCTTTCGGATGGACCACTTCAACCATACGTACCTCGACCGCAGTTCTCACGACCATCGCGTCAGTTCTCTTGCACTTTCTCCCTTGTCGATGTCCCTTCCACATGTCGACTATCTTTGACAGTTTCCTTCCTGTAACCACTACTTTGGCCTTTCGCGGTAACATTCCTCGCACCCTGACCCGTCATTCGACCTCTGGTCGCTACGGATTTTATTGACAATTTCTCTTCTGCCTTCAAAGCTAACTGGTAGGCTTCACCCACTGCTCTGAATCTTGACATGCTCAATTCATCCTGAATGGTATATTTTAAGCCGTTCACATACCTAGCGACAACTTCTTCTCCATCGTTGGTTTTCCCCGACCTTATCGACAATATATAGAAATCTTTTGTGTACTCCTTCATGGTCATCTCCTTTTTTCGAAAGTTATGCAACTTCCTGAACAAGGAAATCACATAGTCGTTCGGCAAGAACTTCCCCTTTAGCTTGGCGACCATCCTGTCCCAAGACTTGATTTTCTCCTTTCCCTTCTTGACTCTGTCAACCTGTACATTGTCCCACCACAATGAGGCATGACCCTTCAACCTCAGACATGAAGCCTTAACCCTTTTTGGATCTTCAATCTGCTCTACGTCAAAGTATTTCTCCATCTCTCTGAACCAGTCAATCAAGTCTTCTGGATCCAAACTTCCTGAGTAGGTACGAACACCTATATTTTCCCGACGTCTCATCTCCGTCAGAAGCTTGATGAGTTTTTCTTCTGGTTCATCTTTCGCTACTTCTCGTGGTTCCACCTCTTCGACTTCCTCGTCGCTGTGGTCTAACGCATCAGGAATACAACCTCGCCTTTGGCTTTCTTTGATCGCTGCGACTTCATTTTTCAAAGTTCACATCATTCGGACGCATTCGTCGAACATCTCACGATCAACTATGACTGCTGCACCACGCGCTCTTTGTCCTCGGACATTAACGCCTCTGTGAGCCATTTTCAACCTCTGCTGAAACTCTCATTCGTCCAATCACAACCGGACTTCAACAAGTCATGCACAACTCTACGCAACCTCAGCTGGAGCTGTTCAATGCACTTGTAGGCTCAATATCACTCGAAGTTCTCTCTGCACAGGGATTCAATTCCCTCTCTGATATAGCTATCCTTCGGTTCTCAGGATACTATAGCTTTTATAGCAACTCACGGAGGTCGCCTCGTCGAAACAAGGTTCTTTATTAACAATACACATGAAACGACCACAAATGTTCACACAAACAAGATGCAAACAACATGCTAGAAGCTGGCTTATATTATTTCTCTGAATTGGTTACAATGTGGAATAACTGTAAATACAAATAACTAACTATATGTCAACCTCATCTGTTACAGTACAGAAGTAACTGCGGTGTTCTCTCTCAGTGTGTCGACCTCACCCTCTCTTGGTTTGTTGCCGAACTCTGAGCTATGGCTTGATCTTCTCTTCGGAGTTGCTTGACTCTCCAAAGTGCCAAGTCCCAATATGCCAAAAAGTCCCCCTTCTGATCCAAACTCCCTGGTCTTCTACTCTACTGTTGTCATTCCCAAGACCACTGCGATCCCCGAGACATGCTTCCTCTGTCAGCCGATCCTTCCATGATCCTGCAGACCTGCAACTATCATTGCTCGACCGTGCTGCACAACCTCTTCTTGTGACGACATCTGTCATGCCTTCACCCACCTGCAATAACTACTAATAACTTCCTCAGCAACTCTGAACTGTTTCCAAGTACTATCCTTGACTTCTACGCTTCTTCTGACAAGCTACATTAAACCATCCCATTGGCCATACTGTCCTCCATCAGCTTTGAATCACCTGTCGGCTTTCACTCTGAGCTTAGGCTTCGCCAGTCTGCCCCTTCCTTCTCGCTTGGCTCATGCCCAAAACTTGTCGATGTCGCGGTTCGACAACATGTCAACCTTTCCACGACTCTGTGAAAACTTGTCGCCTATCGACATTAACATGTCCGCTATCGAATGTCGTCTGTCGAAACTGATATGTCGACTCTCGACCTCTTCACTCTTTTCGACTGCTTCGACAGCTTCTGCTCGACTTATTGACTTCGACAAGTCAATCTGCTTCACGCACCAGTGGTCATCGGCACTCTCTTTGGTTGAATCCCTTCTGTCGATCAAATTTGACTGATTTGCCTAGGCTCCGATGCTCCTGCATCATTAGAGCTACCCCATGAAGGTCATATATCCTTGGATGAAGGGTCCCATAGTATGGTGTAACATAAATATGCCAAAAATTCTGTAGATATGTATATGTATAGAGAAAAAGATGAATCCTTGACGACGACCAATCAGTTTCTAATAACTAGAGTACAAAATTTAGAGGGGGGAAATCAAAGATTAGAGAATGTTATAGTCAATAGAACATGTGGAACACAAGAATCAACAGAGATAGTGAATCTTATAGCTTTAAAAGATAAAAAAATCAAAGCATTGGAAAATAGCTAGATGAGCCAAGCATTTCCATCTACCCTTCAGGTAACGTCTCAAAACAAACAATTACAGGGTGAACTAGAATTTATCAGGGAAGAAAATGATTCTATACTGGCATAAAAAGAAGTCAATGAAAGGAGAATTAAAGAGATCCAAAAATCAGAAGGAAAATGCCAAGAAGTTCAAAATAAGCTAGATGATGCAATAGCTCAGATCATAGCTTATGAAGCAAGGATGGTCGAAGATAAAAATAATTTAGAGTTAACTCCCATTATACTCCAAGACACAAGTCCCATGGAAGAAATTGTTAATCTGAGGAAAAGTTTAGATGAGAAGGAGCAAGAATAGAAGGAATGGGAAAATAAAGCATCAGATTCCCTTATGAAAGTTGCTAGATTAAACCAAACTATATAGAAAAGAGATGAAAGATTGAAGACACAAGGGGGTAAACTAGATACCTCACAACATAATGTGCATCATTTGAATAAATAGATAGCTACTAAGGATCAACGAGTGGCAGATTTACAGTGGAAACTATACAAATATACAAATCAGGCGTTGATGATAGAGGAAATGATGATGGTTAAACATTCCTTATTGACATTCATATTTTAAGAACTAATTAAGGCCCGAGATTATATTGAGTTCATATTGAGTTACCATAAATTAGCCTCATAAGCAATTGATTATGTGGGAAAAAATAAAGTAGATGCAAAGGAAAAGTGTCAAATATCCAAGATAGCCAGATCTGTTATCAATACTTTGTCTCTAGAGCAGTTAAAATCCATGCAGATAAGTGACATAACTAAAGTTATAATTTGTATAGACAAAAACATTCATACATTGGACTCTATGACGATATTAGAAGAGAAATTGAAAGAATCCGCGAATGTGGTTAATCCTTTTTTAAGGATAATCACTGCCATGATTCACAACGGGTTTCCAATCCCTTTGTAACTAGGATCATGAGCTCCATTCAGCTAGATTGTATAAGAAAACAGTTAAAGAAAATATGCCTAAATTGACTTTCATAACTTAGTGAGCCACTCCCCCAATACCACAAGAGCTACTTCATGAATTAGACCCTGCAATTGTTGTCCATACACTATTGAAATACTTGTTGACCATCATAAAAGATGTGGATTATACTCTAGTCTCGGAGCTAGACAAGGAATTCATAATGTTAAAAAATAACCCATCACCAATGGATCATACATGGAAAACTATACAAATGTTAAAAGAAAACGTGATGGAAGGACAACATCAATATGAAGAACAGGTGGCCCCACATCGACTTTATTTGGCAGCAGATATATTAGGACCATCTCAAGCCCCCATAAAGGAGATGCATGGAAAATATGGGAAAAGGACAAGAATATGAGAAACATTCAGCCCACGATTCTTGAGCAGGAATGGACATGCTAATTCAGTTATAGTTCCTTAACAAAAAGATTCGTTCGGGATAAATGACAGGCTGGCTAGAAAACCTTGCATAGTAGCAGATTCATATTGCATGCACATCAAAACTTTGCACAAAGACGCAAAATAGAAGGTTCATTATTTCATCAAGTTTTTGAGCTGGGAAAGGTCGCCCATATCTGTCACATGATTTTGTTCTCCTTTTTATCCTTATTCTTCATTCATAGGATCTCTGAAAGTATACTATGGATGTAAATGGAAATAGGTCCAGGGAAGAGATGCATGAATACCCCTTGATCATTACTGTTGTATATATGAAATAGAGAGGCTGTTTCCTTAGAGAAGACCCATGACCAAGGCACTTCCACCACTGGTATTTTTTACTGTAAATCTTATTTTGTTTTGAATGAATGCTATGTCTTTGCTTAGTGGATACCTAGGACCGAGGAGAGTCCGCCACTGGGATTTTTTACTGTAAAACATTGTTGTTAATTATGTATGAAGTGTTGTTTTTTGGAATAATAAATATGTTTCACAATAAATGATCGATGATATGTGACAAATTATTATCTCAACTATACAATTTAATGTTCGATGGAGAATTTCCTAGATTTTCAAAGGAGAATTTGAAAGTCTTGGACACAATGGGGTAGTTGTATATGGATAAAGAGACCAATTAGTTCAATATTTATGGTGCCACTATGTCCCTCATCCCTTTCCCAAACATCCATGAACACCATTTTCTAATAGATCCATGCATTCACATATTCAAAAGAAATTTTCGACACGTTCTGGAAACTTTGACTGCTAAAGAAGGTGTGTCCCTTCCTCTCTTCTTGGGACTCTTTCCTTTAATTTTTCCATTAGATGCATTATGTAGCTTCAAGGGTAATGATTATATGGATACAACATTTGGGTTGTCAGTTTCTTTTGAATATGATGGACCTGACACTTTTTTATTAACAACCTCTATTTCTTGGTGTTGTAATTTTTTTAAGATTGCTTCAATATCTTTCAAATCACCATCTTGATCAGCCTAAAAATATAAAACAATTAAGACACTAAATGTCAACATATAACCCGATAAAAACTATTGAAAAATCAGCATTCCATTCAAAATTTAAACACACGAACTCTCCACAAACCTACCGACATATTTTTAAAAATTTCTTCTCAGTAATAAGGATACTTGTTGTAAAGCTCTTTAATGGAATTTCTCAATCTACATTGAAATTGCTTTCATTCACATGTGCCTGGGGCTTTTCATCACTCACTTCTTCAACCTCAATAGTCTTCTCTTGTCTTTTATTTTTAATGGATTTTGATGTGCTGGCAGCTACAACTTGAGGCTCCTCGAGGTATTCTTCCTGTTGCATCTTTACACACTTTTCATCTAGATATTCATCAATCTTAATTCCCTCACTTGGATCTAGGCACATTAACTCAAAGTTGAGTAGTTTTGGCTAGAACTTTAAATTCAAGTCCCAAAAAACTCTAAACATCTATGAATTATTCAAGGAGGGATCTTAGGGTATGCTATAGACTAAGGACATCCTACAACATCCTTAGAAAGACACCCAACCTCAATAATTGCACATTTTCTGAGTGCATCATGCATGTGAGGACTCCTTTGGCTAAACCAAAGGAATCAAGTAAATAGCCCTAGGACTTATGTGGAAACCCAACAACTTCTGGTGCAGAACTGGAAGTGGTTGGTGTGTAACTATCCCAACCTACTATGGACTCCACTTGACTTGACAAACAATATTAGATAGTGAAATTGGTGACTAGGTGCACAGATCAAAACTTGGACTAATGAAAGAGGTAGTTTCCAAATAGTTTCGAATGGCACTAGAGGCTCCCTAAATTTTGTTCTATGACTTGGGATGAGATTAATTAATTCAGATTTAGCTACCAAAATGAGGACATCACATATTCTTCCTGTTTCATCTTTACACAATTTTCATCTAAAGATTCATCAATCTTAATTCGCTCGATTGGATCTTGATCCTCTTCATCAGCATCATTACTTCTAGATCCATCTTAAAGTCTACCTTTAATAGATCTTATTACATCCTTCATTTTCCTATTAACCTAAACTAAATATATTGATGTTCCACAAGCATATATAGACAATGTTTATATATTCATATAATCAACAACACTTGTTTCCTTTCAAAATCAAAATTTAAAACATTTATATCATCCATTAAAAGAAGTTAGATAACACAGGAAACGATGGTACTTGAGGTTTTAAAAGAAAATCTGTAATGTCTCCCTATAAAGAAGGGCAAATATTGACAATATTTTGGACTCTTAACAAATTCCCACCAACACCACTACGCTCTCACACATGTTGTTGCTAAGAAAAAGCACCTTCTATGCATGGTTTACAAAAATTACGTCCACAAGGACTAGAGAGTGGAATAGTCAACACATTTTCAAAGACTACAACTAAACTTTGCATCACAACATATACAATTGCATGAGTATCCTTTGCATACACTTTAAATTACAAAAATCACTTTTAGAAAGTATGAATTAAACATTGAATAAAAGGAAGGCTTATATTGTGCAAGTAATTTTGCATGCAAATCAAAATGTAGACATTGCTGAAAATAATCACAAGGACCAACTAGGGAAAGCCGTCCTTACAAAATCAACACTTTTATCAAAAGAAGATGGAAAAAGTCCAAAGTGAATACAAACCTCCAAGCAAGTTTTTTTAATGTTAGAAAGTTAGAATGCCGAGTTCCATCCCTACAGTTATGTGCTATGTGAAAGATCTTCCATTTCAATCAGCTATGAATAATGGAGATTTTGGAGGTTACTAAACCATATTGTTGTCTCTAATCACTTGCAGGGTTATGATATCAAGCAAACATTGCATTTTCTAGAAGTGAGGAGTTGTTCATTCTGTAGCGGAACCTGCTATTTTGGGTCATAAGGTGCTACCAAATATTTTTCCACTCTGCAGCGGAACTCACTTGTTTTCCCGGTTTGGCCCTACCAAATTTGAATTTCCTGACACCACCAAATATATAGAGAAAATCAAAATCTAACAAGCCGTCAATCATATGAGACAAGTTGTCAAGATTCCACACAATCATAATTTGCAGTCATTCAAATTTTATTTAAGTGTGCGATAAGTCTGTTGATTATTCCTAGAATCAATGATTTCGAGATTTGTATCTTGTTATAACTCATGTCTAATGTGGTTACTTTCATTTATCTTCCGAAGAGTTCTCTCACTTTTTTCTGAAGTTAGTCGTGATCGAATTTAGTCTTCCCTGCCATCTCCAGTTCTCATCCATGCCTCCTCAAAATAAAAGTGGCTTCCTATTGTGGTATGAACCTCTGGGATAAGAGGTAATTGAAGCTTATCCAGAGCTCACGGATAGGTTTAGGGAATCCATATGGATGGAATTTTTCTAGAAGCTACGGGGACATCATGAGAGCGTATCCAAATCCTTTGGACATGGATTTGATGGAAAGCAAGATAATGTTGGAGATCTGAAGTTTCAAGTTACTGAAACATCAATTGTTGTAGTTGGGAAATTGTCCACAAGTGGAGAAAACTGGTTCAAACTTCAAGGTTTTACTGTTTCGACTTATAATAAGTTTCTCATCCCTGAATTTCAAAACCTATAATGGAGGAAGGGACTTCCCATAACTTGTTTGAAACCAGAATGGAAGGAATTGTTGTATTGGATCCAACGCTATTTTACTGGAGAGATAAGATACTCCTTTATTTACTAATACCCAATGAGATTTCTATTACACGTTACAGGGGATGAACCTCTCAATTTACCCTTTTTATTGCTTAAAATCCTCACAAACATGTCAACAAAGTTCAGGGCTTGTCCATAGAAAACACGACATGGTATTTATCACCATGCTACGTAAAATTTTTAATTATGGAGGAGTTGTCCAAGATCCACCGAACTTGGGACCATTTCTTGTTATTTTCTGATTTTGAAATGGAACTTGTTCAACCCCATAATTTAAAGGCATGATATTGTTCAAAAGGAACCAGGAACTCTAATTTGACTCGAAGTATAAAAAAGAATCTCCCTAATCGAAGTCAACAATTTCCCCCCAGGAAAAGGTAGGTGGAGGCAGGTTATTCTAGGATTTAAAGTAAAGAAATGAAATCTCAACAAGCATCTCCAACATAGATTGATGAAGAGAATAAGGAAAAATCACCACCTAAAATTGAAAACCCTAAATCTATTGAAATTCCTTCTAGAAAGAAGAAGCAATGAAGGTATTAGAGGATGAACACAATATATTGTAGAAATACCCCCCGAGGAGGCCTCATACCCAACCCACCAATAAATTTAGAATGAAGGCCAAATCTCTCTTTGATCCTTCTTTAAAAAGAAATGAAGTTATCGATATGGAAAAATACTTAGATGAAATCAAAGAAAAACAAAGAAGCCAAGCAACTCCAGGTAAGCTCAGAGGTCATCCCAGGTGAGGAAGAGTCCTAGGTTAATCTCTAAATAGGAAATTATTGAGCCTGGGAATCCTAGAAAGTCTGTAAATTTTCAAAAATCAATCTCTCCTCAAACATTATTGGATGAAGAAGATGAACATTCAAAAGGAATGGAAAGGAAAATTGCGGAATCCCCAACTGGAATTGAGAAAAAAATGGATGCCCTATCGGATCTTCCAGACATAGATGAATAATAATAAGTTGAATAATCCCTTAATTTCTTTGTTGAAGATATTAATCCATGCCAAGATAATTTTTCAAATAAATAAGTCCAAAACAAAGAAAATGCTTTGCAAGAAGTTCAAGAAGTTTGAAGAAAAGGTTAGAAGCCTAGAATAGCAGAATTTCGGGATCAATAAAAAATTAAATAGGCTAATTTCAGGATCAATAAAAAATGTGTGACTTTTCTTAGAAAATAGTAAATAAAAACAAGGAACTGAGAAAACAAAAGAAAATTTGGAAAGCTAAATGGCTTCAGGAAAAACAGAAAAATCAACCAAGTAGTAGTTGGTTGGATGTTCTTGCAAAACAGGTGTTGAAATTTGGTTAAGATTTGATCTTTAATTCTTTTAGATGCAGAGACTTGAAGCAATGAGAAAATTCAATCCATGAAATTCATACAACCATAACACAAGATATACCCTCGGGAAAATCCTCAAAATTATGAGAACAAAACCCCCAACAATTCTTCTCAGTATAATATAATGGATAATAGAGAATGCTTTCTTTTACAACATAGCAGATTACTTTCATAAGATAAGAGATCACCAAACACTCTTGATGAATATGCAGAATCAATAGAGAAGAGAGATCAATCGGATGTGTTCCCAACACAAAAATAACAAGCAAGAACAATACCCTGCACAAACGAAGCACCTTTCCTTCAATGGAGAAGAGAATTCGCTTCACACTGGATTCAACAATCTTGTATATCATATTTGTACATTCTTCTCTTCTATTTTTAACTTCTAAGTTGAGGATAAAATATCCCTCAAACTGGATGTATTAATCTTGCATGGAGTGGTGCACCCCACTTCTCATGCAGTGCTTCATCTCACTGAGTTGTCACTTAGGATGAACTCGCCTCTTAACTGAAATCTTTCCCATTTAGTTAGGTGGCTAACTTATGTGTCGACATGCAAGTGTCACAACTCAAGTGTCATCTTTTAGTTTAACATAAGTGTCGTCATGCAATCACACTTAGTTAACTAGATCTTTTTTGTTGTCACTTAGTTAACTCTCTTTAACTGAAGTGTCGTCTTTTAGTTTAACTAAAGTGAAAATACTTTAGTTAACTAGTCCCTTTTATTTAACACTTAGTTAACTAAAATCACGTCGATGGATTTACTTGAAGTGAACACTATGATTTCTTTAGTTAACTGAGACATATCTTTAACTGATGCTTTAACTGAAGCATTGATACTTAACTGAAGCTTTAATTATTCGAGTTCTCTTTAATTAGCTGAAGTGTCTGTATGGGAGTTTTTAAATTCTCTTGATCTCTATGCTTTATCTTTTATTTATTTATCTCTCACTACATGGTCAATATGTGATAACTTTAATTATCCATCACATTACATTATACTAAGAAGAATTATCGGATGCTGTGATCATATTATATTATTCCAGACCAAATGATCATATGCTAAAGTAATTCACTTTAGAGGTGATACATATCTAAAGGAGTCTTAATAGCAATCTGGTGATCATGGTTAATAGTATATCACACAACATTAAATACTTTTACCAAGTAAAGCATGACCTTTATACGGAAGGTCCACCTCTATACGGGACGTCCGTATCATGGATGCCTTTATACAGAAGGTTCACATGATAATCATGAATTGATACACACAAGTTCAGAGCCTTGTCCAACAAGACTTTACAACATCATTACTTTGATCAATTACCTCTATACGGGAGGAATAACCTTTACATAGAAGGAAATCAAGGTGATCACCTCTATACGAGAGGATCAACCTTGACTACACAAGATTGGTTTGGAGAATGTCTCCTGATGCTGTATATTTAACACTCCCTCTCAGCGAGGGAGAAATTATTTGCCATACCAAGATTGTATCGGAAGTACCTAAACTTCGTCACTGACAGAGGATTTGTTAACACATTTTCAATCTGCTCATCAGTAGCAATGTACTGAATTTTCACTGTACCTTTCTGGACCATGTCTCAGATGAAGTGATACTTCATTTTAATGTGCTTCGACTTATCATGAAACACTTGGTTTTCAGAAAGCTTGATGCAACTCTGATTGTCACACCTAATAACTATAGGCTCAAGCTTTTTACCGAACAACCCTGCAAGTATATTTCTGAGCCACACTGCTTCTCAGTAGGAAACACTAGAAGCTATGTATTCTTCTTTGGTAGTGCTATGGGCTACAGAGCCCTACTTCCTACTGGAGCAAGATATCATAGCTAATCCTAGTCTATAATAGTATCCAGATGTGCTCTTACTGTCCACAATGATTCCTCCCCAGTCTGAGTCTGTATAACCAAGGAACATGACTCCTCCACTGGAGGAATATCTAATTCCATATAAAATTGTACCTCAAAGGTACCTAAGCACACGCTTAGCAACTCTCCAGTGTCTGTGTCTCGGATCAGACATAAACTGACTCAGAATGCTCACAACATAACATATATCAGGCCTCGAATGTCAAGTACATTGGTGAGCCTATAAGATGTCTATACAAAGTGGGATCTACTAGATCTGATCCAGAGCCTGAATCATGAAGTTTCCACAAACTGGAAACCATCAATGCAGTCATAGATTTTCAATCTATCACGCCAAACCTACGCAATATATCCACACTGTACTTCCCTTGAGATAGAAAAATTTCATCTTTTCTTTTCCAGATCTCAAGGCCAATAAAGTAGTGCATTAGACCTAAGTCTTTCATCTCGAAGTCTGAGGTGATATCCCTCTTGCACCAACCACTCAGATGTTCCTCTCTAGCGAGAAACAAATCATCAACATACATAACCAATATCAATGGTTGGTTCTTCACTACTTTGAAGTACAAATTTGGATCAACTTCACTCTTACAGAAACCTAGTTTTTGAAGGTAGCTATCAATTATAGAGTACCAAGTCCTGGGGGCTTGCTTAAGCACATATAGAGATTTATTTAGCTTGAAAACACGGGACTCCTTCCCATGTACCAAAAATCCTTCAGGATACTGAATATAAACCTCTTCCTCAACCTCACCATTGAGAAAGGCTGTCTTCACATCCATCTGGTGAAGTTTCCATCCTAGAACAGATGCAAGTGCAATCATTGATGGATTGTGGTGTACCTTGCCACAGGGGCAAAGGTCTCATCATAATCGATGCCTTGTTTCTCAAACAAACCTATTTCAATGAATCTGGATTTATAATTCTCAATGCTACCATCCGCAACATGCTTTATCTTGTAAATCCACCTGGAAGTCACAATGGACTTCCCATCAGGTTTGGGAACAACCCCCCAAACGCCATTCTTCATTATAGAGTTGTAGGCTTCTGTCATTGCATCTTTCCAAACTTGCTTCTTTGCAGCTTCTTCATATGAGGATGGTTCTAAATCACTAATGTGACACATCAGTGCAACATATCCTGAATATCTATCAGGTTGCTTACACTCTCTGGATGGTCCTGTTGGTGCTCCATGTTTCTATGCATTTTGTAAGATGCCTCGGCACCAAGAAGATCTTATTTTAGAAGGAGTTTTATTAGGTGACCTCTCAACCAGCTCTACTAGTTCTTTAGGAGCTAGAGAATCTGAGGCATCTTTTGGTTTCTCCCTCTTTATCTCTGAAGGCGAAGAATCAGACTCGGGATCCTCCATATCTGATTCACATTGAATCTCTTTCGATATTTTGAAATCATCTTCCTCATGGAAAGTAACATCTCGGCTGAATTCAATGTGTCTTTCACCAGATACCTATATTCGGTATGCTTTGGATGTCTCGTTATAACCCAAAAAGGTTCCTTTCTTTCTAGAAGGATCCATCTTTGTTCTCTTTTCTTTCGGTACATGAATGTACACTGGGCTCTAGAAGATCCTCAAGTGTGAGATGTCTGGCTTCTCACAGGTAAACACTTCTTCTGGTGTCTTCTCATCTAGAATGGCATGCAGGCTTCTATTCTAGATGTACACAACTGTACGGGTGGCTTCTTCCCATAATGAGGTAGACATATCTTGATCATGCATCAAGGATTTTGAATCCTCACATATGGTTCTATTATTTCTTTTTGCAACCCCATTTTGCCGAGGGTTGTATGGTACTATTAACTATCTAAATATTCCTGCATCACTACATAGCTCATTAAAAGCATGTGAATCAAATTCACCTCCATTATCAGACCTTAATGCATGAATATGCTTTTCTTTCCGATCTTCAACTAGGGATTTAAACTCTTTAAATTTTCTAAGAGTTTCAATTTTAGCCTTCATGAAATAAATCCATGACTTCCTGGAAAAATCATCTATGAACAATACATAATATGAGAAGCTACTTAGAGAGGGGGATGACATGGGACCACATACATCAGAATGTATTAAATCTAAAATCCCTTTAGATCTTATAGAACTTCTAGAAAATATGAGCATACCCCAAGTGCACAAGCCCGACATACACTATCATGCTCAAAATCAAATATGAGCATACCTTTTACCATCTTTTGAAGTCCTGGTAGCTCTTTGTAGTGTAGGTGTCCAAGAATTCGGTGTCATAGCTCACATGGACTGATATTTTGGTGAATCATAGCTTGAATGTACTTCCCGGGTACCTTGTAGAGTCCTCCCTCTCGAACTCCAATCACAGCAACAGATTCTAGGCTTTTGTTCTTCGACCATAAAAGTGCTTTGTTATCCATGAAGATAATTGGGAAGCCTTTGTATTCAAGAACCAAAACTGAGAGGAGGTTCTTCTTCAATCTTGGAACATATAGAATTTCCTCCACATGTAGAATATCACCGATGCTCAGTTGGAATGAGGTGGATCCAATTCCTTGGATCGAATAAGTTGAGTTGTCCCCCAAATCTACCATGCATGTGAATGATTTCTCTTTTAGATCAGTGATGGCACTCTTGTAACCAGTCATATGTTTGGATGCACCGCTTTCAATAAACCATGTGTCTACATTTGTGATGATGGATCTCGAAAGGGATGAGACAAGGTAATATTCCCTTCTTGTCTCCTTTTCTTCAGATGCATTCTTGTGAGTGATTTCATTTTCTATGGCGGTAGAAGCATGAAACTTTCCTTTCCTCTTTTCTCTACAATCTCTTGAGAAATGGAAATTCTTGTTGCAATTGAAGCATATATCTTTTGACTTGTCAAAGACTTCGTTGAACTCCTTCTTCTTTGAATGAGAGGAATTATTTTGGAAGAATGGTTTCTTTCCTTTATTCATTCTTTCCATGAGGGAAATATTTTTTTCTTTGATGCACACTGACTTGCTCTGGATTCTCCCCTCCTCTTGGAGGAAGTCATGCCACAACATTTTGAAGTTAGTTTATACCTCTCGTCCATTTACCACAGCTATGAATGTCTCCCATGAGGATAGGAGACCATCAATAGCGGTTTGGAGAAGATCATCTTCATCCACCACTACTCCAATACTAGCAAGATGATCTCTTAACTAAGAGATATTGGAGAAGAAGGATGACACTATCTCATCCGTCTCCATCTCTAAGTTTTGAATCTTATTCTTCAATGCTCTCTTTTGACTCGGGGCCTTCTTATCATATAGATTAGTCAATGTATCATAACATTATTTTTGTGATATTTTAGGATTAGGATCACTCAGCAGTAGAAGACCTCACTAAAACTCACTCAAGAAGTGTAGAAACAAGAAGAAGAAATGGAGATTCAATAATCACTCATACACAAGAAATGAAAAAAACTCCTGTATCAGACATCAGCTGTGAGATGGCACTCTATAAAGTGAATAATAACTGAATACATTGAAATGAATTCGAATGCCACTAGGGAAATTCGAATTCTCCTCAATGTGTGGCTTGGATAGCATTGGAGACATCACCCAAACTAGTGGCAGTAGTCACAACAATCAAATAGTCAGTCAAATGAGTCTAACTTAGCACATGGGAACTAATATAGGGAAGGAGACTTCAATGTGGGCGCATGAGGAGCTGTCAATAGTCAGTATAGCTGTTCTAGTCTCTCTGGAGGTCTATCTAAGTGGTTTAGTTAGTTAAACTAGTAATCATTCCTCAAAACAAGGAGTAGATCCACTAATCATGGAATTAATTGAAGTAACTCCTAAATAGGTGGAAGAGGGTGCACTTGTACTCTAGTGATGAAAACAAGGGCGCAGTGGCTAGGAGGGATAGAACTGAGCAAAAAAAGGCTCCTAGGGGCTGCAAAATAAGGACTAGGTGCTGGGAGACTACCACACTGATGACTGGATGCATGCAGATGACTGGATGCATGCAATTGCATGAAGATGCATGCAGATGACTGGATGCATGCAATTACATGAAGATGCATGCAGATGACTGGATGCATTCAGAATTACATGCAAGCATGCAAAATACAAAAAATATGGTGAGAATATTCCAACAATTTCGCGGTATTCAACGGTGTGATCACGAGCATCGAGTTATCTTTTACCAAATCATAGATGATCTGTTTAGCTTTAGCTTGATTCTTCTTGAATTTGATGCACCCTGCATTAGATGTACGCTCATCCACCATAGTGGATACATAACCATCCAAGTCATGTTCCTCTAGGATGTTGAGAATCCTAGCCTTCCAAGTGTTGAAGTTTGAGGTTCCCTCAATACGGTCTTCCATTCGTACAGAGACTGATGCCATAGTCTTCAAATCTTGTGCTCAACTTCTCGGGATCTACTTAGGCTCTAGCTGGCGTGCAAAACTGAGCTCTGATACCATGTTGAAATTTGGTTGAGATTTTATCTTTAATTATTTTAGATGCAGAGACTTGAAGCAATGAGACAATTCAATCCATGAAATTCATACAACCATAACACAAGATATACCCTGGAGAAAATCCTCAAAATTATGAGAACAAAAACCCCAACAATTCTTCTCAGTATAATATAATGGATAGCAGCGAATGCTTTATTTTACAACATAGCACATTTCTTTCGGAAGATAATATATCACCAAAAACTATTGATGAATATGCGGAAGAAATAGAGAAGAGAGATCAATCGGATGTGTTCCCAACACAACAATAACAAGCACAAAAAATACACTTCACAAAGAGAAGCGCCTTGCCTTCAATGGTGAAGAGAATTCGCTTCACACTGGATTCAACAATCCTGTATATCATATTTATAAATTCTTCTCTTCTATTTTTAACTTCTAACTTCAGGATAAACTCGCCCTCAAACTGGATGTATTAATATTTCATGGAGTGGCGCACCCCACTTCTCATGCAATGCTTCATCTCACTGAGCTATCACTTAGGATGAACTCGCCTCTTAACTGAAAGCTTTCCCACTTAGTTAGGTGGCTATCTTAAGTGTCGCCATGCAAGTGTCACAAATCACGTGTCATGTTTTAGTTTAACATTAGAGTTGTCATGCAATAACACGTAGTTAAGTAGATCTTATTTGTTGTCACTTAGTTAACTCTCTTTAACTGAAGTGTCGTCTTCTAGTTTAACTAAAGTGAAAATACTTTAGTTGACTAGTCCCTTTTATTTAACACTTAGTTAACTGAAATCATGCTGATTGATTTACTTAAAGTGACCACTGTGAGTTCTTTAGTTAGCTGAGACATATCTTTAACCGATGCTTTAACTTAAGCACTGATACTTAACTGAAGCTTTATAATCGAAGCTTTAATAATTCGAGTTCTCTTTAATTAGTTGAAGTGTCTGCATGGGAAATTTTGAATTCTCTTGATCTCTATGCTTTATCGTTTATTTCTTTATCTCTTATTGCATGATATGTGCTAACTTTTATTATCCATCACATTACATTATACTAAGAAGAATTATCGGATGCTATGATCATATTATATTATTCCGGACCAAATGATCACATGCTAAAGTAATTCACTTTAGAGGTGATCAATCTCTAAAGGAGACTTAATAGCAATTTGGTGATCATGGTTAATAATATATCACACAACATTAAATGCTTTTAACAAGTAAATCATGACCTTTATGCGGAAGGTCCAAATCTATACGAGAGTCCCATCTCATGGATACCTTTATACAAAAGGTTCACATGATAATCATGACTTGATACACACAAGTTCGGAGCCTTGTCCAACAAGACTTTACAACATCATTACTTTGATTAATTACCTCTATACGGGAGGAATAACCTTTAAACAGAAGGAAATCAAAGTGCTCACCTCTATACAGGAGGATCAATATTGACTACACAAGATTGGTTTGGAGAATGTCTCCTGATGCTGTATATTTAACTATTGGGCACTCATGCTTTACATGACACTCTCTAGACTCAGAAGGCAAGGGAATAAACAAAGGTTATGTTTTTCCATACACATTTTAAAGGTCAGATTGCACTTTATAGCATTTTGATGGCATTTTGAATCATAATAAGCTCGATGTATTTTCTATGACTATAAAGGTAGATCTAGATATTTTGCAACACTAATCAACGAATCCACAAAACGCTACAAAATTCCAAGTGGAAGGCTTACTCTATTTTAATCTAGATTTTGATTTTGTCTACCAGTCAAATGTAAGGTTTTAAGTTTTTCCCTATGATATTGTATTCCAATGTAACATCAAGTATAGATGAGGATAAGATATGGGGTAAGTTAGCATGTCCTAAGATTCTAGATTTTGGTTATAATGAGTCCACTTGTCATATCTTGTCAAATACATATAATCTAATTTGGATAAGGCTAGGAAAGTCGATCCTCACCTCATGGATTTGAGATCTAAATTTGTAATTGATTAAATCTATCAAATGGATGATGTCAAGATAAGAGGGGGTTGGTGGGTTGAAAGAGAAGGTCTGGTTGAGATGAGCTCCAGCTTTGTAAATACGGATTGTTTTAATCAAGTATCAAATTATGCTCAGAGAACCGTTATTCTGTGGTTTGATTATGCACTTCTTTATCTCTTATTTACAATACTTTTATTGAACATAGAATGTTTTTTGCACTGCAAAAAATGTCTCACTTATTGTAGATCGAATAGCAAGGTTTCTTGTTTATTTCCTGTAACAAGTGAGTTGTGTTTGACATCTGTCTATTAGATTTTAGAACACTATTTTGGAAACTAAGATATTTAAGTGATGTATGGATGTTATGTCCTGTATTTCTGAATGTTTATTTCTATATCATTTCTATGTTTTGTGTTGTATCAAACCATAGAAGTACACATGTGATTCAATTATTTGATTCCTGTTTATCCATCTAAATGTTTAATTTGAACCAGACCTTATGTCCTATCTAACCTTCCTGTTAAATTAAAATCCTAAACTATTTCCAATGTAAATCCATGTGCTCTAGCCCTCCCCTTTAGCAGTCGAAGTGCATACCTTTGAGGTAACACCCCCATTAGGATGTAGTTCACAGGTCTAGGTTTCAAAAAATTTGAATTTACACAATTTGTAGGTCCATGGGTTTTTTCCATAATGTTCTATGCCTCATTGTTTCCACTTCTCATTACAATGCTAAAAAAAAAGCCAAAATGATCACAACCCATTTGTTGTTTCCACTTGCATGCCAGATAAGTCATACACATTAGGTTTGTTGAGTTGTGCATGTCCACCAAAAAAAAGGTAAAAGATAATGAAAACATAACACACACTAGCAATAGTCAACATGTAACATCCCAAGTCACCTCGGTTCCCTTTCGAGGCGATGGGTGATAACCTTGAAACAACCTGCTAATTTTTTTCTTCAAACTTATCCACAACTATGAACTTTTTCATAGCCATAATGTCTTCAGTCCGCAATCAACAATCCATGATTGACAAGTCGGAAGTCAAAAGTCATCACCCCAACACGCCACTTCAATAATTACACCTCCGACTTCCGCAATCCACGATGCAGGAGTCAGAATGGTGGAACGAAAAATACACAACGTCGACAAAACACCTCTCTGACTTCCGCATTCCGCAATCCACGATGCGAGAGTTGGAAAGTCGGAACGCGAATTCCACTATGTTGAAGAAACAAACCTCCGAATTCCACACTCCATAGTTTGAATTGTGGGAGTCAAAAATTCAGAACGCCAATTCCATGACGTCGAAGAAACACGTCTCTGACTTTCGCACTCTGCAGTTCAGCTTGTGGGATTTGGAAAGTCGGAACACCAAATATCCAACTTCGAAGATTTTACGCTTCCGACTACCGCACTCCGCAATCCGTGATGCAGGAGTCAGAAAGTTAGAATACCAAGTACGCAATTTCGATTATTTACATTTTCGACTTCCACACTCCACAATCCACATTGTGGGAGTCAGAAAGTTGGAACACCAATTTCTTTGCTTCATCGAATCACGCCTCCGAATTCTACAATCTGCCATCCGCGATGCGAGAGTCATAATTTGAGACCGCAAATTCGCAACTCCAAAGAAATTACTCTTCTGACTTCCGTACTCTGCAATCTGGCTTGCGGGAGTCAGAATCTGAAACTCCAAAATCACAACTTTGGAGACAATTGCTCCTCTGAATTTTGCACTCTTCATTCTGGCTTGTGGGAGTCGGAAGTTGGAACTCCAAAATCACAACTCCGGAGAAAATTGTTCCTTCGAATTCCACACTCCACAATTCGGATTGCGGGAGTCTGAAGTCAGAATGCAAAAATCCATGCCGATAAATCACGCCTCCAACCTTCGCGATCCGCAATCCGCATTATGGGTTCGGAAAGTCGGAAGTCGGCCATATACCCCTATTAATGCCAACTTCTTAGGCTAGTATCTTCCTCATCCTAATTCCATTTTTGGAAAACCTGGTACCGTTGGAAATCTCTTAGCAAGCCCTATGAAACTACATGATCCTCAGCCACAGTTGAGGACTCTGATCCTATCCTTCTTCCAACCCAAAATGTGGCCCCAAAATTCATCCATGCCTCTTTCCCACCCTATAAAGAGCTCTTCTCCACTCTGTCATGGCCCCTCTCTTCATCAATACAGACCATCAGAGGGAACATGGACACAACAGGGGTATCTATCTCTTCCTCAAATCCCTGTTGAACCTCCTGCACATTCAGGGCTTCAAGAAAACTTATCCCTATTCATCAATGAACAAATTTACATATAAATAAAACACATGGATGTATTTGCATTCTCAATTAAAATTAAACCATATTAACACACACTCAGAATGCATTTACCAACATCTCATCATAGACATAATAACAACATAAAGTACAAGTATTCAGTTCCATTAATCATTTAGATCAATCCATGCATTATGACATAAACAAACAACCATTCATGTATATAAAATTGGCATAATCAGAGGCAACAAGAAACACTTATCCTTTAATTGAAACTACGAAGAAAATGGCTATGGATTCCAACATTCCAACCCAACCATAGGTCTCTACCCAACCTGTATTCTTTCCGCACTCAGATACCACCCCCGAGCTGGGGCTATGTATCCACTAAGGAGTAACTACCCAGGTTTACTCACGGCCTTGGTTTCACATCAACAATCATGCGAAGCCAAAAAATGGTTGGGTTTATCAAGTATGCCAAGAGACAAGGGAGGAGGAAGCTAAGACAGTAAGCTCAACCATAGAGCTACATGCATCTCCAACTCAAACAAACAACCTTCATCGGTTTTATCAAGAGGTTCCAACCTCTACTCTCTCTTCCACTCTGTCATCCACGCTTGGATCTCTTCCACGCCACAACCGAGAGGCTCTCTCCCACATCTGAGATTTTGGGCTACTAGATCTGGATTTTCTCGTGGTTTCCTGGGCATCCAACTCTCTCAAATTCACCCCACAGTTCGGTCTATGGATCCGCCTATCGGATTTCACTTCCCACGCAGATTTCTGAGCGATCTTGGCACTCCAAAATGCAATTCCCTCCAAGTCGCAACTTCTGGTTTCTATTTCTCCTTGCTGGGTTTGCGTTCCCTTCTCCAAACTAAAAACTGATGATTCTCCTTGCTAGGTCCGCGTTCCCTTATCCAAACTGAAAACTGATGATTCTCCTTGTTGGGTCTGCATTTCCTTCTCCAAACTGAAAACTGATGCTTCTCCTTGCTGGGTATGCGTTTCCTTCTCCAAACTAAAAACTGATGCTTCTCCTTGCTGGTTCCGCGTTCCCTTATCCAATATGAAAATTGATGCTTCTCCTTGCTGGGTCTGTATTCCCCCTCCAACTCATTCCTAACTCCTTCACAATCCCCTAGGGATGAGCAAAAACAACCTCCCATGAGGTGGAGTTACTTATGGGTCAAGAAAATCGAGCCCATACCGTGCCTTACGTATTTCAGGGCTTCCCATACTCCATCAACCTCATGAATAATTTTCTGCAGTCATCCTTACACATAATTAAATGAGATCTAGAACAATCAAAAGTGGGTTCCCAAGGTGACATATGGCTGCCTAGGATTCAATCCCACAACCCCGTCACCTCTCCCTAGTGGATACATAGTCCCCCTCATTTAGTTACATCCATAGCCAACCCCTTGGTATTTTTATTTGCATTATAATCATTTACAATTTCCATGGATTAGTAGCACATGGATAACACAATTTGAAATACCGGGCTAAGCATTCACTAGCGGGGCCTTGGCCTTGAGCTCCACGCTAGGAATCATACATCACATATGCACAATGTTTACATAAAAGTCAATATATCCTAAGGGTCAAAATGGGGATATTACATCCCCCCCCTTAGAATAACACCGTCCTCGATGTTCCAATACTTAGGAATACATACACTTTGTTTACACATGTCCAAAATTCACAAGCATAACATAAGCATTTATATCATTCAATTACTTGCCCAATTGACATGGAAAGTTCATGCTTTATACATGAGACTTCCACACATTTCATGCTTTCCCAACATACAAGGAACTCATTCATGTCCATCCTTTCACATGAAATTAACTAATTCAACATTCACACTTTACTCCAAGCAAAATAAACACAGTCAACTTTCAGCCATAACATGCATTCAACAATTTTCTGTTTCTAAAATGCATCAATCAAAAGGAAAGATAAGAGTAAGAGTTTCCCCCTCTTAATCTTGTTCCAATCTGGAGCCCCACCACAATTGTGGTTCCATGCTCCTTGGTCTCTTTCACTTCAAATGTGAATGCTTTATGCGCCTTTTTCTTGTTTTGGCGATGACACTTGGTGTCTAAGGTCTATCCAAGGCTTCTCATCCAAGGAACCCTTCCCCATGATTTTTCTACAAAACCTTTGGCTGCTAGGACCCACACAAGTACACTAGAACCATTCTCCATTGCTACTCATACTGAGCTCTCTAGGACAATCACATGTCCACATGCATCCTTAGGATACCTTCAAGGTTCTTACTTCTAGAAATACCTACACTCAAACATTGAGTCAATTGACATGTCAAGTTCATTTTCATAGGATTTATCTCTAAACAAGAGTTTAAAAAAAAGATCACACCCAAATCATATACACACGTATATTCATATTAAATAAGCAAGAATATGCAAGATAACCAAATACTTATCTGTATTGGACGTCTTCACGTTATTCCACAGGTTCCTTCTTTTCTTTTCAAGCCTTGGATCACCTGTGGATACATTAACGAATGTTTGTCCAACACGTAGGCTACTCCAAAACATTCAAATAACCAATGACAAGATAGTACACTGACTGGGTTTATCAGGCATGTAACAAATGTTTGGCCAACACGCAGGCTACTCCACAACATTCAATGCTCAACCAGTGCACCGACTGGATTTACCAAGCATTTATGGTGCCAAACTAGTCCCATACCTGGTTTTCCCTCTCCATTTCCAAGCCAGCACTTCCATTTGGGTCAACAGTCCAATGGAAGTAAACTGCACCATAACCATTTCCAAGTCAAGGGTCCTACTACAGAGCCATAGGCATCTCAATTTGTTCCAACCAGTCTCAACACCCACCTCAATTTGCTTCTATAGCATGCATCACCAATTGCATGTGTAATACTTGAAAACACAAGATGGGTAGGCAAGCTCGTCAATATCGCTGATATAAAATTGTAACATACTTCATACAAATTCACTCTCTAATATTGAAACACCGGGAATGTGTCCATTCCCTTAGGGTGTATTCAATGTTGAAAACCATAACATAAATCAACACCCGAAAGGTGTGCACCCATTTCCGATGTGAGTCATGTAGGCCCTAATCACACTCAAGCAGTCTGAGATAAAAACGTGCTCTGTATATTAATTCTAATAATTAGACATGCATATTCTCAGCAAGGGTTACAAAATACTTATCGGTTTGTAGATGTATTTTCTCTTCCTTTCACGAGGAATGGGTCTCCCTTCTTTGAGTTAACAATCCCTTGGTATTGTTACCCCAATCCCTTTCTCATTTCATAAACAACATATTCCCTCTGGCATAACTTAACCATCTCACCCTCATTCCACACACGCATGCAGTTCACATGAGATATCATCATAATAATTTCACTTAGAAAATTTCAATTCTGTTTCGTACAGAAACAAGAATTCCAAAACATGAGTTCTTTCTCAGGATGTTTAGATCTTGCAAGCCATGAACCATGGTCTTTCTACATTGTTTCCTCCTGACACAATTCACAAACAGTCCACTAATTAATGACATTAATAATTAGACTCAAATATGAAATTACAATCCCGTCTCCTACATAATTTATATTTATTTAACCATGAGTCCATGCTCATATTGTCCAACTCTTGTAAGTGGTAACATTATATCCCTCGTGGTTTTACCATTGCTGCCATAACCTGGAAATCCACCTACATCATGTTCTCTTGACACAATTCTAGAGAACCAAACAACCATTAGTAATTATTGGCAAATTCTCAAATCTGAAATTTACAAATCTGTTCTGTACATAAATTAGACTTTTGCAACCATGAGATCCTTCTCATAAACTTAAATGAGAAAATTTACAAATATGTTTTATACAAAAATCAGATTTCACAACAATGAGATCATCCTCACAATATTTGGCTCTTGTACATGGTAGATTCCAACTTTATCATGGACTTACCCACATTTCCAAACCTAAGACATTTCTACCTATAATCTGAAATTTCAATCAGCCAAACACTTGGTGAGAATCTGTGAAAATAATCTTTTCATTGCAACATTTACAAGTCACTTCAGTGAGCTTAGAATTATAACACTCAATAATTCAAACAATATCAGCTGTTATTATTTCAAGTGCAATGAAATATGATCATTTTATATGCATCATTATCACAATAAAATGCAATATACAATCACATTGTCTATATGAAGTCAAATAAAACTTTCAATATTCATGATTACAAAATCATATCATCTCATTCAAATCTGTCCTCCAAATAGAGCATCCCGGTAGCCCATCAAACATGACTACCCTCTTCATGCTATTCCTTTCCCATAGCATCTCATGAAAGGATCTTAGAACTTTCAATAATTCTACCATTTCATCTATTATCTAATTGCAATGAAACATATATATCACAACCATGCATTCACAAAATGCATAACCACAAGATTTACAAAATATTTTAATATACATTTACTTAATGCACCCAATGCACTACAACATTGATCTAAAACATTTTTGTGCCTACACAGGTTTCTTACTATGGTAAGTTGGGCATCCTAGCCAATGCTTCGACACCATACCCAGCCATCTCCCCAATCACTTGGTTAACTATTTTGTGTCTTCCTTCTCCAGTCGAACAACACATCAGGAGTTTTCTCATTCCTTAGTTGTTGGAAAAGAGGTTTCATCCCAAATCAACACCAATAGGGAGTTCATGGGATACTTGTTGAGCACTGCAGGCTTCACAATCCAACATCCTCATGGTTTCACACATGGTATGCTCTTATTTCTTATGGATGTATTCAAAATTTTTAAACAGTCACATGGTATGAGGCTCCTTTCCCTTACTACCCCATACGTCAACATACCATGGCGGTATGGCATTGACATAAATGCATTCAACCTTACATGCATACCATTTTATGATTATTAAAACATGGTATAAGGGATTCTTACCCATCATCTTCAACACTTATACAATTAGCATGAATAAAACATTACTTGCATGGATTCCATCAACATATCTGATGTTACCTGATCAGTTGGATTCTTACCAAGGGATACACAGTCCTTCCACTAACCTCTTGATCATGTATTTGTTTCTCCAACCTTTCTTCACAATGTTGTTGGTCACATGCAAGGCCATCATCAACATTTTCAACCATGTTTATGTTGTCTTTGGCCTTACAACCAATACCAACAACATTAATTATTATCAACCACAATAATTATTAAAAATGGATCATTGCATATGTAAGACCTCACTACTTTTATCAATATGCAATATCATATTCATGCACAAGCAAGTTCACATGAACTATGCATTATCTCTTAATATTCCCACTATGCATACACATTTCATCAATCTAATCTCTTTCATTTTCAACATTCCTATACCATAAGCTTTAAATTTATAAACATAAAAACAAGAGAAGAGTTGAGGAATTCTCTCTCTCCAATTCCTCATCAAGGAATGGAATTCCTATTCCACATCATAGCTGGCCCAATTCATGGCATCTCTATCAAGTACACAAGGGATCATTAGCTATGATCTTCTCACCAAGTAGCAATTCAATACATATATACGTGTATCACCTTCCTACTTGCTACTTTCCAAGCATGCAATTCCTATGCTATAAACATAAATAGTTTAAGGTGAGAAATTTCCCTCTTTATCAACATTGTAATCTCTTCAATTCCAAATCCATATGGAGTCCTTCAAGGCACATTGTATGCCCTTGCACCTCATTCAAATTCTGGTTACTTTCCTATAACTCATACTTTGTCCCAAGCATCCCTAGTGCTGCAAAATTGGGCTCTGATACCAACTGTAACATCCCTGGTCACCTCGATTCCCTTTAGAGGCGATGGGGGATAACCTTGAAACAACTTGCTAATTTTTTTCTTCAAACTTATCCACAACTTTGACCTTTTTCACTGTCGCAATGTCTTCAGTCCGCAATCCGCACTCCGTGATCCGCAAGTCGAAAGTCAGAAGTTGGCACCACAATGCGCCACTTCAAGAATTACACCTCCAACTTCCAAAATCCGCGATGTGGGATTCAGAAGGGAGGAACGGAAAATACATAGCATCGACGAAACACCTCTCCAACTTCCACAGTCCGCAATCCACGATGCGGGAGTCGGAAAGTCAGAATGCTAATTCCACGACGTCGAAGAAACACGCCTCCGACTTCCGCACTATGCAATATGGCTTGCAGGAGTCGGAAAGTCAGAATGCCAATTCCACGGCATCGAAGAAACACGCCTCCAACTTCCGCACTCCGCAGTCTGGCTTGCAGGAGTTGGAAAGTCAGAACACCAAATATCCAACTTCGAATATTTTATGCTTCTGACTTCCGCACTTCGCAATCCGTGATGTGGGAGTCGGAAAGTTGGAATACCAAGTACACAAATTTGAATATTTACGTTTCTGACTTCTGCACTTCGAAATTCGCGATGCGAGAGTTGTAAATTCGGAACACCAATTTCTATTGCTTCATTGAATCACGCCTACGAGTTCTGCAATCTGCCATCCGCGATGTGGGAGTTAGAAGTCGGGACCCCAAATTTTCAACTTCAGAAAAATTACTCCTCCGAATTTTGCACTCTGCAATCTGGCTTGCGAGAGTCGGAAGCTGGAACTCCAAAATCACAACTCCAGAGAAAATTGCTCCTCTGACTTCCGTACTTTGCAATCCGTCTTGCGGGAGTCAAAATTAGGAACTCCAAAACAACTCCGGAGAAAATTGCTCCTCCGACTTCTGTACTCCGCAATCCGACTTGTAGGATTCGGAACTCCAAAATCACAACTCCGGAGAAAATTGCTCCTCCGACTTCCGCACTCTGCAATCCGGCTTGTGGGATTCGGAAGTCGGAACTCCAAAAAACATGTCGAGAAATCACGCCTCCGACCTCCGCGATCTGCAATCCGCACTATGGGTTTGGAAATTCAGAAGTCCGCCATATACCCCTATTACTGCCAACTTCCCAGGCTAGAATCTTCCTCATCCTATATCCATTTTTGGAAAACCTGGTACTATTGGAAATATCTTGGTGAGCCCTATGCAACTGCATGATCCTCGACCACACTTGAGGACTCTGATCCTGTCCTTCTTCCAACCTAAAATGTGGCCCCAAAATTCATCCTTGTCTCTTTCCCACCTTGTAAAGAGCTCTACTCCACTATGTCATGGCCCCTCTCTTAATCAATCCACACCCTCAGAGGGAACATGGACATACCAGGGGTATCTATCTCTTCCCCAAAGCCCTGTTGAACCTCCTGCACATTCAGGGCTTCAACAAAACTTATCCCTATTCATCAATGAACAAATTTACATATAAATAAAACACATGGATTTATTTGCATTCTCAATTAAACACAGTTGAATTAAACCATATTAACACACACTCAGAATTAATTTACCAGCATCTCATCATAGGCATAATAACAACATAAAGTACAAGTATTCAATTCCATTAATCAACTGGATCAATCCATGCATTTTGACATAAACAAACAATCATTCATGTATATAAAATTGGCATAATCAGAGGCAACAAGAAACACTTATCCTTTAATTGAAACCACCAAGCAACTGGCTATGGACTGCAACGTTCCAACCCAACCATAGGTCTCTTCCCATCCTGTATTCTTTCAGCACTTAGAGACCACCCCCGAGTTGGGGCTATGTATCCACTAAGGAGGAACTACCCAGGTTTACTCACGACCTTGGTTTCACACCAACAGTCATTCTAAGCCAACACACGGTTGGGTTTATCAAGCATGCCAAGAGACAAGGGAGGAGGAAGATAAGCCAGTGAGGTCAACCACAGAGCTACGGACATATCCAACTCAATCAAACAACCTTCACTGGGTTTATCAAGCGGTTCCAACCTCTAATCTCTCTTCCGATCTGTCATCCACGTTGCGGCCGAGAGGCTCTGTCCTGTGTCTAGTATTTCGGGCTATTAGATCTGGATTTTCTCGTGGTTTCCTCAGAATCCAACATTCTCAAATTCACCCCAAGGTTCGGTCTATGGGTCCGCTTATCGGATTTCACTTCCCATGCATATTTCTTAGCGATCTTGGCACTCCAAAACACGGTTCCCTCCAAGTCGCGACTTCTAGTTTCTCTTTCTCCCTGCTGGGTCTACGTTCCCTTCTCCAAACTGAAAACTGATGCTTCTCCTTGCTAGTTTTGTGTTCCCTTATCCAAACTGAAAACTGATGCTTCTCCTAGTCGGGTTTGCGTTTCCTTCTCCAAACTGAAAACTGATGCTTCTCCTTGTCGGGTCTACGTTTCCTTCTCCAAACTGAATACTGATGCTTCTCCTTGTTGGGTCTGCATTCCCTTCTACGAAATAAAAACTGATGCTTCTACTTGCTAGGTCCGCGTTCCCCCTCCAACTCATGCCTACCTCCTTCACAATCCCCTGGGGATGAGAGAAAAATTCCTCCCATGAGGTGGAGTGACTTATGGGTCAAGCAAACCCAACCCATACCCTGCCTTACGGATTTCAGGGCTTCCCATACTCCTTCAACCTCATGAACAGTTTTTTGCAGTCATCCTTACACATAATTAAATGACATCTAGGATAGT
This sequence comes from Larix kaempferi, assembly GCA_027924585.1. Lineage (NCBI taxonomy): Eukaryota > Viridiplantae > Streptophyta > Pinopsida > Pinales > Pinaceae > Larix > Larix kaempferi. The sequence goes on from BSBM01000993.1 coordinate 11,372,948, forward strand.
CAAAGGTGGGTTCCCAAGGTGACATATGGAAGCCTAGGGTTCTGTTACACAACCCCCTCACCTCTCCCTAGTGGATACATAGTCCACCTCATTTAGTTGCATCCATAGCCAACCCCTTGGTATTTTTACTTGCATTATAATCATTTACATGTTTTTACAATTTCCATGGCTTACTATCACATGGATAGCACAATTTGAAATAACAGACTAAGCATTCACTAGCGGGGCGTTGGCCTTGAGCTCCATGCTAGGAATCATACATCACATATGCACAATGTTTACGTAAAAGCCAATATATCCTAAGGGTCAAAATGGGGATATTCCACAACACATAGCCTAGATGATGGCTTTATCAGATATCTGATGCGAGGAATTCATATTCTGCATACTAGCAATAGATAGGATCCAAAATTTGAGTAGAGTACAAATGAACGTTTTTTTCAATTTTTCACTGTCTCATGAAATACAGTTCAACCATAACAAACATTAAATAAGCACTTTTTCATAAGTTATGCAGTAGCTAATACAATTAAATGATAATTGCGAACCTTTAAAACATGAATAATATCTAAAGAGATACCCTTATATGTGCCTCAATAAATCACAACCAAACTCACTTTGTGAATGCCTTAGTAGAGGACAATGAATAGTTAATAGCAAAGGTCATTCATGTAGAGTTTAGAGCCCAGCCAACATGCTTGGACAACTAGTTTTGAGTCTTTTGAAAAAATGTATCATTTAGTTTCACATGCTTGTAACAGGTTGGGGACATTCTCCAATATTGTGATTGTGGATTCATTTGCTGCATCAGCCATGGGATTAACTGTGGGTGCTATGGTTCCTATGACTGAGGTAGTTCTTCATCAACATTCAACCATATTCCTTCACAATCTAAATGGACATAATCCACTTCCACATCAACATCAACTCTACTTTATTCATCTATGCATATTGTTTCTTGAAAGTATGCAACCCTTGACAAATCTACATAAAGTAGGTTCATATGTTGTATCATTTATCAACCCCTTTGGAGGACATGTTAACACTACATACCAATCAGTCTCAATTGGATCCTATACATAGAATACTTGTTTGGATTGTGATGCTATAATAAATGGATCATCTTTCCAATGATTTTGACTAAGGCATTTATTCATATTCACAATCGTAAAACTCAAATCACCAGCTTTAATCCCTCTCTTATTGTAAACATCGACCCTATCACATTTAAACAATGTGTACTCCATACAAAAATAATCCAATGTAATAATATCTGTTATCACTCCATAAAATGTTGTTTTTTGAAGTATAGGATTTGCCTCTTTGGAACTTGATCACATCATTGATTAAGATTCTATACATACGTCACTATTTTGGGTGGTTCTCTCAATCTCTGTCCTTTTTGTATGGAATCTATAACCATTGATTAGGTATCCCTTGTTCTTGTTCACAATTTTTCTGGGGTCACGTGCAAGCCATTTAAGTGTATCTGAGACATTTTCATTTCCTTCCACTTGTAGATTTTTAAAGGATGTTAAAACAAACATTCAACTTTTAAAGAAATATTTAGTTTCGTACATGACAATATTCTCATTTAATAATTTTGAAGTACTTATAATATGAAGAACACATCATCACCTGCGTTTTTAGCCAACTAGTAAAATTATGGGTGTGGAGTTTCTGCAATAAAGCTTCATCTTTTTGGGCTTGGGTAACTGAGTTGGAAATATCCATATTATGCATCCTAATTTGACGACAATTATGGACAGTGAAAATGGTTCTTGAATGTGTTCGATAAAATATGAATAAGAGAATAAATTTAGTCATCATGTTACTTACTCTATCCATGGATCAGCTCCATCCATGTGAAATAGAACCCATCTATGGGCTTGTTCCCAACTAATGTCATCCAATTCAGAAGGCACTAAAGCAGATAATGGATTTCCATCAAGCATAACTTCTTCGACTTCATCATCCCATAATTCATTTCATCCTTGTGTTCTTTCGATAGTTTCCATACCTTTCAGGTATCCTCCACAAAAATTTATTGATTCCTCCATAGTGTAGCTTTCAGTGATGCATCCTTCAGGCCTATTTTTGTTCCTTACATAACTCTTGTATACTTTCATGTTCCTACAAAATTAACACAATTTTTTCAGTGATACCAAAAGCTTTGAATAATTTTTGTTGTTGTTGTCGTGCTTATACAAAATAAAATTTCACTTACCTCTCAAAGGGGTACATCCATCTATATGCAATTGGGCCGCAATATCGTATCTCTCGTACCAAGTGTACATTCAAATGCACCATTATATAAAAGAATGAAGGAGGGAATTACTTTTCAAGCAAACACAATGTCTCCACGATATCATTTTCTAACTTTTCAAGACTCTCTGTTGAAACTCATTTTGCACAAATTTTCCTATAAAAGTAGCAAAACTTACAAAGTGTCTTTTGAAAAACACTTGGTAGCACATGTCATAGAGCTACTGGGAGGAGTTGTTGCATTAGAACATGGAAATCATGTGCTTTCATACCATGAAACTTAAGCTCTTCCATAGATATATGGTTTTTTGGATTAGAGATGTAACCATCTGGAACTTTTAACATGAAAAGAACACAACATAGGGTCTCTTTCTCTTTCTTTGAAATAGTATGTGGTGCAAGTGGAAGGAATATTTTTGATCCCTTGAATTCTGGCCATAGCAATTTACTCAAACCAAATTCTTGTGAATCATCACGTGATTTTTTTCCATCTTTTCACTTTCCATTTATGTCCAGAAGAGTACCAAATATGATTTCACATACATTCTTCTCCACATGCATTACATCTAAATTGTGATGTATCATGAGTTTTTTCGTCCAAACACATCAAAATATCAGAAGAATATTAATATGGAGGTAAACATAAACAATGAATTCAACCAAGACATAAACACATTAAGATCATATAAGCATGTGATGTTTAATAAATAGGAATTCTTGATGGATCTACATACCTCCCAATATGGAAGATTGAATAGAATTGACCATTTCTTCCACAACACAACATTACTTTTGTCATCTTTTTCCTTGTTTCTTTTCGTTTCTTTTATTCATCCCCCCCCCAAATTGCTTCCTTTCCCTTTGTTTCATTAAAAATATCCGACACTTTTACGGATGGAGGGGCGTAACGTTGCTCCTCCTTCCCATTAAATGGTCCCTTTTGTGAATGAAACTTATGATTTTGTGGAATAAATCTCCTATGTCCCATGTAAACACACTTCTTTCTACAACTGAGGTACTGTGATTCTGTGTTCTTTCCACATATGGGACATGCATTATATCCTTTGGTCGTGCAACCAACCATATTTCCATAAGCAATAAAGTCATGGATTACCCACATTAGAATTGCCTTCATGTTAAAGCATATCTTATTATAAGCATCATATGTCCATACCCCCTGGTACCATAATTCCTTGAGTTCATCCACCAAAGGTTCCAAATAGACATCAATGCCATTTCCTAGTTGTTTGGGACCAGGTATTAACAATGTTAGCATACAAAAATTCCTTTTCGTACACAACCATGGTGGAAGGTTGTACGCAAATAACACTACAGGAGAAACAATATATTTACTTCTCAAGTCTCCAAAAGGATTAAATCCATATACTTCCATTGGAAGTCATACATTACGGGGTTCATTGGAAAACTCAGGATATCTGTCATCAATAGTTTTACATGCTAGGCTATCGACAGGGTGGCACATTTGAACATCATTAATTGCATTGTCATGATGCCACCTCATTTTTTGTGAAATTTCTGTGGAGCTATAGAAAAAAAACTTTTCATTTATAAATTCTATATTATCATACCATACACTGAAAAATACAAAAGATAATGCAAGAAAGGGAAAACTTGAATAAAATCAAAGTTTTCAAAATCATACCTATACATTTTTTTCAACCTTGGTGCTATGGGGAAATACCTTAGCACCTTGGCACGGATATATTTACTTACCTTTTGATATTGAGCATCCATCTTCCATCGATATTTTCTACACATTGGGCATTCGTATTTACTTTCATAATTTCCACGATATAAAATACAACCATTTGGACATGCATGTATCATATCATAGTGTAATACTAAATATTTTATCAACTTTTTGTAGCATATGCAGAATCTAGAAGTGTATTATCTTTAGGAAGCATCTCTTTTTGCAACTTGAACATTTGGCCAAAACTTGAATCGGACCATCCGTTCTTTACTTTAAGATTGTTTAATTTTATGATTGATGATAGTTTTGTGAAATCAATACAACCCAAGTACAATGGTATTTTGGTATCTTTGATTAGTTTCTTAGATTCATTAACATCATTCATTACCTTGGTTGATTCCAACCCCCCATTTTCACAACTCTCGTTGATATTTTCATTAAGACATTGATAAGCATCATTCACCATTTGAAGCATTTCATCATCAACAATGGTTGTATTATCATCACTGTCAAGAAATTCATTATCATTTTGAAACAACATTGTAGAATCATCAACATGATTATCATAATCATGCTCCACAACATGTTCATATTCTTGTTATTAATACAATTAAGATTCGTGTAAGTGATTTTTTGATTTTAATGAAATTAGAATCCCAACATAGATTGCACAGATAGAATCTGCAGGAGACAAAAACATTAGAGTTTGCACATATAAATATAAATGATATTTTTACTATAGTATATGTATATTTGAGACAAGATGATTTCAAAAAAAATTCATGATACTTGAGTGGGAAATCTCTCTCCATGTAAATACCAAATGTTATATTGTTCTATTATACCATCACAAATCAAATGTTCTTGTACTTGATCAAATGTTTGTACATTCACTATGCCACATTTATTACATGGGAATTTTGTGGTCATATTATTCGTTGAATTCTCCTTAGAAACCTTTAAGAATTCATCAACCCCATCTCTATATTCTTTTAATGTTCTACACATAACCATTTTTCAAGCCGTGTCAATTAAATGATTACAAGTTACAATTAAAATAATTTTGCTATATTACAATGAAGAATCAAGGATACAAATTGTACCTTTTTTTCAATTTCATCCAACTTCTTTTGTCCATTTGGGAATAAGATCCAATCTCCTTTGAAATTATTCCTATAAAGAACTAAAAAAAGTTAGTTGAATCAGAGGTGGAAGGAAGCAAACAAAATTGGTTTGCAAGGGGAAGACCTAAAAATTAGAATAAGAAATGAGGAGGATGAAACTGTTTGGTACACATTTACTTTGATGTAGGAGCCTTTGATACATAGCCAAATCTAAGCCTTGCAACAACTGAAATATAAACATCTAATGCTATGATTGATTCCCGACAATGAGAAATAAACCTTTGTTGATTCAAACTTAACAGTGGAGAAAATACAACTTAAGATTCACAATATTGGGGAGAAAAACATGAAAGAACACTATACATCAAAATATGCACCAAGTGGCCCACATATGAGAGTGCTAATAATAACCATATATAGTGTTGCCACTAACTGGAGTTACGCTCACAAAGGGATGCACTGTAGTTTTGGATAAACACTAGGATAGTTAGGCTCTATTGCTTAGAAGTATAACTACATGATACACCTAGCATACATTATATACTTATAAAAATGTTCATACTGTTGTTAGCACAAAATTGCAAACATTGAGGATACAAATTGAGGTATGAAAGAAAGACTAAAAGGCAAAGGATCAATAGAAAGTGACCCCGAACCAAATTCAGACAAAGGAGAAATAGAGAGTGAATATGTAGGAGCAAAAATGGTTAGTCTACTTAAGAACAAGAAGGGTGCAACAAAAATGGAGATTTGCTTCTTTAGTAGAAGCCTCAAGGCTCAAGGCCTCATCAATTGGATAAGCAAAACAGAAAGATATGTTTCATATGAGAGGATTTAAAACCCCAAGAAAGCAAAATTTGCATGTTAATCCAAATACCCTAGTTAACACAAAAAAGAAGAGCTTTAAATTCTTTAAGCTCCCATGTTAATCTCTTAGTGGTCATCTCATCTACAAATATAGGGAATAATGATGCCATCTTGACTAGTTATACAGTATTTTCCCTGTCATCCTTGTATATCTTCCAAAAATGAGCTACTCTAAGCTTTTGATCCATCAACTCTTTGTTCCTTCCAGTATCAGAAGCATTGACCATTCTCTTGGTTTGATGGGTTGACAGTAGTGGAAAATTTTCCTTCCCCTTGTATGCATTCACCAAGAATGGATCCCTTATTTAATAAACCTATACTTATCATATTATTTTATACTTAAAAATGGATGATGGTTGTAGGTTTGAATTTGGAAAATGAACTTATCTGCAAAAAAACAAATGTAGGGTTATGAGTAATGATGTTTTAGTTTTTCCTATAATTTGAAAACTCATGCAAATATTTTGGGTTCTCATCCCCTTTTTCAAGTTATAATGCCCTACTTTTGAGTCTCAATAGTGATGATTACCCGAGTCGTATGTAAATTATTGGCGGATTGGTTTGTCAGTCCAAAACTGTCTCAAGTTCCTTCCTACGTTCTAGTGGTGAATAGATTTGGGAGAAGAGTTTTAGGGAGTGGTCCAGGTAAACTATTGCACTACACACTACCTTCAATGGAATATCTAATAGATTCTACAATATTCAATTCCCTAGTAGAGCTCTTTTTTTGTTAGAATAGCAATGAGGAAGTGTGTGTCCAAATCAATATTTTTTCAATACACTTATAGGCCACCCTATGTAGTTTGTATGATAATTTATAGTAAGCTCAGTTTGTAGGATCTGTTACTGTTGAATCTACTAGGTATGCTATAATTGCATCATCTAATAACATATGTGCATTTTTCACCTATGAAATGACTACTGAACCAATTGAAGAATCTATTGGTTCTTCAACAGGATCAACAAATCCCACTGATATAAGGTATGCTTAATCTGGACCTTGAACTGCTTGTCCTGGACTTGGATCTACCTTTGGCCTTTGCTCCTGTCTCTACTTCTCCCATGATGAAATGCTTCTGCCTTTGTATCTGCCTCTCCTCTGTTGCATTTTCCTATCTCGCCCTTGCCTTTCCCCTGGTACGTGATCTAGTTGCTACTTACTCAATTGGACCAACTATATAAATTAGTGAAAGTACCTCTATAGATGACTTTGCCTTAGCTTCCGATGGGAATGCATGTGGATTTTGCGATATGCATATGCATATGGGTCTTGGGAGAAGGAGAGTACCCCAGTAGTTGGAAATGAAGAAAATCCATGTATGTTTTGAGCTTGGTAGATGAAACAATTCGTGACTAGTGGGAAAGGGTCCAACCATCTAACTTGCAGGTGGACTCTCTCTGTATCGATCTCCAGGTTGCAGGTGGAATTTGTTTGTCTTGATCTCAAGGTTGCAGGTGGAATCTTTTTGTCTCAATCGGTCTCCAGGTTGCACCATAGTTTACACAAAGTTCATGACAAGTTAAACCCTTCCTAAGAATGCTAAAATTTCTTATATTTCCTACCATCTTTTTAAAAACATGTAATATGTTGATTTATAGTCATTTTATTTAAAATAATCTAATATGTTGATTTACAGTCATTTTATTTAAAATAATCTAATATGTTGATTTATAGTAATTTTAGTACATGTGTTTTTTTGTTAAAATCTATGGTAACATAGTGTTTTTTTGTTTAAAGGTACACACTCTTATGCCATAAAATGTCCCACCTACTAGAGAGCCACAAGAATATAAACTAATCCATCATTCCCACTTCGGCTGGTTTGGTTGGAAATTCCATTTCAAAAACTAGGTCTGGACATTATAGAGGAAATCAATCCCAACTGCTCTCAACATCATAAGTTCATCTTGATAGTAATGGATTATTGTACTAGATGGACATAAGTGGTTCCCATGAAGGTTTTCAATAAAACCAAGTGATATTCTTCTTAGAATCCCAAAGTATAATTACCAGGTTTGGTGTTCCCAATTCTCTAGTTTTCAATAATGCTCAGTATTGTTTCATCATTAAAATTAACCAAATCTTCTTTGGGAAAATATATTAAGGTAATGTACACTGCAAACTAAAACCCTCAATGGAATGGTGTTGTAGATTCCACTAAGAAAATGCCTAATCTGAATTCTTAAGAAAAATATAGTGGATCATCAAAGGAACTAGCACAAAGCCTTACTAAACACCCTTTGGGTAGACAGAGTAACACCTGAGAAATCATTAGCTAGGTACCTTACCTTTGTTTCACCTAGTCTATGGAGTAGAGTCTATACTTCCCTCGAACATATTCCTAAATTGTCTTTAGCTATCCCAATCCATTAGGGAAGCCAATTGTATGGTCATGCAAAACATGATTGATACTTAGACTCTTGAAACTGGAAGATCATGAAAGGGAGAAAGCTAAGAGAATATTTAGTGTAGATCAACAATTGGTCAAGCACTAGTTTGAGAAGATATATGTGGATATAAAAGGCCTCCAAGTAGGAGACTTAATCCTAAAATGGGAAAAATCCCACGAACCCAAGGGTTTGAAATTTCATTGATAGCTTAAGTGGGAAATTGCTTTTTGTAGTTCCTTTCTGAGAGAGATATTTTCAGTCTCCAACTTACACATTTATTTTTTCTCTTTTATCTTCCTTTCCAGATTTCCTTCTACAATCCTGACTTCTTCTACTTGTTCTTCATACTTCAGTAGTTGCTCCTTTAATTGCTTATTCTTCTTTCTTGATTTATTTAGTTCTTCTAGGGCACTTATAAGCTCTCCCTCAAAATTTATATCAACTAATTCTTCTTCTTCTGAATCTTCATTCTCCATATCTTCTTCAATTTCCATGAACAACATTTCTTTTGGATCATCCTCACTGTCATCTTCATCAGATGAACTACTGTCCTCCTTGGAGTACAAAATCCTTTTCTGTTTAAAAAACTTCTGATTTTCATACTTGCTTCCTTTTTGCATTCTCCTTATTTCCTAATTATGGTTAGAATCTTCCTCATAATCACTATATATGCTTTCCTTGTAAGGACATTTAGAGGCAAAGTGTCCTATTTTACCACATCCAAAAAACTTGAAAGGTAAATTACCTTTGCATTTGCCATGAACCTTCTTGAATTTCTTCACAAAATTTGCTACTTCATCGTCTGATTAATCAGAGGAAGTCTTAATTTTCTCATGCTTTCTTCTCTTTGTATTTTTAGAGGCTTTAAAGGTTGCTTCCTTTCTAGAAGGATTCTCCTTTTCAATTCTCATTTCATATGAAGTAAAAATCCCATGACGTTCATCCATTGTTAATTTATCCAAGTGATCTCTTCTGTCTTCTATAACTAATACATTGGAGTCAAACTTTGTTGGAAAGGATCTCAATACCTTTTGTACGAGTGCTTCTTAAAAAATTTCTGCTCCAAGTCCTTTGATAACATTAACAATCTTGTCCACACAAAGAAAATAGGATGCAATGTTTTATTCTTCCCCCATCTTTATATTTTCAAACTGTCCTAAATAGGTTTGTAGCTTTGCATTCTTAACCTTCTCCTCTCATTCATAGATGTTTTTAAGCTTATCCCACATTTCTTTAGCTGATGTAAATTGCAATATAACCTTGCTGAACTCTAAGTCTACTAAACCACATAGTATTGCATTCCTAGCCCTTGCAATGAATTCATATAGTATTTTGTCAGCTGCCTTGACTGGTAGGGTCTTGGGAACTTTATAGCCATTCTCAATAGATTTCCAAACATCAAATCCAAGAGAATGCAAGTACACTTCCATTCTTATGCTTTAGAAGGTGTAATTTGATCCATCAAACTTTGGTGCTCTGTTTGTAGAGAGTCCTTCCTATCTCTCCATATCTGCGAAGTAATCACCTTCTAGTTGTTAGGATGTTCTTGAAGGACTAGGATGTGATACCAATTGTTGGAGTTCTTGATGATATTGAGGGGGGGGTGAAAATTTAGGTATGATTGAACTTGAATCTTCTTTTTCATATCCTAACCCAGATTGTCTAAAGTTTGTCTTTGATTTCTGAGAATTTCATCCAATACCTTAGAACTCCTACCATATAAACACTCGAAATTTTGATACTTGTGGTTAGGCCCATTAGTGTGAATGGAGTACATCCATATTTATTTCCCATGAAAAACATAAACTTGCACATGAAATATTAAATGTGTGGATATAGAAACTATTACAAAATATTCATAGTGACTAGATGAAGATCTAGTGCATGTTTCCTTGCACGGAATTTGACCACTTAATTAAAAATCAAAGTGGATTGTTTAAATTGGAACATGGGCCACGAATCATGGTACCCTCAATATATATATAGGAATTTTGTGCAATTCAAAATTATACAATTTGTTTTCGTAAATCCCCAAATTCCATGTTTATGCAATTTAAAAAAGAACACAAAACACAAGCACACAACATAATATATATATCGTAGAGTCAACGCTTATATGGAAAAGCAAATGGTTTGGAAAGTAAAGGAATAGTGGCTCAGCTTGTTGAGACCATTGTTAATGCCAAACAATGATAATCTCAACTATTTTATTGTAGGCCCATGTTTAAAGAGGCAATCGAAACCATAAGGACAACCACCGGGAGTGCCTTTATCGATCTAGTTATAGTATTCTTCACCTTGGTCCATTCACCAAAATTTCATTCCTTTAAATGTATGTTATCTCTTAGTTATTATTTTGATCTCAGGGGGAATCAGGTTGACCACTTCTCGAGATATGAATTTATCCCTCTAATCCATCGAAGGAACTGGATTTCCTTCTAAAGAAATCAATATTGCTTGCGCCCCATGAGTTTCCCTCTAGAAACTAGCCAGGACCCGCATGTTTCCTTAAAGCAACACACAGGGACATTGGAAAATTTGCAAAAAATATAAAGGGTTTCATAATTGTGCATTCAATATTAATAGGTTTTTGATATAGAACATACTCTTGAATGCAATTAAGACCCATACAATCCACCTTGTCCATATTATGCAAGTATTAGTTTGGGAATTAAGGTTGGAAAGGGGAACCACAATCGTATTGTATCCTTATGCTGGAGGAATTGTGAACCAATCGACTAGGGTTTTTACATCCCATTTTTTATTAGGAACCTCCTATTTTTTTATTTATTGTCTTTCCAATATTGAGTCAAGACCTTAATTCGATGAATTATTTTTCCCTTCAAGTTGGAGAAGCAACGAAATATTGATTGCTTGTCAATGTCCTATATTGGAGTGTTAGGATAATTAATACTCCATCTTCGTTCTACTTAGAATTATTTACCTTTTTCCTAGTAGTTGATGATGTTATTTCCTCCCTAATGGTGTGTAGATGTAATATAGTACCCATTATTCACCTGATGCGGCCTGCATGCATGATTTTAGGCCCAATGGAGTTAGTTCCCTACATTTTAGGAGCTAACTCTTTGTTCTAGTTCAGTCCACCTGAGTCCCTGAACTCTACTGGGGGTTTTAGCTTCGATCACCACTGATTGTGATCTAATGCACCCATTTTCACCTACTTTTCATGCAGAACTCACTAATGCACCCTCCTTGGTCAGTTAACTGACAATAGCTTCAGCTAACTGAGTTTTGGATGAGTTGAGTTGAGTTTGGGACTTCTAGAGCACTCTAGTGGTGACAATTCCTATGCTAGAACGACATGGATTCGAATTCTCCTAGGATAATCGAATTCTCTCCTTTGTAACATATCTGTTGACTATACTGATTAATGGATCATAACACATATTTCTATTTCCATTTGAGTTCCAATGCATGATTAATTTTACTACTCATTTCACTGGAATTTTCACTGTAATTCATCTTTTCTGCTCATTCTTTTGACTGTGAGGTATTCTCATCTCCATGATCTATTGTGATCTAGAATTTCACATGGTATCAGAGCTTAGAGAGCGTAGTTTGATAAATTACTTTAAGTAGTGCACCAGAAGCCTCTGGATTTCCACAGTAAATGCTGGTGCCATTACATTGAATTCATTGGAGAAATCCTTTGAGGTCTAGCCAGGTGTGAAGGATCCAGATAAAAGTGCCTATTGTACTAAAGCAATGCTCAATAGAATTTTATCTCCATAATTGATATTTTTTTGAAGGATTTTGAAGGTTTTTCAGTGCAACACTAACAATAGTTTCTATTTGTATTCGCTCCAGCAATTTCACATGGAGAATTCGAATGTTCCTTTGTCTCCAAGGATCCTAAAACCATTCAATTATCTTGATTGGAGGGATGATATGCAGATGGTGTTGCACAACAAGAGTCTGTATAGGGTCACAATGGGAAAGGAGTTCGAACCTCATGCAACTATTGAGAAAGACAAGTACCTGAACATATTAGATGAAGTGTTTTGTTTCATGTGTATTCATATTTCTAGATATTTTCTCTTCCACCTTGATGGATTGAAGACTCCAAGAAAGGTTTGGTTGAAGCTTGAGACTCTCTTTGGAAATTAAGATGAGCTGAGAGGCCATATTTTGGAGAATGAATTAATTTCTCTTCAACCCAGTAGTTTCAAAACCATACAACAGTTCTTTTCTAAATTCAAATCCCTTTTCATGCAGTGCAAACAATGTGGCATTGAGAATAAGGATGAGCAGCTGGTGCTATCCATCCTAAGGAAGCTTGGTCCAGAATTTTTAACATTTGTTTCTACCTTCCATTATGGGAGATTGTCAATCCCCAAATGGAAAATTCCTTCCTTAGATAAAATCACTGAATCTCTCATCCAAGAACAAGAAAAAATGATTTAGATGGGCACCTTGAAGGCCTCCAAAAATCAAGCTCTTATGGTTGGAGAGTCAAAAAGTACGAATGCTAAAGGGAAGCATAAAGGGAAAGAAAAGAAGCAATTTGAATCCAAGCAGAAGTAGAAGTCTAATCCATCAGAAGGAACCTCCAACTCCAAGAAGGATAAGCAAAAGGGATTTGAGAAGACCAAGTGTACCTATTGCAAGAAAGGAAACCATCAAGGGAGATCTTGCATGAAGAAGAAGATATATCAAATGACCAAACTTCTTGAACAACACAACATTTCCCTCCCAGAAGGTGCAAGGGATACTGATTCTGGAAGTGAGACCGATGATCATGAGAGATTCCATGCACTGAAGGCTGGATTCTCACAATCACAATCCTTCCTCATAGATTCTGGAGCCTCCAACCACATGGTTTCCTCCAGAGAATCATTTTCTTCTCTAGATCTCAATGATGGTCCTAATATTCATATGGGAGATAATTCAAAGATCTCTACTGAAGGGAAGGGCACAATACAACTGGAGCATGGGAAGTTCACAAATTTTTTGTATGTTCCTTATTTGACAACAAACTTGTTATCTGTTTATGAGATGACACACACAAGTTCACCGAAGAAAATTATTTTTGGATCTGACAAAGTTGAGATTGCAGATATCTCATATGGGAAGCTAATAGAGAAAGGTGTTGCAAACCATGAATCCAAGGCATATGAATTCTCTCACTTTTTTCCATACTCTTTTCCTACTCCATTTGCATCTGATGAAGATTAGAATGATGTCTCTTCTAATGTTCCAGTTTTAGATTCTGAAGATGAGGACCAAGATATTTATGTTGAGTATGGAGTTCAAGCAGATACAGATCCATATCCAACACTTGCTCCCAATCCATGGCTAAGGCCAATATAGGCTCACAAATTCCTTGAAGCTATTGGGAACATAGATGGGGATCCATTTGATCATAGAAGAACCAAAAATCAGTATCGAGATGCAAACCTTGCACTATGCCATTCAGATCCACTTATCTCAGAGAGGTGCTTTTTGGTGGTATATAACCTGTTGGAGGTTTTCAACATAGACCCAGGTAGTTCGTGGTTCAAAGAACCAACAAAACCCCTATTCACCGGCCCTTTCGGCAATAGACTGCTAACAGTCCGAGGTCTCACCCGAGGCGAAGCTGAGGGGGTGGTTGTAGAATCATATTTCCACAACTTGGTGATGTGAGTGTTTACAGAAACTAACAGACATCGCAATAAGGGACTCTTACTATGGACAAATGACTGTACGAAGTCTCTACTTCACGGTGGATACTTCGTCAACTGGTGGTGCCGCGCACCTAGCACATCCGAGGACTACGCAATGTTAGAATTGCCTCGCGTTACGAAGATATTTATTAACACCTTACCTCACAACACTCAAGATGGGTCAACGCATCAACTAGACTGTGCAGCTACTCCAGGACTTGATCAACTCTAATCAATCCTTACCTAACAATCTCGATCCATTCATCAACACTTAGCTACTATCTTTATGGCGTATGTAATCGAACAAAAATACACAGTACTGCGTGTTCCAACACTATGCTCAGATCCAGTGCTTAACTATGTGATTATCCATAGACTCATGCATTCAAAGACTTAGACGAGCTGAATACTTAACATTCATCCACACATGCATGACTTAACATATTATCCCCATCATTTCCTGCGGAAAATACATATAAAAGCAATCACATAACAGATAAATGCGGCATCAAACATCCATAATAAGCAAATGAACAAATACACAACACAATCATTCACACTACACAGAATTTAACGTGGTTCACCCCCTGGATGGAGGCTACGTCCACAAGAATGGTTGTTAATATTGATCTTTTTGGGAAGGGTACAACCATTCTTAGTCTGCGCACTCAGCTGCAGAATCTCTTCTCTCTCAAGTAGGTCTCTGCGCACTCAGTTGCAGAGCCTTTACAATGGCTTCCAAGCTTAAGATTCTACAATAATCAATACTGACCAAAATGAAGAGTAACCCTTCCCTTACAAAATCGTGCCTCATTTATAGATCATGCCAGTAGGTCATGTCTTTACAATCCGCAGGCCAAAAACCCATAGGTTTACAAAAACAATTACAGTTTCCAGCTCATCGAACTAGCTGGTTCCTGGTAGCGAATCTTCCATCGTGGCCTACCCTTCGCACATGCCCACGTCGCTATCGGCCTTCCTGTCACATGCATTCCAATAGGTCACTTTCATCGAGCCGTTCTTCCTCTAATGGCCTCGTGCGACTTGTTCAGGTAGTGGTATCTTTTGCGTGTGCGACTAGTCACTTTCTTCCTGATTCGCTCCTGCCCACCGCTTGGCACTCCTGGAGCATCTTTACCAAAAATAGACCACCGACGGTCTACCCGGAACACATGCCATCTTTCCCGTCCAACACTCTGCCCTGCTGGATCCCTGTAGACTGGACACTTCGTAGCACTACATCCTCTCAACACCGATCTTCGCAGCTCTTCCGACATTGTGCTGCGCGCAACATTGTAGCATCCTAGAATTTATACAAAAATTATTTAGGCTGAACTGCGCTCAGCTTCGCAATTCCAAAAATCCTTGTTCAAAATTGCCCCACTTGGGCCAGGCCCAACAGTGATACATGATGGTGGGGTTTGATCCACAATCCTTCAAAGAGACTTGCCATGATGGATCTGCAGCCAAGTACAAAGCTCGGTTGGTTGAAAAAGGGTACCCAAAGGTTCATGGTTTGGACTACAATGAGTCATTCAACCCAGTAGAAAGAATGGATTATGAAAGACTTGTTTTGGAAAATTCATAGTGGGAGGTACATCATAGGAGCATATCCAGATCCAACACCTGCATTACTATCCTACATAGGAGCAGATTGCCTACATTTTTACAAAGCATTTCACTTAGAATATATTTTCCCTCTCTTATTGGTGTGAAGGCTGTTTGAGTTTCCTACTGTTCATTTTTAAGGGGGGGGTATTTTTCCCATGAGGTTTTCCCCATTTCCTTAGTTTCATGAAAAATTATTTCTTATCATTTATTTGATTGTATGGGTGAACTTTGGTCTCAGCAACCAGAGCCCAGGATGTCCAAGTTTGGATTAAGGGGGGGGTGTTAGGATAATTAATACTCCATCCTTGTCCTACTTAGCATTATTTACCTTTTTCCTAATAGTCGATGATGTTATTTTCCCCCTAGTGGTGTGCAGATGTCATCTAGGAACCATTATCCACCTAATGCGCCCTGCATATGATTTTAGGCCCACCAGAGTCAATTCCCTACATTTTAGGAGCTAACTCCACGTTCTAGTTTAGTCCACCTGAGTCCCATAACTCTACTGGGGGTTTTAGCTCCAATCACCACTTGTTGTGATATAATGCACCCAGCTTTTTCACCTACTTTGCATTCAGAACTCACTAATGTTCCCTCCTTGGCCAATTAACTGACAATAGCTTCAATTAATTGATTTTTGGTTGAGTTAAGTTGAGTTTGGGACTTCCGGAGCACTCCAGGGGTGACAATTCCTATGCTAGACTGAAATGGATTAGAATTATCCTAGGATAATTGAATTCTATCCACTGTAACATATATGTTGACTATATTGATTAATGGATCATAACACATATTTCTGTTTCCATTTGAGTTCCAATGGATGATTAATTTTACTGTTCATTTCACAACAATTTTCACTGGAATTCATCTTTTCTGCTCTTTCTTTTCACTGTGAGGTATTCTCAGCTCTATGATCTACTATGATCTATAATTTCACATGGATTAAACCTAGAATTGGAGAAGTAGGTACTACAACAAAGACTCTGTATTTGTTGTTATCCCTTTTAATACATAGAGTATCCCCCCCCCCAAAAAAAAAAGAAAAAACATTTGTATTGGACATTGCATGCATTCAATAGTGTATATGGTGGAGGACTAATCTTAGCTTGGAATGTAGTTATTTAGGTAATAACGAATTTGAAATCCCTTTTAATTATTAAAATTATTAGTAGAAATGGTTTGAGAAAGGCGCTTCTTGCTTACTTATGTGTAGGTGTCAAGTGGGAATGAATTGGAGCGAGGACAAAAGTGGTATAGATTTGGCTAGATGCATCAAACAATTCTCCACCTTTTGGATCAAATTAAAGTATTGTGTCTAAGACTAAGGTATAATGATTTCAATTGTTTCTTCTAGATATACTTTTTAATGTTTCTTCCAAATATTTCTTACTCCCTTTACTTCATTCCCTTCTTTACCTAAGATATACTCATTAGTTTGATTGGCGATTTTTTCTCTCTCTCTCAAAGGTAGTGTATTTAAAGACTATAATGACCAAAATTTGGAGTATTAATACTTTGAGTAACTTCCTTGTTTTGCAACTATGCATAAATTCTTAGTTAATAATTTCTGTTTAGGTTCTAATATTGAACCAAATCTTATGTATTCCATTTTTCAGTTTTGATACATCATAAGGAATCACATGTAAGTAACCATTATCAAATTTATCTATTCATTTCCCATATACATGTCTTATGGGTAGTGCAATTTCTTCCTAAGTTGAGTTCCAACCCATATCAAATAGTTTCCTCGACAACTTATCATATTAGGTATTATGTAGCCTCTTTATTTAGAAAATATAATATTTTCTCGAGGGAAATATTTATAGTGTTAAAATTGGGCACTATCTAGATAAAATATTTAAGCACATCCCTTTCCCATTCATTCCTTGTGTAATTTATTGCTTTTGAGACAACAAATTCTAGAGTTCAAGCTCATTTCATTGAGCAAAGGTGTTTTGCAAGCAAAGTTTAACATAAAAAAATTTGGCCTCTAAAATACTTGAGGGATCAATTACACAGAGGCATTTCCAAAATCTTAGAATACAACATTTAAGGGAATACTAGGTTGACAAACAAAGGATTTATTGAAGTCAATTTTGACCCAAGTTCTGCATATAAATGTCCTTGTTCCTCAAAGGGGGGATTCCAAGTCCACCTCCATCATATGATAAGTCTTACTGATGATATTGTTAAAGTCATTGTCATCATCACATCACGAGTAATTGCAACGATAGTTTTATAATTTCAGAGGGATATGGAATTGGAAGTATGGATTTATCAAAATCCACCAGAGGCCAACATGTGTACGACCTTGATGCATTTTATGGGAATCGTCACTGGGAGGGAATATTTGGGTCATCCAGATTGATTTGGCCAGAGATCGCAGCCATCAACGGGGAACGAGGCGTGAAGTATGCGCCGCAGAAGGAAGGCCGCACATACGCCTTAGATTAATGCTGGCATAGATTGTGGCCGTTTTCATCGGGATGAATTTTTGCAGGGATACCGAGGAGATATGGTGTGTGAACGAAGCAAATCTTCCCACAACTTAGATCGTTCCTTTCGAAGGATATGGAGACATGCACTAGAAATGGGACCGCGCCAATGTACAGGATCCCAAGATTGAGTAGTGACGACAGTATAGATTTCATTGTGTGGAGAAGTTAACCGAGCTATCGGTGTTCATCGACAATAGGTAAGTTATTATGAAATTGAAATAAAGAAAATTAGTATTTGAAAGGCTTACACAATTGACAAGAGAAATAAATTGCTTCTTGAGGAAGACCCTTCGATCGACATGTGTTAGTAATTACAAAATATCAGAGGCACTTAGATAGCTTTGGATCTCTTGTGATTCTACCACCCATTTGTGGAAAAATGCAGTGCATGGACTTTGATCTCCCACCCGTTTTTATATTTTACGCAAAACCTAGCGTAATCCCCATTGTTTATATGCAAACATAATTTGTCTCTATTCCATGTGATTTCTTTTGAAAACCATTATTTGCTTCCACCTAGAGCATCTTTCTAAGGTAGCCATTGTAGTTCATCTCATTTTGAGGGAGGAATCCATGAAAACTTGATGTGGTGAGGGGAAAGCTGTAACTGCATCTGTTTCATCTTGCAATTCTTTTGAGCTCCATGTTTTTTCCTTTGATTTATCAAGAACCATGTTTTCTTTATTTTGCATCTTTGATTATTTTGCATCTTTGTAATTTTATTTCTCAAAAGAGTACAAAATTACATATGTAGAAATATGCTAGGCATATATTTTGATGGCCCCGCTATCCCGAAGGTGGCCCTGTTATCCTACAAAAAAGTAATGGATCACTTGTCGTTACATTGACGGCTTTGAAAGTTCAAAATAAAGTCATGGTCATCCCTCGTTGTTGCATCTGTGCAAACCATAACCCTCATGATACTACAAGGGATAGCTGTTGGTGGTTATTTTAATTTAAATGCAGTCACTGGGACTTCAATTTAGACCACTAACATAATTAAAAAACAAAAGGCTACTTCCAATGGAATACTGTGTCACAAATACATACTAGACCAGCCCTAATTATAATCATGCCAAACGGAGCAAGAGTTATTTGTGAATTTTTGTGTGTCCTCATTGCTGATAATTGCTCTTAGAGTCACGATTTCAATTCCTATTAAAGCACCATTGTCACACTTAAATATGGCCCTATTATCATGCAAAAAATTAATGGATCACTATGTCGTGTGGATGACCTTCTGCCGCAGTTCATGTATACATAAATAGTCTGTGATAATATTGGTATGTATCCCATTGTTAACTTGAAAGACTGTGTATCTGATAGATGTAAGAAAACGCCTCCCCCACACATTTATTGTTCCTATTGGCATGCCCTGTCGAAGAAATACCATGGGATATATTTATTGAATTCTAGTTTTTTTATCATGCAACCATCTTTGGTTATTTTGCATGCTGGTTTTTTATTCAATCTATTAGTTTTTCTTAATTTTGAAATGGTACGGATGTGCTCAGACATGGGATTTTGTTTTGGTTTGCAGTTTATTTGTGAATCTGAATGTTCAGGTATAACATCTTTTTTGTTTTGGGCTTCAATATATTTTTAATGATTATTGTTCTTTCATTGTTCTTCAATACTTGTATAGCTTACTTTGTTCACTTGTTGAAATCCATATTTGCAGTTAGAAAAAGGGTGTCAAAGAAAGGAAACCATAACACTTTTTATAAATAGGGTATCTAAAACCACAGAGGCAAGGAACATTTCCAATGAAATTCACAATAATAGATGTGACACAATTTCAGGTAAACATTTAAAAAACATAGTGTTTAATAAAAAAATATCAGTATAAAATTGTCAACAAATATTTATTAACATACTTTACCATAGGAGATAAAATGAGGAAAAAAATACCACAAAGGATAGAATCACATTCCACTGTCCCTCAACAATGTCAATCTAGTTACCATATCAGTGAAAACAACGATGATGAACATAGTCATGAGAAAAAGGTAGAAGAATCGATGCAAGGTATGATCACTTCATGACTTTATATTTTCCGCAAAATTACTTCAAAAATTTATATTAAGGAATGGATATTGTCATTGCCTAAATTTGTATGGTTTATTTTTCCAGAAAATGTTCAGCAAGAACCATTAGTACAACAAGAGCATGGTTTGGAAGGGGCAGGTGCATCTAACCAAGATATTATTGAAACAAATTCCAAAAGAAAGGATAGAGGACCAACATTTTCCACAAAAGTACTTCAAAAATTTCCATTAAGGTATCAATATTGTCATTGTCTAAATTGGTATGGTTTATTTTTCCAGAAAACAAGCAGCAAGAACCATCAGTACAACAAGAGCATGGTTTGGAAGGGGCAAGTTCATCTAACCAATATATTATTGAAACAAATGCCAAAAGAAAGGGTATAAGACCAACATTTTCCACAAAATGAATTAAAAAATTTCTATTGTGGAATCAATATTGTCATTGTCTAAACTGGTATGGTTTATTTTTCCAGAAAATGTTCAGCAGGAACCATTAGTACAACAAGAACATGGTTTGGAAGGGGCAAGTGCATCTAACCAAGCCAAAAGAAAGGGTATAGAACCAACACAATGTCTTTTTAGAAATACTTCAGAGGGCAACCCATTACCAAAAATTCAAGTTAATGAGAGGGGCCAACCTATTGGTCAAGGGTTAGAGAAAATTACCTCATGTATAGGTGTCCTTGCAAGAGAAATTCTAGGCATTAAGTTTATGGATTGGAAACAAGTGCCTGAAGTGTTGAAGAAAGACACATGGAATGCAATCAATGTGAGCATCAACCAAATAATGATTGGTTTTTTGTTTTTAATTTTGTTGATGCATGTTGACCATGTGTGTGATAGATTTGGTTTCAAATAATAGTTTGTTTCTAACATTGAACTATTTATCTATTGCGGAGCAACTTCCAAGTATATGCTTCAATAGAGAAGTGGTATAATACAGTAATATCTCAATGCCTCCAATTATATATATCATTTCTATACAAAATACTATTTCAAATAACAAACAGACGAGGAGAGGATGGAAAATGTTCCAATTGGAGTAAATGAAATGGATTGGATTGAATTTGTTAGAATACGATCTGACCCTAAATTCAAGGTAAAAATGAAAGAGAAATATGCATGTTATAATCAAATGACATGTGATTTTAAATACTTGGTTATTTAGTTAAATTTAATCTAAGCATCCACATTTTTTATTGAGTTGCAGGAGAAGGCAAACATAAATAAGGAAAATAGGGAAATAGAATGGGAGACCCACACTTCTATTTGTAGAGGTTACTTTAGGGTCGAACATAACCTTGTAAGTGGATTATATTTTTTTGTTCACAATTAGAAATTATAAACATAGCCATGGGTAACATTATATCAAATATACTTATCCACACTATTGCATTTGTCATGACTAGAAACAAGCTCAGAATCCAGATGATAGGCCTGCAAATAGGGATAAAGTGTGGGTGAAATACCATACAAATAAGGATGGCACTCCAATGTCATCATCTATAGCAGAGACAATAGTAAGCTCTCGACCTATTCTTGTATGTATTATTTAGGCTTTTTTTTAATGTTAATTTTTTTTCTAATATTAATTGGTTGACATGTTTAACATTGCTTGAAACAAATTGAATCAGAAAATCAAATTTAGTGTCTCCTGCATATGCAACAAAGCAGGATGCCCTCGCTATAGTTTAGGGGCCCAAGAGGAGGGGCCGTGTATGTGGGGCTGGCTTGGGAGTCACTCCAATTGAATTGTTTGGAAAAGATCGTGACTACAAAAAGGAATTTCTTAATAGACAAGAGAAAACGAGAGAAAAAGATAAGGAACTTCAAGAAAAAAATACGAAAATTGGAATAATGAATTCAACTATTGATGAATTGTTGAAATGGAAAGCTACCATGGAGAAGAGGAAATAAAATGGTAGTGTTGATGCAAAAACCAACAATTTAAGAATTTTGCATGTGTAGATTATTTAATTTTTGATGTATGCCATCTTTGAAGATTGCGATTTTAGTATTTGTCTCTTCTTATTGCATTGTATCTCATGCAAACTACTATATTTCCAGACTAATGCTCCCTTGTTAAATGTTGCATCAAATGAAGAACCTTTGCAAATGTCACCTCTTATTCTAGTGATCCCAATCCATGTAATCTTCTAAATTACCTCGTATTTTGTCTAATGTTACTTTTCATTCTTTGAATACATCTCACAAGTGTTTATTTTTCATTATCTTTTCCAAAATAGGCCTATTGAACCTTCAATGAAACAAAGTGCAATGGATCCTACACCATCTAAGAACTTGAAGGTATGTTTGAAACGACTTATTTTTTGGTGCAATGTTATAATCCTTATTTCAATATAACTTACAAGTGTTTTTTTAGCAATCTTCCTCGAGTCCTAGTGAAGCTTTGATGAAACAAACTCTATTGGCTTTGAGACAACTTAATCATGGACCAAATGGTAACTTGAAAGCACGGGTAATTTCTAAACCTATTTATTTTCATCCAATAATATTTTCTTATTTTAAAGGATCTCACAATAATTTGTTTATTGACAGAGTCAGTCGTCATTGCCACTTTCAAAAGCGGGATTGGAAGGCATAAAATGTTTACTTACTTATTTTAATGGTGGGCCTAAGGTCTCCAACGGTTACATAAGAAGGGTTTATCCAAATTTCGTTATTCCTAATTGGGAAGCACTAGGATAGGGATATTACTATGTGTTTCCACAATCAATTTTGGTCGATCCCGACTATGAAATCAAGCTAAAGCACATAAGCAACCATTGCGAGTATTTAATGGACACACTTAACAATTTTATAGCCTGGAAGAGTAGTGAATCCAACTATTTATGGGTATTTAGTTTTCCTTGAGTTTTTTCCCTCTAAATTTCATGCAATCCTTTCATGTTTTTAGGTTTTCAAGGGAATGATGTCGAGTCTCCATATTGCTGAAGTGTTTTGGGGTTTCCTTCTTGTTTGGGTGTTGTTATTGTTTCCTTATTGTCACCACTTTAAATTACATGTTAAACTCTCTTCAATGGAGGTACTCGACAAAGTTTGAGGTTTTTTTGCTTATAAGAGCTACAAGGATGTAAGAGCTCACTC
This sequence comes from Larix kaempferi, assembly GCA_027924585.1. Taxonomy (NCBI): domain Eukaryota; kingdom Viridiplantae; phylum Streptophyta; class Pinopsida; order Pinales; family Pinaceae; genus Larix; species Larix kaempferi. The sequence continues at coordinate 11,396,240 of BSBM01000993.1, forward strand.
AATATTTGTTTATACTAGAAAATTTCAGAGTATATAAAGGCTTAGACTCAAGATTGAGTGGTTAAGATGAACATGTTGAGATGCTAATCAATTTTAAATTTCTCGCAAGCTTGTCTGTTTCTTTTTGAGTGTCTATCTATTTATTTATCCTTTGATCATGAGCTCAATGATAATATGAAGTTCATTATAGTTTATATGAATCTTATAGTACTTAAATCTGAAGGATTTTTGACAATGACGCAACTAAGAAACCTCAAATTATGTACAAACACAACATCAATGAGCCATTTAGGGTTGAATTAATTTCTTTTACCTGCAATCAAATTTCTACGTCATTTGCTCCAATTGGGCATCATTTTATTTGTGCAAGTGAAGATTCACATGTTTATATTTAGAATCATGAGAGCCCTTGTGGCTTTGGTGTAAGGCACGAAAATGATTGTTGGTCCCATGAACACTTTCTATCACAACGTATTTTAGTTGCAACTCCTTGTTTTGGTATGAAGCTTCAACCTGTAGTTTGGAATTCACCTGAATTTATGGTTGGTCAGAGGAACACTCCACCTTCATTCTAGGGAGGTAAGGATGCTGGATGAAAAAATGGTCTTCTTTCAAGAGAATCTGGTGAGGGGTAGGAATCAAAGACTGCTTTGCATTATGTTTCTCAAGTATTACATTCACACGGTTCACATAATTTGGTAGATAGGAATGGACACGATGATATTTCTCAATGTTCAACTTGTATCTTAGATTCACATTAGGCATCTTTTATGGACTTTTGTGCATCTTTTGGAAACCCAGATAACCTAAATTACAGCCATATTTTTTTCTCTAATAGCTTGTCTAAGGTCGCAACAACATGGCCCAAGGAGAATCCCCCCCCAACAAGAAAAAAGATCCAATTAAATATAGATTCTTCTCACTATGACATTCTAAAGACTCATCTTGGTAATACTAACCAAGGCTAGTCTGGAGCTTCTGCAGTTGTGGAATGGGGATTAGTAATAGTCATTGCTGGTCATGGGGGAGAGATCATATCATTTAAAAATTATGGATTTCCTGTTCGTATGTGAGAATCCCTGTATTTATAATTAAGTGGTAGAGAAAGGAAATTTTACCCTTTTAAATTGTGATTTCAACACAAATATACATTAATATTGAATGCATTCCTCATTTCAACTTGTTTTTAATCTTCTGGAAGTATGGGAAGATTGTATCTCTTTCAAGAAATAAAGGCACATATTGATGATTCCAATCATTCATTAAATTTGGAAGAGCATTTGTCTTCAATCCTAAAAGGACTTTGGCATGTTCAACACTTGACTTCCATTGGTAGGCCTTGACCCTCCATAAAGAGTAAATGCAAAGTACTTTTCCAGCCAAACTTTGTATGAGAGATAATACTTAGAATATTACTAAAGCAGTCTTGGTAAGCCTGTGCCTTCCTTAAATATTTCTAGAGACTTTTCCATCAGAACTGTGAATGAAAGCTAGTTAATAAGAGGAGTTAAAGAAGAGGATTTTCAGTGAGTTGAGTTCTGAAGCAAGGCCTCAAGTTTTTTGGCATATCTGGCCATGATGATGCCTAGTTTAAAATTAGTCCCAATATTCCTGGGTCCTCATTGTAGGCCAGCAAAGAACACCCATTCCTTTAAAAATTTACCCATTCCTTTCAAAAAAGTTTGGTGCCAATGACTGTTAGTCAAGAGGGAGAAATTTTTGCAAATATGGGTCTTCCACATCATCCCTCCCCCTTTGGTGATCATCCCGATACATGTTAGATATTTTCCAACAAAGTAGCCTACAAACTTGCAAACACAGGATTTCAATTGCATGTGAACAATATTGGTATGTTCCCTCAGAACAAGAAGTGGATCCAGTTCACTCCTAAGACCATGACAGGGGACTGATTTTTGTATGAATACTTTATTGTCATCAAAGTTTATGGATTTTAGGAGCCTTACCAACTCCTAGCCCTACTCACAACTAGGGTCTTTGCAATGGAATATGCAATACAAGGATTCAAGGTAGATCAAATGCATTTCAGGCACCAAAGAACCTTTCTATTACCACAAGAGGTAGGGACCTTCTAGATTAGAGGTATGAGGGCTATCCAATACCTGGAACGCTTCCTGCACCAGGTGAGAAACAAACTTACAAGTTTGTTGAAAACAACTAAATTCAGTTACTATGAGAAGTCCTATATAATATAAATTGGATGTATTATTCGAGGCTGGAATTTTTGGAGTCCCCTCTAAGATTGTTGAGTCAGTGAACCTTTTGATCATGTGACAACCTTTTGTGAGATTAAGATTACAAAATTGTTCCAGAGAGTTTTCTTCCTCTGTAAATTTATCCTTCTTTGTGTATTTTTAGATCTTTTAAGTCTATGTATGTCTCTCTTGAAGCAATAATTGTTACACCCAAAATATACTCATCATAAGATTCAGTGTATACACCCCTGAAGACACCTGGACTAAGTAATCATCCTGGGAGGATTTGTACCCAATTGTGCTCAGTTTGGAAGGGTCGTCGCAGGTTGCACACTAGCAACATGCGACGTCGCATCTTGCTCCATTACAGGGTGCGACGAAGTCAGTTAAGTGGAAAAAATAGCTTCTTCGAGGTCCATCTCAAAGCTTTCTGACTTGGGATCCTATCCTTGATCTCTTGGAAGAGTTGACACTCGGTTCCTAAACCTTTGGAGAGATCCCTTAAGCCTCTCCTACCATCTCTCAACCTATCCTATCCATACCCTATCCACCTAGTCCTATATAAATGAAGCTCACTCCCATCCCAAAGGGAGGAAGGCTATGGTATCTACATGCTGGTGAAATCACTTTTAGAACACCTCTACTCACCTATTGGAGAACTCATACTTCCTTGGAAGGATATGGCAATTGGCTTCGTCGGAGAAGGGCTACAACGTTAAGCCTTGGTTGTGGTTCTATATCTCTATCATGTACTCCTCTATTTGCAGTAATACAAATGCTTTCAACCAATATTGTTCATGTGTGCAATGATATTGAGTAGTTTAACTGCTTAACTGTTTACTTAGATCTCTTATTGTATAGATGTCTTTTATTGGTTTCTCTTGTTTCTTGTCTTGATAGGTATTGCAGCTTGGATTTGACGACCATGAAACGTGGAGCAACATTCAGGAGAAAGGATTGCATAGTAAAAAGGTAAGACATCTAGTACTCGATCCTTATGTAGATCTAGGAAATGCATTGGTAGTTTGTTCTATTTGTTCTAGACTCACTTTGAGCTAGGGAGATCCGGATTGCGTCCGTTTGAGTGGATTGTCCGATAACAAATCTGGCGACTCTGCTGGGGAGTATATAGAGTTTGGTCAGTAGTTGTTAATATGAGAGTCATTTTCAGTTGATTGCTTGACACAGGCCTTTTATTTTTTTCCATTTACTTCTTGGAATTGATTGCACTATCAGATCTTCGTATTGAAGACTCTGATCTACTTCCTCTGAGTTTATACAACTCATTCCCAAACCATTCCATGGTTCATTGTTGAGAGATCTGATTCATTTTTGAATCTAGACTTCGCCTGTCACACCTGAGCAGTGGAAACAAAGAGACACTGTGTCATTCTAAGTCTCTGTTCTTTACCTATTAGTTACTCGTCCCACCCCTTGCATTGGAAAACCGCAACATTGTCGCACTTCCTGTGTAAGCAAACTGCGATGTCGCACTGTGTACAAGGACAGAGTGCGCTGATTTGTCAAATTTTGGCATGCAGGCATCTCTTCTGTGTTTGATAGTTTGGACTTTGGTTTGCTGTATGAACTCTCTCTGTGCTGCAAGATCCATCCAGGGATCCCGTTTATGATTTGTGTTTTGAGTGTTTGGTTCTATTTGGATTGATTTTGGGTTCCATTTTGGACAAGTTTGAAGACTGGTAGTGGTCGATACTCTTGTCTCCTCCACCTTCATCCGCTCACCCTTGCTTTCCCTTCCTTCCATCCCTGATCTGATTATTACATTAGATCAGCTCCCAGACCTCGTTTTCATTTTGTTTGAGCTTTGCTTGCTTGGTTTGCTTGCTGCTGCTTGATTTTGAATTAAGTGTGTCTTTCAACTTGATTGAGTGCTTATCTCTTCTTGAGTTTTCTGAGTGTACTGAATGATACAAGTAGTGTTTTCTTTTTCATCATTTAGATCTGAGAGCTCAATCGCTATCAAATTTACTCTTTGGTGCATACATTGAAAAGTTAAAAAGTGCTTCTCTCCCATCATTTCTTGAATGTTATTGAAGAAAAAATGTTGTGCATTGGAAAATTCTCGTTTGTGTTTTGGAAAAGTTGAATGAATGTATGATTTATTGTGTTTTTCTCAAACTATGAATCGCTCATTTTCTTGAAAGACTCAAAGTACGCTTCGATTTTTGCAAAAAAGTGATTCCATGTTAAGGAAAGATAGATGCATTTTTAATTTTTGTTGCTTTTAGATCATTGAAAGTGAAATTGAAAAACTTGCATATTCCATTTCAGAATCCTCTCTTTTCATTACCTAGTGTCGTTTTGATTTGAAAAGAAAAATTGCTTTGATTTGGATAGTAGTGTTGTGATTTTTTGTGTTTCGTTGAAAAAGGAAAAGAATACTTTCATTGTCAAGATTTGTTTGAATTGGGATTGTGTTGCATTGAGTTTGTTTTGGAAATACTATTGGAAAAAGATTTCTCCTTCCCATAGCTAGAATTCATTGAAAGAAAAGAATATTTCGTGCATGTAGCTAGGGCTTGAATTATGCTTCCGATTATGTACTCACCTCATGCATTCACCTAACCGTCCAAGATAAAATTAACGGTAGAACTAGGTAAAAATTTTTAGAAACTTGTGTGTAAGTTAGAGACGTGTTCCGACGTCGTTAAGCGTGGCAGCTGTCGTTATTTTCCAACAAGGTATCCCAAGGGTATTGTAGTCTTCCACGTACTTATCGGTATATCGAGCTCTTTCACGTACCCTCCAAGTACCATAATCCGTACTTGGCATATATCGAAGGGTGTATCACATACTCAGTAGTATATCGGAAGGTCTCTTGCCGAACGATTGTGCATTAGACAACATCACTACGGATTTGAGCTCCCACGTACCTTGCGTATATCGGGAGACACCACTAGGATTCCTGCAACCAACTGAGTTAACCATTTGGCTGTCTTGGCAAAGCAAAACACCGAGAACAGCACTCGTGGAGATTAGCACGCACGTACTGTCCAAGTAATCGGGTATGCAGGCAAGGGTATGGTCCCAATCCTCCTTGTCGCATCATATTGTTGGACCCTGCAGTATATCACGGTTTGCAATGCCCTTGATAATCCTGTGAGGTTCCAGACTTTTGACTCCACTCTGTCATATAAGTTTGCTTGTTGCCTTAGTTTGAGTAGGTTTTTCTGGACTGCTTTTCTTTTAGCATACCCTTAGGAGAAACGCTGTTTCATCCATCCTTGCTGATTATCCTGACGTTCTGGTGGATTTTCCTTGGAGAAGATCCCGTAGGATCTTAAAATTATCACCCAAATATCCCCTTAATCCGAAGGTTATTTCGAGGGTAAGAATGGATCAGCGTAACGCGGTCGTAGTTACTGAAGTGGAAAACCCCACTCTGAATGTTGGAGGACTTTTGTTTCCACAAAATCCTCTGGATTCACCTGCCTCTCATCCCCAGCAGGATGAAGGAGCACAAACCTCCACTTCACAAGACCTTTCTCCTGTCATCCCAGGAGAACCTGGATCGTTGGAATGGATAAATTGACCCCAGGATGACCCTACAGCAGTTTTTGGTCCTTCAGCAGCTTATTGGACATCTTCTACAGACCACCCAGTGGCTCATTTTTCCATCTCATCCCCACCCAGTGGGACTACTCCGGATGACACTTTAGCCTACTTTCGTGACCAACTAGCTCACTTTCATTCCATGGCTGAAGAATTTTGGCAGTCAAGTCTCCAATGACAGGTTCAAGACCCATCGTTACCCCCTTATCGACCCATCCCGGTTCATCCGATATCTTTTGGATCACCATAACAACCTTCCCACCACGAGACCACTAATAGGATTGGTCAACCCTCGCAAGCGTCCAGTCCTACACCTCAAGTAAACCAACCTGTGGAAGGACAACAGTCCAACACACCCGTCACTACCGCAGTTACTTTACCAGTTCCTCCCCCACCGCAAAATTCGAGGGGAGGGTATTCCATTCCCATGAATTATCTTATTGGTAATGTTATTACTACGGTAGCTAGTCAACAACCTACGTTGGTTCAACCTTTGAATAGTGGTCAACCTGTTGTGGCTGGGGGGAAACCCCCATTTCCTAACTGGAACATAGGTAGTGGAATCCCCAATGGACCTTCCGTTGGACCTTCCCAACCCGCTAGACCATCCACCATGGGATTATCTTATGTTGGGGGGCCGTCTAATGTAACTCAACCCTCATGGAGTCAAGCATATCTAGGTTCTGTTAACCCTGCGCCAAGCCAATCCAATCCCGGAAACGCACCATACGGGATACCTTATCCCGGGAATCCATACACTCTATGGGGAAAACAACCTATGTTGCAACACGGGCCCCAACCGACTATCCCTCAAGTACCACCACCCCCGATCGGCCCTCCCCCACCTCCTGCTAGAGGCGGCGGGCCCCCACCTAACCTTGGTGGAGGTCCACCTCATTTTACCAACAATATCCCTCACCCTTTCGGTGGTCGCAGGAATGGTCCACCAACCCCTCCCGACGGAAGTGGCGGGGGACCACCCTATCATGGTGGAGGAGGACATTTCCCTTCAGGTGGCGGAGGTGGTCCACCACCCTCTCCAGGTGGAGGCGGTGGAGGACCTAATTACTATGGTGGTGGAGACTCTCATCCTTCTGGTGGTGAAGGTGGTGGGGGGCCCCCATCCTTCTGGCGGTGGAAGTGGTCCACCATCCCCTCCAGGCGGAGGCGGTGGTGGGCCACCTTATTATGGTTATGGACCCCCAACTCCCCCCGGTGGGTGGCGGCGGACCTCCACCTCCTCCCGATGGTGGAGGTGGGCCCCCACCTTATTGGAATGGACCACCTTATGGTGGCGTACCCCCTTACGGTCCGAGTGGCACACCCCCCTACGGCCAGTTTCCTCCTGGTACACCTTACGGTCAGTTTGGTCCTTACACGCCTTATCCGTATTATCAATACGCGCATCCTAATGCACAACTACCCTTCCTGGCTACTTTGGACTTGCCTGACCTATCCCGTTTAACCAACGATCCTATTTACCATGGATCTAACTGGCCACCGATTCCGATGAAACTTCCTTCTAATATCCCCAAATTTGATGGCAAGTAGGGTGAAGACCCTAAAAACCATGTGATGACATACCACTTATGGTGTTCATCTAATTCCTTAATGGACGATTCAATTCGTCTTAGATTGTTTCAAAGGACTCTCATTGGTTCGGCTGCCAAGTGGTACATTGAGTTGCCACCCCACGTTTTTCCTGATTTTGGTTCTCTTGCCATGAACGTTTTGACACATTTCCATCTGCCCATACAGTATGAAACTGGTACCGAGCTCTTAACCTCGCTCCGTCAAAATACCGCCACTCATATTTTGGATCATATCCATGAATGGTGAAGGAGACGACGTCTCATTAAAGCTCCTATTCCAGATTAGCTCCTAGCAGACTAGTTCACAAAATCCCTCATCCCTACCATAGCAAGAGACGTTACTATGCGAGGTGCTGTCACCGAAGAACAAGCCATCGCAAGTGCCCATGTACTAGATCTCATCTACACTCAATCCGGCACTTTGTTTGATATTCTTCCTGACGCAACCCGTGACGTTAATGACCCTGCAAAACCACATAAGGGACTCCAAACTGATGGAATCATTGGCTCCCTTAACACCCAGCCTGCTGCTAGCACTGTTGGATCATCCAACCCGACTCTGACTGGTCACAGCACCACTAAGTCCATCACGCCTGCTGTAACTAAAGAGGTGAATTCTGTCCAATCAACTTCATCTCAGAAGTCTGGTGGCAAGAAGAAGAACAAGGGGAAACCCAAAAAGTCTTCCGCCCAGCAGGAACAAAAGAGAACTCCTGATGATACCAAGCAGAAACAGAAACTGAAGTATCCTTGTTTACTGTGTGGAGATGACCATTTCTCCAAAGAATGTCCCCATAGAGACGAAGTACAAAAGTATCTTAGGGGTAAACCAACTCCCTCAGTCCTCAATGATCCATTTCCTACTTAGAACTAGTAGATGATTGCTCAACCCCCCCCATCCCAATGGGAACCATCCAATACTGTGCATGTTCTCATGGTGCGTAACGAGATGATCAATTTGAACACTTGCTCGCGATCTTACGAACCGATCCCTTCGAAGGAATCCACTGGAAGTAATGATGAAAAAGCTTCCGACTCCTTAATTGATGTCACTGTACCATCAACTTCTCTCACCATTGAGAATCCCTCCTTAGACTCGATATTGCATCCGCCCAAGAGTACAATTCGAAAAGTTGTTTTCAATCCTAACGCTCGAGCGGCACAAAATTACAATATCGTAGAGGACTTGGCTGAAGCTCCTTGCGCCATGTCTACCCTGGAAGTTTTGCAGAATTGTCCTAATCAACACAAAACTCTCCTTGCGGCCATCGGTGCAGTCAACCCCGATTCCTCGAATACCATCATGTTCTGACTTGACAACTTTAAGTCGAGGCTCTCACACCAGCTCACATTCCAAGTTTCTGTGAACATTGATGGGAATATTGTCCATCGTACCCTTTTGGACGAAGGTGCCTCCACTTCTGTCATGTCCATCGCCTGTTGGAGAGCCATTGGCTCCCCCGAATTGAATTGTTCTCCCACCAAGTTGAAAGCATTCGACGGGCGTGGCTTTCAACCTCATGGGCTCTTACAAGCTCTTGCAGTTGAGTTGGGTGGAATGACCGTAACCGTTAACATGGAAGTGGTCTCGAACCCAATAGATTATAATCTCTTGCTTGGTCACAATTGGTTTTACACCATGCAGGCGGTAGCTTCTTCAGTCTTTCGCATAGTACAATTACCCCACCAAGGACGAATTGTTACTATTGACCAATTAGATTTTTGTACACTAGACACTACTACTCATCCTGGTGACCATGTTCCTTCCATTGGACAGATGTCAAAATAGTATGAGAGTATAGGGGTTGGCCTTTTGAAAGATTCATCTCTCATGGGCGTTTTTCCAGCTGCGGACCCCCCTAATCATGTTGCTACGATGAACATGATCTCCACAGAAATTTCATCTCACTCTAACGATGCTTGGCTTGTACTCGATGAAGCCACAACACACCTGCTTGGAGACATAATGCCTCTTTCACCTGCTGAACATATTTACGAGGCTATCCAATCAGCATCGGAGGAACATTTAACCATGGCCTCTCCATCCTGTTCTCTACGATGGACGACATCTCTACCTGATCTCTTACTTCGGACTTTTGATTCAAACGAGTCCATCATGGAAGTTATGAACGTTGACGACGGTCCATGGGATGATCTCCACCATAGGTCATCTTTTCTTCCTCTTTTGGGGTACATAGAGGACAACATCCATACCCTCTTTTCACCCGATATCTACCCGTTCCCTCATTCCCCCATCCTTACATGTCTTACGGACATGGAGGGAAACTTGGCCAACATTGAGCCAACCACCCCGGTAGACATCTCGGTGAAACCTGGTATAGTGGAACACATTCGCATAGGCCAGAAGTGTTCCTATGAAGAAATAGCTGCTGGCATGGCCTTATTCAAGCAATTCGAGACGTATTTGCTTGGTCCTATGAGGAGATGCCTCAGATAGACCCCGCAATTGTTTCTCACGAAATCAAAACCTATCCCGACATCAAGCCTGTACACCAAAAGTTGCGACCGGTACACCCCCGGAAGATTGCGACAATTAAGGAAGAAATTGAAAAGCTCTTAAAGGCTGGTTTTATTTATCCTGTCCCATTGACGAATTGGGTCTCAAATGTCATCCCTGTGAACAAAAAGGAGGGTACCATTCGCATCTATGTCGATTATCGGGACCTTAACCGGGCTTGTCAAAAAGACAACTACCCGCCCCCCTTCATCAACCAGATTATCGACAATTGTGCCGGAAGCGTCATCTTCTCATTTATGGATGGCTTTTCTGGTTACAACCAGATTGAGATTAATCCAGTCGACCAACATAAGATGGCTTTCATCTGCCCGTGGGGAATGTTTGCATACCGCAAAATCCCATTTGGCCTTAAAAATGTTGGTGCCACGTTTCAGCGGGCTATGTCGTATGCCTTCCATGACATTAAGGACTTTGTGGAACCTTACCTGGACGATCTCCCTGCTCATTCAAAGCAGCGCGAATTCCACATTGATCATCTGACGGCCATTTTCGTCAGATGCAGATGGTACAATATCCATCTGAATCCTCATAAGTGTATCTTTTGTGTTGAGTCCGGATGCCTCTTAGGATTTATCGTTTCGAAGGATGGGATCTGCATTGATCCCTTAAAGGTGGAGGCCATCATCAACCTGCCACCCCCGTCTGATATGACGGAACTTCAAAGTCTCCAAGGGAAGGTGACTTATTTAAGACGTTTTGTTTGCAATTTCTCGGAGAAGACTCAGGGGTATATGAGATTGCTCAAGAAGGATGTCTCCTTCATTTGGGATGACCAAGCTCAAAAATCCTTCGACAGTATCAAACATGCCATTATGCATGCCCCCGTGATCCAACCGCCTAATTATTATCGAGATTATATCTTATATCTCGCTGCTTCTGTCACCACCATTTCCATGGTTTTGGTACAGGAGGATTAGAACGCCCAGGAACATGTAATATACTATGCAAGTAAGGGCCTTGCTGATGCTGAAACTAGATATTCACATGTCGAAAAACTTGCATTCGCGGCGATCATCGCCATCCAAAAGTTTCGGCACTATATCTTGCTCCGCACCACCACCATCATCGCCGACTTGAACCCCATGTACCACATCCTGACATGTCAAGTACTTGGGGGCAAGTATTCACGCTGGATCATGATACTGCAAGAATTTGACCTTCTTTTCGAGAAAGCTAAGTCTAAGAAGTCTTTGGTGTTTTCCGAGCTCATTTGTGACCTTCCCCATCCTGATGCAGAAGTTGAGCACAATGACTCTTTTCTGGATGAATCATTGTTTCTCATTAGTACGACTGATCCATGGTATGGAGATATCTTATTGCATCTTCAAACCCAACGCTTCAACCCTCAACTCTCTCGCGACGACCGTCGTAAGATACGTCACCATGTGAAGTACTATTTAATCATCAATGATACTTTGTATCATCGTGGCATTGATTCAATTATTCTACGTTGTCTCACTCATGATGAGGCTGAACGCGTTCTCAATGACTGTCACGCTGGGGCATGTGGCGGTCACCTCTTTGGGATGGCTACAACCCAGAATATTTTGCGCGCAGGATATTTTTGGCCTACTATCTTCAAAGATTGTATTAAGGCCATAAAAAAGTTTCCTCCTTGCCAACACTTCCATATGAAGAAGCACACCCATCCCACCTCGTTACACCTAGTTATTGACGTGGGCCCCTTCGCAAAATGGGGCATTGATTTTATGCATTGTAATCCTACCTCGGATGGGGGGCATAGTTACATCATTGTAGCTATGGATTACTTTACAAAGTGGGCTGAAGCTATGTCTACATACCAGAACGACGGAAAAAACGCCGCACTCTTCATGTTCAACCATGTAATAGCACGGTTTGGAGTTCCTCAGGCAATTGTTACCGATCATGGTTCCCATTTCCAAAACCATATGGTTGATGAACTGAGCGACAAGTTGGGTTTTCTCCATGAAAATTCAACACCCTACTACCCGCAGTCCAATGCACAGGTTGAGGCCATTAACAAAGTCTTGAAAACTATGGTCCAAAGGATGGTAGGGACACATAAGTCTCTCTTCTCAGCATTATGGGCCTATCGAAATTTCGTCAAAACCGCCACAGGCTTCACTCCCTTCCAATTGGTATATGGATTGGAGGCTATCCTACCTATAGAGTGTGAAATTCCATCTCTACAACTCGCTATCGAACTTCGTCCTAACACTACTGCCGAAGAAGAACGTATCTTGCACTTAGCAAAACTTGACGAGTCCCACCGAGATGTCGCTCTTGCTAATGAAGCGCATAAGAAATGCATCAAAGCCCAATACGACAAGTCAGTTGAACCTCGTATCTTTAACGAGGGTGACCTGGCCCTCACCTATGACCAGAAGCATGATAAACTAGGAGCAGGAAAGTTTGAATCCATGTGGCATGGACCTTACATTATCAAACGTGTTTTGGAGAAGAGAGCTTATGAGCTTGAAGACTACGACGGAATCTCTTTGGGTGAACCCCGCAATGGGCTTTACCTGAAGGGATATTACGCCTAAACTCGTCACGCTTAGAATTTCTTGTATATACTGTACATGGCGTGTTTTTTGTGTTTTTGTGTGTGCTGTGACGCTTTTTTTTTAGTGTCTTTAGATCTTGTTTCCTCTCCTTATACCATGTTTTGTCTACGTGTGCAGATGGCAACTTGCTATGGATTCACGGACGGCGCCAACCGACATACCCGTAACCTTGCTTCGGCAGCCTGGGTACTATATTCCCCAATAGGTGAGCTCATTAGCTCAAGAGGAATTTGCCTAGGGTTTGCGACCAACAATGCCGCAGAGTATCAGGCAGTAATTGGAACCCTAGCTAATGCCATTTCCTTGGGTATGAACCACATTGTTATCCATAGGGATTCTCAATTAGTGGTTTCCCATGTTAACCGGGTTTACGCCATCCATGATCCCATCTTAATCCATCTCTTCAGACGAGTACGTCTCCTGGAAAGGTCATTTGAATCCATTCAATACCTGGACATTCCATGAGAGTTAAACACAGTTGTTGACTCGATGGCCAACTTCATTTTGGATTGGTACATCACACACACATAATAATCATAATATGTAAAAGCATTCACAACATGTAAATAATGTAATGTATAAAAGCAAACATGTAAACAAGATCACATCACTCATCATTTTAAAAACACATAATGTATAAATCGCCAAGAGTGTCTGTATATATATATATCATCAAAAAGTAGTGCTGGTACAAAATCTGAAGCACGATGGCTTTCAGCGAGTCTCTACAAAATCTGAAGCATCGTAGCTTTCAGTAGTACAAAATATGAGGCCTCTAAGCTCTCAGTACAAGTATAATAGTGTCATCAGGCCCGACGCCTGATCCGTACACCACCCCTAGCACGAACAGCTCACTGCCGCTGGGTGAGGAAGCAATCCACAGTCTGAGCCACCTTGCGGAGTAGGGCATTGAAGCGTATGAACGCTCCAACCCCAAACCTCTGCATAGGTCTCGGTAGGTCATCTATCGCTGGCTCTGGAACCTCCACTATCAACTGGGACAAGTTCCTGTATACCTCCTCCATCTCCTCAATGGAAGCATGAGCACCTGGGGGCACAACTACTTCCCCACCTCTGTCTCTCCTCGCCAAGAGAGAAAGTCCAACCAACCGTACAGGCCCCACATCTGCACACACATATTATATACTTGTCAGCACTACATCAAAAAAATGGTAAATATACAAAATTAAAAGTACAAGGTTTTTGTTCTCACCTATGTCACCCCATGCTGCACCCTTGGGCAGCACCAAGTCGAGATCCTCTTGGAAGTCCGTGCCGCTATATGGAAAGTCCTCGACCATGAGTAACTGGCCTTCCAGCCAGCTGAAGAACTCAGGACCAAAGCTGATGATGGGTCCTCCACCATGATGAGTCATGACCTCAGTCCATATGAGCATGTGGGGATCTCGAGGCTCCCTGTCATCTAGTACTACCTGTGGACGTAAGAGAGGGATCCGCTCCAAGAGGAATGATACCATGATCGACCCATAACCAAACTGCTTGAGCTCTCCCCGTCGACAATTGGTCAGCTGAGCTCAGAGGTTTGCGAGGAGACCCTTGCACCAGTTGAAAACCATGGGGGACATGCAGTCCTCTGCATAAAGCATCTGGGTCCGAGTAGCTGTGTGTGGGGCTTGGCTACCCTCCGCTCTAGTAATAGTAAGCAATATGGTATGTAGTGGGCGACTCACCACATCCTTGATAAGAATCTTCCCACTGGAAGGTCGAGAAGTAGCGATACAATGCTGTGACACCATGTCATCAACTGTGCAGTCATTGGCCCATGTTCAAGTAAGATGCACAGGTTCCCCTCTCTGGGACAGACCTGTGAGAAAATAGATGTCCTCAACATCTATTGTGAGGATGTGCTCACCAATCACGAAATACTATTGGGCCACATCCCAACTCTGGAGCATATGTGATAGCAATGGGATTTGGGATCTCATCCCCTGAATCTCAAAGAACTTGAGTAAACCACAGTTCCTCAAGGCATAGACGCATTGCGGATCATTAGCAGCTTGTTCATCTTCTATCTCGTGTTCTCGTTCTCACCACTCTAAAACCATGTTGGCTAGCAAGTAACCTACCAAGAAGGCTATTTAAACACTGTTAGGTCCTGCTTCAACCTTCACAAGTCCATTTTTTGAATTCTTTTTTATGTTTGGAATTTGCAACTCCGCCATCACACTGTATGTTTGCGTACAGTGTGATGTTGTTGCACTTCACCCATTTGAGGCTTGCGACGACTCGGTCTCGTCGCAGGTCCCGAAAGGGCCAACTGCGACGAGCCGAGAGCGCAGTAGCCCTTCATGAACTCATCAAAAAACCCAAAAAATGAACCTAAAAACAAAATCTAATCCACTGGAAAGTTGCTGGATGAAGTTTAGGCCTACCTGATCCGGACGGTTGGTGAAATGGCAGATCGTAGCTCCCGGAATCAGCAAAGGAATTTTTGGCTCCAAATTGGTACTTCTCCACCCAAATTGGCAAATGAAACAATGAAATCTATTTTGGTCCATTTTTCTATTTATAGATAGAATGGAATATTCCTTTTCAAATATTTTGATGCTCTTGGGCCATTTATCTTAGTTTTTTACCGTTTTTGTCATATTTGAGGCTATTTGACACATTTTCTAGTGTGCAGGAGTTGTAAGTGGTCTTTTGTGTCGTTTCTCGTATCACAACGGTCATCACTGGTATGAACATTCCCTTGAACATTTTGTCGTTATTTTTGCAATGGTTAGTCTATAATTATTGCGTGATGATGAGTTTACTCTTCGTTTGTTCTTGTACTCACGGAACTAGAGAACAAGTCCTGAGTTATGATTTATCACTTTTCCAGGCTTGTTAAACTTCCACGGAAAAGGACACCCCTCAGAGTCTACGGTTAAGCTCTTTTCAGGCTCTCGAAAAATGAAAATATTTCCAAGCGAACTTGTCACGTTCACGCTTGTTAAAGTATTTGAATGGTCATCTTCCTGGGGATAGTTTACCCCTTTTTCGGACTAGGAGGCACTAGTTACGAAAAAGGTATACTCTAGCCAATCATGACTGGGAGAGTCCTCTCCCGCGTTGTTTTACCCTTTTTCGGGCGATGAGGCTAACTTTATGAAAAAGGACCGTTGGAGTCTTCTTTAGTTCTTTTCAGACTCTCTAAACATGAAATGACGATCGAGTTTTCCTTCTATGGACTCGTTAAAATTTTCACATTGAAGGGCCCATCATGGGACGAACCCCTCCTATCCCAGGTTCGGAAAATATTTGGGATTGGACTCATCTATGAGATGAGCTATACCAAGCATTTGGTTACCCTCATCAAGCTCGTAAAAAACACACGAGGCACTCATCATTCATGATGGGGAAAAAGGAAAGTGTTTGTGTTACATACCTTATTAGTGGCAGTATGTAGTCGTTCTTGAACATGGCACTCATTTGCATTTGCATACAGCACTTGGGTCATCTGTTTGTCCTCGAGTTTCACTTATTTCCCGAGTATCATTACTCCTTTGAGTCATTCAAAGAAAAGCTTCCTTCATCATTCGCTTTGAGAATTTGTGTCGCACTCGTCGTTTCAATACTGCCAAGTCATGCCATGCCCATGTTCAAGAATATGTGTATCATTTATCATTTGTAGTCAATACACCCGCCATCACGTTGGTCCACTCTGAGTTAGTATTGCATGTTACTGTACCATCCGATCTACCCTACACATCTTTTTCGTGTTTCATGTCGATTGTGGGGGATTCATCATGGCCCTCCTTCGATAGATTCATCCTTGTCGACTCCAACACATCATCCGAGGATTGAATCTAGAAACCAGTCAAGTAACTTGGCCCTGCATGCCTCAATGGCAGGTTACATCGCTTTCATCATGAGTTTACATCATTGACTCTTGATCGAAAGATTTCATCTTGCGTTTGACTTCAACTCATTTATTCATGCTTGATGATATGTACTACGATACTGTAGCTAGGGTTTTACCCCTAGCTTGTGCCAATGAGCACCTACTAAGGAGAATGGACTCCTTAGTAGCAGTTCAATAATGATTAAATGATTAAGCTAAAACAACAATTAACAAACTACTTTAAGCATTGCATGAGACATAAATAAAAGATGTAAAAAAAAAAATGGTTTTATATTAATGTTACCTTGAGTGTCAAGGTTGATGAAGCCCTTTGCAGTGTCCAAGAGGATGCTCCAAGCTTCAGGATGCTCCTTTCTCCTTCTCCAATGTTGGGGATGGGCCAAAGGTGGCTCTCAAGGTGAAAATAGTTCAAAGGTGAACTAGGGTTTCGAGAGAGATTTTGGCAGAGTAAGGGTGCTTGTGATTGTGGATATGGAATAAGGGATCTCCATCACCTATTTATAGTTTTTTGGTGGTGGAGTGCTGACCCATGGTTTTAGGAAACACATAGTTTTGGGCAGCTGTATAGGGTTTTTTCCTCCTTTTCCTCATTATTTTTTATTCCTTTTTAGGGGATTTTTTCTATTTTTGGAGGAAAAGGGGGTTTTTTAGCCTTTTTTTAGGCTATTTTGATGGTTTTGTGGCCTTTTGGAGGCATTTTAGGCCTTTTGGAGGCTTTTTAATGGGATTTTTTGGGATTTTAAGGGAAAAATGGTAGGAAAATGGACAAATGAGCCATATAATGTGGTAATGAGGTAGTGAACACTTTTTGGGTGTTAACAGATTGCCCCCTGATGTGCGAGGTCAGGAGCTAATCGTATGGCCGATGGACATCATAAGTCATGAATGGTTTTCCTGGGATGTGGAGAGAAGAGAAGAAACAAACTGAAGCCCGGAACAACGATCCCGAACAACTGCAAGAACTAAAAGTACATAACCTCAATAAAGGATGAGGAATCATCTGATCATATGGACGAGGCGGGCATTCCCATGCTCGTATCAAGATATAATATAATAACAACAATGGGGTCCAAAAAATGGGGACCTGAAATATACATGACCTCAAAAACTGACTGAGGAATAATCTCAATATATGGACGAGGCGGGCATACCCATGCTCGTATCAAGATACATAAACAGAACTGTGAGGCCCGAAAATGGGGACCTGTAAGATACATAGCCACTGTGTACATCATAAGGGTCCAGAGGGGACACAAATCTGGGACATACTGCTGAGCTGACCATGTCTGTGCTGAAGAGATGATACACTAGAACAATCAACAGTGCTACTGAGTGTGGTACCAAAGGAATTGATGAGCTGCTGGATCATAGTGACTGGGGTCAAACTCTCCATGGTACACTGAACTGGAACTGAAACTGGGTACTCAAGGAAGCATATAGCTGGATGGCTTCCGAATACAATCGCCAACGCAGCCCGGACATCCACGGGAACATATAACTGGGTGTTCCGAAGTGACTCACCAATGTGCTAGAGTCGGGGGAAATCCGGGGTCTTCGACAAAAAACTGATGGAATATAATCCTACGCGATCCTCAACGATGCGATCAAGGTGCTGAAGTCGAGCATGTGAGGAACAACCACTCGGAGAGGCAATGATGTCTCCTCTCAGAATGATCCGTAGGCACTTACCACAGATGGTGATAAGTCCAAGGCGTAGGGACCTCTGGGCCTATCCTCTGGAATAGAGGAGCTGTCGTCGACAGAGGGAGACCTGCAACTATCAAGGCAATGATGTTTCCTTGACAGGAGCGCGAGGTACAAGACCAAAATGTGATACTGCTGATGGCAGGACGGATAAACTGTGGGGGGACAACTGGGCAAGTAGAGCGGGTGGACTCAAACTTCCTTTGTTCAGAGTATGATAATGGGAATGATCTGGAAGCATATGAAACTGACTGAGGGGAAAGGGATCATAGCTGTAATGGATCTGGGAGGATAACTGGCTGAGGGAGACTCAAGCTGGGGTACAATGGCAGGAGACTGCAGAATACTCTGAACAAAGGCGACCTGATTGGGGGTGCTGCCGAATAGATCAAAGTGCCAAGAGGCACGGGGGAAAACTTCTTCATGGGTTAAGGAACTAGAAGAAGTGTGTGTAAAATGGTACTGTCGTGTGGATTTTACGAGCCCAGGACAGTTCATGCTCGTGGTGGCTTTCAATTTTAAGGAGTCTGAAAGCGATAAGAAGACTCTGAAATGATGGAATGGTACTGTCGTGTGGATTTTACGAGCCCAGGACAGTTCAAGCTCGTGGTTGCTTTCAATTTTAGAGAGTCTGAAAGCAAGTAAGAAGACTCTAGGGGGTTGCTTTTTCGTAGATTTAGTCTCCAAGGCCCAAAGAAGCATAAAAGGATGCAATGAAGAACTCTTCTAGCCGGTGTAACTAGAGTATTCCTTTTTCGTAATTAGTCTACCAGGTCCGGAAAAGGGTTAAACTTATACCAGATAGACGCCCTTTCAGGTACTTTAGCGAGCATGAAAGGAAGCAAGATTGCTCGGCGATCTTTTCATTCTTTTAGGAGTCAGAAAAGAGCTTAACGGAAACTTCCTAAGTGCCTTTTTCGTAAAGGACTTGTCCGGCCCGAAAAAGGGATAAAACTATACCGAACAAAGGAAATGGCCAGGCAAGGAGGAAGTGTTCGATCAAGGATCAATAATGGTGACCAAGAATGATGGTAGTGGGGAACACTGATGGGCCTCCTTGCGGGGTAGATGAAATGGTGGCAAAATAACGAAACCTTTGCAGTATGACAGGAGTGAATGGCTCATGTAAAAATGTGGAACAATCCGATAGCGACCGATGTGGTACGCGAACCGAGGCAGCAAGGTGTTGGGACACAAGGTTGAAATTGTACCAAGTGAGAGCGAGAAATGATCTCAAGCGTCATCACGAGCTCGAAAAAATGAATCCGGCGATATAAAGGATGTCAAAAATGGGTGACGGCCGATGTGGCACGCAAACCGAGGTGACGGGGGCATTTGGAAAAATGCCCGGAAAATCTGGAGGTGAGAGCGAGAAATGATCTCAAGCATCATCACCAGCTCGGAAAACTGAATCCGATGATATAAAACATGTGAAAATCGGAGAACGGCCGATGTGGCACGCAAACCGAGGCGACTAGTGGCGTCTGAATAAATGGGTAAAAAATGACAGGACAAAAATAATGCAACGAGGTGACCATCATGACGGTCATGTCGTGCTGATTCCAATGGTGGAAATGGTTTGGAAAAACAAAAACAAAAAAGAAAGTACTGTACAACGCAGACCAGTGAGGTTGCGGGTTTCTTTTTATGGGTAAAAACGCTTAAGATACAACCCATTACGAGGGTTGCGCAAAGGACGGCCTTCAGAGTCAGCTAAGATGTATGCCCCCTTGCCGAGGCAGGTCTGCACGACGTAAGGGCCTTGCCACATAGATTCGAACTTCCCTTTACCGGTTTTGTCATGGGCTTGGTCATAGGCGAGGACGAGGTCCCCTTCGTGGAAAGTTCGAGGGTGAACATGTTTATCATAGCCGGCTTTGGAGCGGTTTTTGGCAGCTTCGATGTTCTGGAGAGTGGCCCAGCGGTCTTCATCGGCCTGTTCGAGGTGCAGCAGACGTTGCTCGAGGGGGGTGGTGTCAGGGAGAATCTCAACGGCGATCTGTAAGGCAGGGATCTGACACTCGATGGGGAGAACAGACTCTACACCGTGAACTAAATGAAATGGTGTAAAACCAGTGGCGGTTTTAGTGGAGGTGCGATAAGCCCACAAAGCAGGGAACAACATGTGGTGCCAATTGGACTTATGCTTGTCGACTGTTCGTTGGAGGATGGTTTTAAGGATTTTATTGATGGCCTCTACTTGGCCGTTCCCTTGGGGGTAGTAAGCAGAGGAAAAGACTACTGCGAGGGCAGATGTAGTGTCGCAATTTTTGAACGGAAAAGACTACTGCGAGGGCAAGTTTCTCTTCATATGGGTAACGTAATGGTGGACCAGACAAGGTCTGGCTAACGTAGTAAATGACGTGCTCCTGGTGAGAATCGTCTTCTTGAACTAAGACTCCAGATACGGCATGCTCGGAGGCCGACACGTAAAGGATGAAGTCTCGAGTGAAATCCGGAGGGGAAATCAGAGGGGCTTGTGTGAGGGCCTTCTTGAGGGCCTCGAATGCAGCTTCTGCTTGCGCATCCCAGACGAAGGGTACGTGGGTGCGGAGTAGGCGCAAGAAACCGTGTACCGTAGTGGCATAATCAGGAACGAAGCGTCGAAGGAAGTTAGATCGCCCCTGCAGACTTTGGAGCTGCCGGAGCGTGCGAGGAGGGGGGAGGTCTAAAATAGCTTGGACCTTTAGAGGGTCAACAGTAATTCCTTTCTGGGAAACAATGAAACCCAACAATCGGCCTGCCGGTACGCAAAAAACACACTTGTGTGGGTTCAAGCGAATTTGGTATTTGCGACAACGCAGAAAAATTTGCCGAAGGTTGTTAAGGTGGTCTGATCGTTTCCGGGAACGAGCTGTAAGGTCATCAAGGTAGACTAGCAGGATATGGACCAAGTCATGGAAGCAATAGGTCATGGCCTGCTGGAAAGTGGCACCAGCATTTTTGAGGCCGAAAGGCATGACGCGATAGGCAAAGGTGCCCCAAGGGGTAGTAAAGGCAGTTTTGTACTGGTCTTCCTTACGGATCTGAATCTGATTATATCCGGAAAAACCATCCATGAAGGAGAGGACCTCATGTCCCGCACACGCATCTATGAGTTGATCGATGAACGGCGTGGGGAAGTTGTCCTTGGGACAAGCATAGTTTAAGTCACGGAAGTCAGTGCATACGCGGATGGTGCCTTGCTTTTTGTTAACTAGAACAGGGTTTGAAACCCATGTGGTATAGGCAATAGGATAAATGAACCCTGCCTTGCGCAGCTTCTCAATCTCGGCTTTGACAGCTGGGAGCTTTGAGGGATGAATGGGGCGCTGTTTCTGACGAACAGGGGTTACATCAGGCCATGTGTCAATGTGGTGCTCTATAATTGCGGGGTCAAGACCAGGCATTTCGGTATAAGACCAGGCAAAGACATCACGGAATTCTTTGAAAAGGTGTGTGTAGTCCTCAATCTCTTGTTTACTGCAGAATGCTCCTAAAGTAATGAGTTCAGGGGCACGACCTGGAGCAGCAATATCAACTTGGATGACAGGTGAGATGTTGGCCATGTTGCCCTCCTCGAAGGCATCAGGAGCAGGAATAGGGTCCTTGAACCAGTCGACCTTGGTGGGGAGGAAGTCTTTGGATTCGACCGCGTATTGGGTAGTGGTGCTAGAGGAAGACGCTTCTGGGATGAAATAGGAACGGTGGTGCATATCATCCCAAGGATAATCCGGGGCAGTAAGGGCCTCAAGAATCTCCTCATCAGTACGGAAAGTTTGCGACGTCAAATCGGTTGACGAGGGAGTAGTGGTGGAAGAGATCATATAGATGGTATTGACCTCTCCGGAAGGTGAAGAGTCTGGGGGGTAGATCTCCTTAATGGTAGGGGGTGCCGTCTCGAGATCCAGATTGTTCATCTCATAGAGAGCCGCTCTGTAATCCGGGAGATCGGGACAATGATGTGAATAATGCCCGTAAATACCGCATATGGCGCAGGAGTGGTTGGTACGTAGGGACTTATCTTTAGGCTTAGGAGTGGGGTTGAGTTCGACAGTTGGGATGTTGGGGTCATCATCGAGCATTTGCATGTGCTTCTGCAATGCGGGTAACTGTGGGCATTGGTGGGTCGCATGGCCCAACTCGTCACACAGCGAGCATTTGGGAGGAGCACGAAACACTGGAGGGTTTTTTACTGTCTTGGGAGGTGGTACAGCAGTGTAAGGTTGTGGACCTCTGCCCCCAGTGGGTTTGGGAGTAGGAGGGGGTGTCGTGGAGGACGAAGGGGTAGAGACACCGGGAGGTGGCTGAGTGGTAGTAGCCATGGGTTGCACCGGTTGGAGGACGACATCTGGTGTTGGCGGGCGAACGGGAGGCGAAAGATACCATACAGGTAATCCCAAGGTTAACCCAGGGAGGCTAAGGGTAGCCATGACCGGGGAGCTTACTACTCCCGATGGAGGGACTAGGAAGGGGATCGTATGGATCGGTGTAACACCAATGTGGCTAGGTACCAGTGGTGGTTTAGGCAACAAGGGTGGTTGAGTATTAGGTGGTAGGTTGTCGTGGGACAAGGTACATAAGTCAGAGACGTCGGGCGTAGATGACGGCGGAGGAATGGATTGAAAGGTGGAGGTCATCGGCGCGTCGGAGTAGACTCCAGGCCCCGAAGAGGAAACAAACGAGGTGGTGGCACTAGAAACAGGTTGTTCAACCATGGGGAGAACGTTTTCCGGTGCCGTCGGAGCACTGGGATCATAGTAGGTGAGCTGGTCAATTTTAACCACGCGACCCTCATGGGGGAACATCATGGTGCGAAAGACCGAAGAGGCAACCGCCCGCATGGCATACATGTAGCTGCGGCCAAGTAAAAGGTTGTAATCCAATTGGGCATTGATTACCTCTATGTCAATAAGGACTGTTTTACCACCTAACTGGACTGGAACGTTGGGTAGAAGGCCTTGGGGCTGGGCCGAACGACCGTCGTAGGCGCGTAACGCAGTGGTGGACTGCTGGAGAGGAGGGGATCCTAGCTTCTGCCATACAAATGTAGACATAACGCATGTGGAGGCACCCTCATCGATGATGCACCGATGGATAACAAGATTCCTAACGGAGACAGTAACTTGGAAGGCTAAGCTGGAAGGTAGGCGTGGTTCAGACTGGTCTAAATCAAACGCCATCAAATGTGAATCAGTTGGGTCAATCCCCCCAATGGCGGAAAGTAAAGTCTTGCGCTGGGAAGGGCAGTTCTTCAAGACTTCCAACGCAGACATGGCTGCGGGAGATTGGGCTAGGTCGTCTACGATGTTGTAGTTTGACGCAGCACGCGCGTTAGGGTTATTGTTGATTCGGCGCAGTGGGAAACGAGGTGCTTTCGCAGCGCCGTCTATGGGAGGCGGAGGTATACGTAACGCCTGATCGGTGGGATGAGCGTTAGTAGGTTTATCCGTGGGAGTAGCTTCAGAGGTGGAGCCATATTGGTTCCGACGGGTCTGGAGGTTGACGTCAGCAGATGACATCATCAGTAAGTGGTGGGTACCTGAGTCAAACATGGGTTGATCAGGGGCAGCGTAAGTGATCTGTTGTTGTTGGGGTTGCACGTTAGCTTGAGGGGCCAACGGCTGAGTGTTCACTACGCCTTGGGTCGGTAAGGGGTTTTGCAGCACCAAAGGGGGTTGCTGAGGTTGGGGGGGGGTTGGGCGGTGCTTGGGGAGCCGCATGCCCTTGGCGATGGGCCTCGTCAACCCAAAGCTGCCGAGCTCGCTCCAAGTGTGGGCAAGCATGGGTGTAATGTCCATAGACTCCGCAAATAGAACAAGGGTGGTTTGTTCGCAGATTGGGGTTTTTGGCCTGCTTGGGCGGGCGATCAGGGTTTTGATTAGCGGGGGCCGCATTGTTATTGTCAGGGGGATTAGCCGGTTGACCAGCTTGGTCTGCAGGTTGGTTGTTTCCCCGATTACGGCCCTTGCCGCGGTTCTGTTGGCCCTGGTTACGTTGGTTATTCTGGTTTTGCTGCGGGTTTTGTTGGGCGTAAACTTGCCCTTGGGCAGCAGGTGGATTTTGAGGTTGCGCAGGTGCAGGAGCCGGCTGCAGAGGATGATATGTAGGTTGAGGCTGAGCAGGTGCAGCAACTTGAGGGGGTTGCTGATAGGACTGCGGAGCAGGTTGTGGATGTGCCGCAGGGGCTGCCTGGGGCGGATAATAAGCGGGTTGGGCTTGTGAGGGCGCAGGAGCTGAGGCAGCCTGTTGATGGTAGTAAGGCTGAGGGGCGACTGGAGGAGCATACGCAGGAGTCGCATACCCGAAGCACTGGGGTGGACATGAGGGTCCATGGGCATGGTGATGTGTCATGGGAGCATATGAGTTGGTTGCTCCAGACTGGGAGGTATCCCTCGACAGGTCGGGGCCAGGGGTAGGTCGTGCTATAGAAAATGGTTGGGGATGCGAAGAAACACGGCCAATGATACCATCTGCGGCGTGGGATGCCCCCGGCGCATCATGCTGGGAGGACTCGCCACGAGGGGCGTCAGGTATAATGGTATAAAGGTAACCCGATTGGGCGTAAATGAGGTCGAACTGTTGTGCCTTAAGGATGGCTTCTTCTTCAGACTGGGGTCTTTCTGAGGCCACATCCTTAGCAATAACAGGGAGAAGGGATTTGAGGAACCAATCTAGGAAGATACGGTCGTCAAGTTTGATCTTGCATAAGCTACGGCGTCGACGCCACTCATGGATGTGGTCCGTGATATGGGTAGCCGTGTTTTGTCTACAAGATAGAAGGATCTCAACGCCCGCGTCATAGCGGACAGGCAACTGGAAGAACTGCAGGAAGGTCGAGGCCAGGGAAGCAAAGGTGGCGTGGGTCCCATGAGGCTGCTCAATATACCACTTGGCTGCAGAGCCAGTGAAGGTGCGCTGTAGGAGACGGAGGCGAACAGAGTCATTCACGATGGAGTTAGAGGAACACCATAGGTGGAAAGACATGATATGGTTTTGTGGGTCCTCACCAGCCTTCCCCTCGAACTTAGGGATATCAGAGGGGAGCTTGGTAGGCATATGAGGCCACGTAGGGTCGTGTCGAATAGGATCGTTGGTCAATCTGGCCAGGTCAGGTAGGTTAAGGCTAGCCATGAACGGCAAACTGGAAGAAGGCTGTGACATAGTAGTGCTGTGGACCAAGTTGGGGCCAGTGCCCCCAAGTGGAGGGACAAGATGTGAGGTGGTGCCCCCAAGTGGGGGAACTGAGGTAGTGAAGGATGGTCCAGCACCACCATTGGTAGTGTGAGCCACTGATGTAGTGGGGATAGGTATTCCCGCTGTGGGAATAGGTACCGTGAGGGGAACGGTAGATGGTTGCCCCATGGAGGGCATACCCAAAATAGGTGTAGTAACTAATGTAGTGGTGGATGTGCCACCAATGGTCCCTATGACAAATGGAGTGGAAGTCGTGCCAGCCATGGGGCTAGTAGGGGCAGTATAAATAGGGTTCTCAGACTCTTCGTCAGAATCAGAGGTAAAGTAAGGTGCGTCACTATCTGGTGACGGAGACCTACGTCGCTGACGAGTGGAGTCAAGTGACAAGGCTCTAGATCTGTGATGAGTGGTATCAACGGACAATGATCGGAATCTATGACGAGTGGTGTCAAGAGAACCGTGCTGTGGGGGCTCGCCCCTGAGGCGCCGAGAATGTCTCGGGGACTCAATGGTGACGGATGGTGTCAAATCTCTGTGGGTTGAGGTGAGTATAAAAACAGCTCAAAAATCCTAATGCAACCGAGTGTGCAGGAGGAGAGCTAAAAAACAAGGCACTCAGGCCAACAACCAACTCAAAACACCCACTGCAACAGCTGTGCTACAATGGGTGGAGTAACAACAAAGATGGTCAGAATACCAACAAGCAGCAGGTTTCCTAAAAAAGAAAAATGGTGGACTCACTAGACCAAAGGGAGGTAAAGGAGCATGCAAACACCTAGCTAAAAGTATTCTGACTCAACTAAACATATCCTCTGCAAGGTGATGAAATCCAAGTCAGACAATATGAGTAGGAAAGCCAAGTGGCTATGATATCCCCCTACCGGGAGGGACACCGGGTAGTCAATCCTAGAAGAATGGCAACTAAGATACCCCGTTCATGACACGTCCAGAAAGGTGAATCTGCCGTTTAGTTCATTGACCGCAATACCCCTATATAGGGATATCCCGCGAACCGCGAAAGGTAGCCCTTCGGTTACTGAATGGAGTGCGGTATTCCACTCAGGCCTCCGGAACCAGTCTCCCGACTTCAACCCTCCTAAGGGAGAGGCCCTCTGATAAACTGGTCGTGACCGTGCCAAAAAGTACTAGGGGATTTTGGTTCCCTATTTGGACAACAACTATGTCTCAAGTGAAATAACCAAGGGGTGTTATTGGAAGCCTATCCCCCTGATCCTACCTAACTACAATGATTCTTTTGTGTTCCCCAAGTGGGGTTAGAATGTTGGTTTAGTTAGGTACTTTTTAAGGCTCACTTGATTTTATGTGACAGAGTGTGTGCTCGTGAGGTGTTGAACCCAAAAATAGAAGTGCCACAAGGGAGGGCAACTTCCAATCTATCAATAATGCTGAAATTGATTCTTTTAACTTGCAAAATTTTCTGAAATAAAAATACTGAAATTTTAAAAAGATTCTGTAAAAGGAACAGAAATTATGTTGCAGAAAGGCTGTAAGGAAGTGGGCTGCAGGTGGGACAGAGGGCTGTTCAAATGCAGAAAATATTGTAGCAAGAGGGGCTGGGCTCAAAACAGGAAAAGAGCAGAAATCAGACCGCGGGTCTGTGGCGGATCAGAACAGGCCGACCGCGGGTTTGAGGGAAACAGCGGCGGTCAGGTCGCGGCTATCGGGCCAACAGAGGCAGTCGGGACGCAGGAAACAGGGGAAAAGACACAGTCGGGTCGCGGCTATCGGGCCAACAGTGGCAGTCGGGACGCAGGAAAAATGGAAAAAGACACAGTCGGGTCGCGGCAAAAAGGCTAACAAGCGCAGTCGGGACGCCCGAAAGAAGCAGAAAGCCGCAGTCGGGACGCATGAAAAAGGCCGACAGGCGCAGTCAGATCGCGGCAAACAGGCTGATTAGCCACGGTCGGATCGCAGGTAACAGACTTGAATCCGCCGGCAGAGCGTCGGAAGCAGTCTGAGAGCCACGGTCGGATCGCGGGTAAAGGCCTGAAAGGCGCGGTCGGGACGCGACTGTAGAGGGAAAAAGACGCGGTATGCGGCGGCCGAAAGGGACAGCCGAAAGGAAAAAATTTAAAAACGAAAACCAGAAATTCGAAAACTAGGGGAGTCGCCAAAACTGTAGCTAGGGTTTTACCCCTAGCTTGTGCCAATGAGCACCTACTAAGGAGAATGGACTCCTTAGTAGCAGTTCAATAATGATTAAATGATTAAGCTAAAACAACAATTAACAAACTACTTTAAGCATTGCATGAGACATAAATAAAAGATGTAAAAAAAAAAATGGTTTTATATTAATGTTACCTTGAGTGTCAAGGTTGATGAAGCCCTTTGCAGTGTCCAAGAGGATGCTCCAAGCTTCAGGATGCTCCTTTCTCCTTCTCCAATGTTGGGGATGGGCCAAAGGTGGCTCTCAAGGTGAAAATAGTTCAAAGGTGAACTAGGGTTTCGAGAGAGATTTTGGCAGAGTAAGGGTGCTTGTGATTGTGGATATGGAATAAGGGATCTCCATCACCTATTTATAGTTTTTTGGTGGTGGAGTGCTGACCCATGGTTTTAGGAAACACATAGTTTTGGGCAGCTGTATAGGGTTTTTTCCTCCTTTTCCTCATTATTTTTTATTCCTTTTTAGGGGATTTTTGCTATTTTTGGAGGAAAAGGGGGTTTTTTAGCCTTTTTTAGGCTATTTTGATGGTTTTGTGGCCTTTTGGAGGCATTTTAGGCCTTTTGGAGGCTTTTTAATGGGATTTTTTGGGATTTTAAGGGAAAAATGGTAGGAAAATGGACAAATGAGCCATATAATGTGGTAATGAGGTAGTGAACACTTTTTGGGTGTTAACAGATACCTTGGGAATCATCGACATCAATGGTGATCTCCTTCACACTTGTTAATGGTTTACATCAATGGCCGTTAATCAAGTGGTTTCTACCATGTTCGACGTCAAGACATTTGTAATTACATGGATAGATTCATATCATTGCGGGTTCTGCTTGAAGAACCTGGGGAGTCATGTTTTACCCAGGTTGCGATGGAGTTTGTATTGAGTTATATCACACGGATCCACTTTTGTATTGGTCGTGGCTGTGTTATCATCTCATCATGGATCTATGCTTGTGTCTAGTAGCCATGATTGTGTTCAGTCGGTCATTATTACCATGGATCTGCAATGTATTGGTCGGCAGCCATGTTGTACTTCATATGAGATTGTCAGTTCAAAGTCAGTTGTACTATAGTAGTGTCCTTCGTCCGACAAGTCTATTTCCATTACATCTATCAAAGCACTTCACCTGTACATCTTCAACAGCTTCATGCTTTGGGGGGCATTCTGTTACACCCAAAATATACTCATCATAAGATTCAGTGTATACACCCCTGAAGACACCTGGACTAAGTAATCATCTTGGGAGGATTTGTACCCAATTGTGCTCAGTTTGGAAGGGTCGTTGCAGGCTGCACACTAGCAACATGCGACGTCACACCTTGCTCCATTACAGGGTGCGATGAAGCCATTTAAGTGGAAAAAATAGCTTCTTCGAGGTCCATCTCGAAGCTTGCTGACTTGGGACCCTATCCCTGATCTCTTGGAAGAGTTGGCACTCGGTTCCTAAACCTTTGGAGAGATCCCTTAAGCCTCTCCTACCATCTCTCAACCTATCCTATCCATACCCTATCCACTTAGTCCTATATAAATGAAGCTCACTCCCATCCCAAAGGGAGGAAGGCTATGGTATCTACATGTTGGTGAAATCACTTTTAGAACACCTCTACTCACCTATTGGAGAACTCATACTTCCTTGGAAGGATATGGCAATTGGCTTCGTCGGAGAAGGGCTACAACGTTAAGCCTTGGTTGTGGTTCTATATCTCTATCATGTACTCCTCTATTTGCAGTAATACAAATGCTTTCCACCAATATTGTTCATGTGTGCAATAATATTGAGTAGTTTACCTGCTTAACTGTTTACTTAGATCTCTTATTGTATAGATGTCTTTTACTGGTTTCTCTTGTTTCTTGTCTTGACAGGTCTTGCAACTTGGATATGACGACCGTGAGACATGGAGCAACATTCAGGAGAAAGGATTGCGTAGTAAAAAGGTAAGACATCTAGTACTCAATCCTTAAGTAGATCTAGGAAATGCATTGGTAGTCTGTTCTATTTGTTCTAGACTCACTTTGAGCTAGGGAGATCCGGCTCACGTCTGCTCGAGTGGATTGTTCGATAACAATAATAAAGCTTGAGCAACGAATTTGGACCTATATGTGTTGTTATTACATATAGTGTTGAGTGTGAGATTTTTTTAGAGATTTCAATTTTCTTTGACCTTTGGTTCAATTTTTTGATGTGTACATGAACAATTGTGTATGGAGTTTTTCGTTTACTGTTGTTTATGTGTGTATAATGATGCCAAATTCATACGAACTTCATGAGATGCTTACAACTTGTTACAAACTGTTGAATTCTTTAAAACAAAGCTTAGTACGTTTCTCATCATTAAATATCATAGAATTGTCATGCAGGAACCTTTGTTGTTTTAAATTTGTTTTCAATCTGCTAAGTCATATCCGTCCATATGAGAAACATGGATAGATTTAGAAGCTGAACTTGTGAATGACAATGCACACTATATATTTTTCGAGGTAAGTACAAAACAAGTAGAAATAACCATTGCATTCAAGATTAAAATGAAGAATGCATATGCATTATGAAGAATAGAGT
The DNA here is from genome assembly GCA_027924585.1 of Larix kaempferi. Taxonomy (NCBI): domain Eukaryota; kingdom Viridiplantae; phylum Streptophyta; class Pinopsida; order Pinales; family Pinaceae; genus Larix; species Larix kaempferi. The sequence goes on from BSBM01000993.1 coordinate 11,426,188, forward strand.
GGCATGGTGTGTGAAAATGGTGAACAAAGAACTAAAAACGAGAGAATTTATGTATAAAGTAGAAGATTGTGCCCATTTTTTAAAGTCCACATCAATTTATGTAAATAATTATTCTATTGTGGAAATTGTGTCTATCTTTGAAAGTTCAAATAAATTTAATTTAAAAGTTTATTTCTTTGTAGAGAGCAGTCACCAATATTTTTGGGTAGGTTGAACCTATTTTCATGGCCATACTTAAATTGTCAAGTTTCATTTTTTTTATACAGGTGGAGTGACATCAACTCTTGAAACATTTGTGATTTTAAGGTATAATTAGAAAATGGACATAACAAAAATTCAATATATTAGTATTTTTAGTTAGTTAGAAGTAATATGAAGAGTCATATCTAAATGTATCTATATGTGTTTTTCATTAATAATACAATTCATTATTCAACATCGATCGGAGTACATACACCAATTTCTCATAATGATCAAGCCTATTAGGATCGCTCAATTTACAAAATTGCCACTCAGTCAAGCATATGAAGAAGTTGCTTCAAAATTCAAAATGGAGTTCCACTGCTGGAGAAGACAAAATTGTCGAAGAATTTGTCAAAAGTCAAGTTCTTGAAGTTCACAAAGAGAGACGCAGTTCAGTATTGGGAAAACATTGTTCCTTTGGTTCGAGAAGTTGCAAGGAAAGACACAATTCAGTATCCATGAAGGGTTGCTTCTTGAAGTTGGTGCCTCCAGGAGTCCATGAAGACAATCACAGTTTAGTATCCAGTAAGGACCGATCTCCAAGTTCAAGAGTTTGCAAATTTAAATGTAATTAAGGATTCGGCGAAGCTGGTAGCTCACTGTTGTATAGTTCAATTCAACATCGTAAATAAATAGAATGTTATGAAATCTGTTGCGACTCCCAACAAGCATGCAGGTATGAATTACATGGTTATGTTTACTGGTTTCAAATGCTGTCTTACAACTCAACAATGTTTAAAAACAAAGTCGTCTATTAAAATGATCAAACTTTTAAGTTCGTTGTTGTGACCAATGTCGTTGTTGTAGTTGGCTTTGTCGTCATCTTAAGATAATTAATACTTGCATAGTACTAACGTAGTAATTGTATCGCTAAACCATTAAATGCTTGCATTAAGAAGTTTGGTTATGAAGTGTATAGTATTAACATGGTTTTTATTCTAATATTTAATCATTGAATTAGTTTGAAATACCAAAATGCAAACCCTATCTTTTTAATATTAGCAACATTGAGAACTATGAAGAAGTATAGATAATAATCAAAATTACAATGTTAACATTATAATTCTTATGAATTATTAACCTAGACAATAATTTGACAACGTTTAACTATTCACAATATATAAAATCCTTGTGCCTTATAATAAAATAATGTCCACAAAGTTAAACTCTCCTATAGTTGGAACTTAATACTATGACTATGAACATGACTAACAAATAACATATAAAACTTTAATATCAATATAACATATCACTAAAATCGAATTCGTGATCATAAACTTAGAACTATATCGTTTGATATATATGATATTGGCATGTATTTAATAACGAATGGACAGGTTGACAAGTCTTAAAGCTCCGCATGTGCTTCGAGCTGGCATGGAGATAGTGTATCGATCCTGCATTAATTACTCGACCCATACTCCATGGTGACGAGGACTGTTAGCACTTCTATGTAATGCAATAATAATACAATGGTGAATGCGGAAGCCACTGTGTAATGTTTCTATGTTTAAAACTCCTCCGAGCTGGATGTAAACGATCCATCGTGAGCCAAGGTGGAAAGGCCATGCTTGTGAAATGATGGAGCAATAAATACAGTTGTTGTTCGGCCCCAATGTAACCTTGCTGGCTTACCCGTGATTGTTGATTATGATGAATTTGGAACGTTGGATGTAACCCTAGCATTTCATCGTTGTGTTGATTGATAGAGAGTTAATGACTTTCATTGTTCACTACTGTTTCGAGTAGCGAGGCCGATAGGCCGCTGGATGTTAGGGTTAGAAGAAATGTGAGGGGATTCGACCTGGAGACTTGTAGGTTTAAGTTGATAGTTGCAGGTTTCGTTCTGTTGTCATGGCGTTGTGATAAAATCTTGTGTCTTTGGTTTGCATTGTTGTCGAGTTGATAGATATAGTTTCGTTTCTAAGTTTGAGTGGAAGCAAAACACTTCTGTGAAGAGAGAAAAATGTCCTGGTCTCGGTCCATTCATGGAGTTCATCGTTTGCTGGTGAAAAACGTGGAGCTCGGTCGCTATTGCTAAAGGTGAGTTTTTTATTTTATTTTTTAAATAAGATTTAGAGATGTCTGAAAAGTTTAACTTACAGCTCGTTTTTAATCAATGTCTAACCCTTCGACAGTTTTATGATAGGTATAGGATTCGAATGTCGACTTGGGCAAGGGTTTGGAAAAGGTTGGAAACCCTCCATTCCTGGTAAGCTTCGGGTCTAAAACCCTCGTAGGTGCCCTTTCGGACTTGGTTGATAAGGTTTTCACGTACTGTGTAACAAGGATTTCCACCATGTTTTCGACGTTGTCTATCAGTCGAGTTTCTTTGAAGAACTTTTATGTTTGAAAAGAATATTGTACAGGGAAAACGACACTCGTCTGTTTAAATGTTATATGGCCTAATAGATACTTAGTTCGTTAATGTTGTGAGTTTTGAAAACTCATTTTAAAAGATTAGAGGGTGGGGATAAACCCTGTGTGATTTTCGTTGTAATTGTAATGTCGATCCGGTACAATGATGATTCCTTTGTAACGCTGTAACCTGTGTTGGGTTTGAAACTTGAACTCTGAAATGTTTTGGGTTAAGTTTTAGTGAAATAGAATTTAGAGCCGAAGCTCGTTACACTCTGTATGCTACGTTTTAATCTCGGCAATGGGAAGTGTTGTTTTCAACTATTCATTTTAAGCTATTCGTTTGATTTCTGTGTAAAAGATAATGACTGTCGAACTATGCACAACTGTATGCATTTTCTTAGTTAATAAACTCCGTGTATTAGAAAACGACGAAGTAGTTTGTTTTTTACTGTAAAAGAAAATGAAAAAGGGGCTATGCCCATACTCTAGTTTTTCTTTGATTTGGTAAAGATGTTTTCGTATGAAAAACTCCAGAAAATCTTCGAGCAAAAACTAGGGTTTTTGTACTGTAATTTAAACATGAATGTAGATCATGTTTTGTTTGATTGTTGAAAACGATGATGAAAACTTAGACTTACTAATCTAGGGTTTTATATATGATACGAAACCAAGCTTTGAATAATAAACACAGTTTGTGATGTAGATGGAAAATGCGATGGTTGTAAACAAGATAGGGTTTACATTTCTTTTGTTTTCAGTTTCTGATAATACTGAATACTGAATTGATGAAACAGAGATTTTGTGAAGAAATAAAGTGTGTGTGTGAAACATGAATACTGTATATTTGTTATTACTTACAGCTTATAATAAACAGTAGCAATGCTATTTAATTGAAGATGTGATAAATGAAAGTCTTGAATTGAATTTATTTACTATGTAAATAATAGAGATAAGAAACCAAATATGTATTGTGCAGAAGTTAAACAATATTTATTTTGCATGAAATAATAAAATATCTTGTATCATTTAGATACTATGCAGTAAATCTTACTATATTTAGCTATAGGACAGAAAGTAAAAATCATTTCAATTACTATACTTATCTATCCAATCAATGGAAATCTTCCTATCTTTCATCTTCATTTAATTTGCTTCTGTATACTAGAGTACAATGCAAATAACAGCATGTGGAAAAATGTAGAGATGGATTTATCAATTCAGACTTAAACAAAATCAGAAACAACTCTTTTTCAAAACAGAGATTACTAATTTTTACTAAACAAAACTATTAACTGAAATAAATTAGGAAACAGTAAAACCTGGATTAATTTTGTAGGGAAACAAACACACCAAGAAGACTGTTCCACCCAACCAATTCCTGAAGACAGCCAAGTACTTTCCTTAGGACCCCCGAGCCTGTTCACTGAAACACCAGGAGGAAGAAACTTAGGAATTCAGGATCTCCACTTGCAGTAGCAATAATTGTCAAATCTTCAAGAACTAGCAGTCCAAAGGACCTGCACCAGCTCCTCTGGTTCTCCTTATCAAAATAGTTTACAGACTTATGATTGCACGCACAACTATCCTCCCTATTCGAATCTCTCAGTGATTACCTGATGCACATGAGGAATAATTCTGCATAAAATATTGTGTAAAAGCTGCCTGCTCAATTCGAATTTGCCATATGTAGGCTGCCTAGGCCTTTTTAGTTGTTACTTGGTCATTAAATGAGATTCCTGCCCACTCCCACCACCTGGGGGATAATGCCACATTATTAGGGGTAGTTGTCCCATAACCAACAGCTAGTGGTGAAGTGCAATTGCTGCCATTTGTCCCATGCCTTCTAACAGCTTCCATTCCTCCTAGTGGGTCAGTGAACACTCATTTAACAGTTCCCTTGGGTGTTTGTCTCCTACTTAATTTATTTAAATAATAATAATCAGTAATTACATTCATCCTTGACCAAACTTGGTCATAATTTCAAAACTTTGAAATTAAAATTTAACATAAAGTATTTTGCAAATAAAATAATATTTTCAGAATTTGGGTAGGTGACATACACCCCCCCTTAAGTCTCAACATCGTCCTCGATGTTGGTTAATCACTCCTTGAGTGTTCCTGAAACATAGTTGGGTATGCTTCCTGCATACTACTCTCCAACTCCCAGGTTGCCTCTTCTGGGCTAAGGTGCTTCCATTGCACCTTTACTTTCCCAATGGTGCGATTTCGGAGTAGAGTTTCCCTCCTTTCGAGGATACAGTCTAGTTCCACCTGAAAATCTCTGTCTTGTCCCACCTGGACATCATTCCAGTTTACAACATGAGTAGCATTATGTACATACTTCTTTAAAAATGATATATGAAAAACATTATGTATTTTTAAATTTGGTGGCAAGGCCAGTTGGTATGCCACTGTTCCAACCTTGGACAATATTTCAAAAGGACCACAATATCTGGGTGCCAACTTGGCACATCTTCCCAATTTTAATGAACTCTTTTTCAGTCTTACCTTAAGGAATACATGTTCACCAACCTAGAACTCTTTACGAGTCCTTTTTAAATATGCTTGACTCTTTTTTCTCTATTTAGTAGCTTTTAAATTTCCTTGTACCTGTTTCACAATTAATTCTAACTCCTGCAATAATTCAGGTCCTAAAACAACTCTATTTACTGTGTCATTTCAAGAAACAGGTGTACCACATTTCCTACCATAAAGAATTTCAAATGGGATAAGTTTGGATGATGCATGATAATGGTTATTATATGCAAATTCTGCTAAGTGTAAGTAGTCTTCCCACTTACCAGGCTGATCCTTAACATACATTCTCAGTAAGTCTTCCAAAACTTGATTTACCCTTTCTATCTGTCCATCCGTTTGTGGATGAAATGCGGTGCTGAAATTTAAGGTTGTATTCAACCCTTTAAACAATGACCTCCAAAAGTTTCCAGTAAACTTAGAGTCATGATCTGAAATTATTACCTTTGGTATACCATGTAGTCGAAAAATCTGCTTCATGAAGATTTCTGCAATGTCTGGAGCCTTATGAGTAGTCTTTACAGGTATAAAATGTGTTGCTTTGCTGAGTTTGTCCACTACCACCATGATAGATTCATTTTGTTTCTAGTTTTTGGGTAATCCAGTAATAAAGTCTATGCTTATCACTTCCCATTTCCAACTCGGTATAGGTAATGGTTGCAACAATCCGGCAGGATGTTGGTGTTCAATTTTAACTTTTTGACAATCCAAACATTTAGCTATGTACTCTGCTACTTCATCCTTCATTCTGGGCCAATAATACTCCTTCCTTAGCATAGGAATGGTCTTTTGATAACCTGGATGACCACAATAATGAATTTTATGCATCTCGTTTAAAATCAGAATTTTTATTTCTGGTATGTCTGGTACATACAATCTGTTTTTATACAGCAATAACCCATTTTCCTTCATGCTGTAATCTGCCATAAGATTTTCAGAACTGTTGTTTGCTGTCTTTTCCTTTATTTTTCTGTATTCTTCATCTGTTTCACTCTTTCCAAGAATCTGATTTTCCAAATCTGTTGAATAAGTACTGATGGCTGAAATAAAATTTAGTTTTGCCTTACGACTCAAAGCATCTGCAACCTTGTTCTCCTTCCCTTTAATATGTTGAATTTCGAAGTCATACTCACTTAAGAAAGTTAACCATCTAGCTTGTCTAGCGTTCAGATTTGTCTGATCTAATAAACATTTCAGACCCATGTTGTCTGTCAACAATGTGAATTTTCTGCCAATAAGGTGATGACGCCACATTTTTAAGGCATGAATTACTGCCAATAACTCTAAATCATAAGTAGAGTAGTTCTTCTCATGTATTTTCAGCTTTCTAGATTCATATGCCATCGCATGCCCTTCCTGTGTTAGGACTCCATCGAGTCCGTCATTGCATGGGTCTGTACAAACTATAAAATCCTTGTTAGGATCTGTTATCCTCAAGATAGGTGCTGAAGTCAATAATTCCTTTAACTTCTTGAAACTGTCAAAACATTTCTGATCCCACACAAATTTCTTCCCTTTCTTCTGCAAGGAAGTTATGGGGTTGGAAATCCTTGAAAAACCCTCTATAAATTTTCTATAATATCCAGTAATTTCCATAAATGAATTTACATCCGACACATCCTTAGTAACCGGCCAGTCATTAATGGCCCTTATCTTATCGGGGTCAACTGATATTCCTTCTTTAGAAATTATGTGTCCTAGATACTGAATTTTGTCCTTGTGGAAGTCACACTTACTAAACTTAGCGTATAGTTGATGGTCTCTCAGAACTTGTAAGATAATCCGTAGATGTTCATCATGCTCTTCTTTACTTTTAGAATACACTAAAATGTCATCTATAAACACAACAACAAACTTGTCTAAGTATTTGTGCAGAATATTATTCATCAAACACATAAATACAGTCGGGGCATTAGTCAAGCCAAATGGCATGACTACGAACTCGTAATGTCCATACCGAGTTCTGAAAGTTGTCTTGAAAATATCTTCATCCTTAACCCGTACTTGATGATATCCTGATCTTAAATCAATCTTTGAAAATATCGTTGCTCCACGCAGTTGATCAAATAGATCGTCTATGCGGGTAAACGGATACCGATTCTTGATTGTCATCTTATTAAGTTGATGATAATCTATGCACATTCTTAGATTTCCATCTTTTTTCTTAACAAAGATGACAGGTGCTCCCCAAGGAGACACGTTGGGTCTTATATAATTCTTATCAATCAGTTCCTTCAACTGTGATTTCAATTCGTTTAATTCTAGTATATTCATTCTGTATGGGGCTTTAGAATTTGGTACTGCTCCTGGTATTAACTCGATGGTAAAATCTAAATCTCTTTTAGGAGGTAATCTTGGAATCTCCTCAGGAAATACATCCCTAAAATGCTTTAGGACAGGTATGTCTTGAAATTTCAGTTTGTCCTCTTTACAGATAAGCTCATCGTTTACTACATTTACTGCAAACAACTGACATCCTTTCCTAACTGCCCTCTTAACTTGCATGGCTGAAATATGTCTAAGGGTTACCTTTCTTGGGATACCTTTTATTTCTACAGTTTTTCCTTCATCATTTAAACATGTAAATATTTTTCCGTAACAGTTCAGAATGACATGATGGGCTTCTAACCAGTCCATCCCGATTATAATATCATAAGATCCTAAAGGTAAAATATTCAACTTGATTTGTGTATGTAATTGATTCATGGATAAAGCACAACTTTCTATAAAATCTTATACTTTCCTCTTTTTTCCAGTTGTTAGTCTAACTAACTAAGATTTATTGAACTTTTCTGTTTTTATCTTAAGACTTTCCACTATATCTGGTGATATATAAATTAATCTAGCACCTGGATCAATTAAAACAGTAACATGATGATTTTGTAGCATACCTTCAATCTCTACCATAGAGATCTGATGATTTGCTTGGCTGTTGTCGAGTGCTGCATTGATTTGGGGCATCTCCCTTTCTACGTCTCCGACAGTAGGTTCAGTATGAATGGAGTGAATGTTGTTATCTTTCCACTTCCTCAAGGGACATTCTAATGCATAGTGGGGACCTTGACACTCGAAACATTTGATGGGTGCCTTTTGCTCATTGGTCCTGGTATTATTAGGAGCATTTATGGGTACTGTAGAATTCTGTTGTTGATTGTTTATGGAATTATTCCCTTGATAATTCCGATTCTGAAAATTTTTCTTTTGGAAACCAGAATTTCCACTGAACCTGAAAGTTTTCTTTTTCAGCTCAAAATTGCTAGGCTTATGACTTTTCCAGTTTGACATTCCTTCTCTTTTCCGATTTGTGTCATAACAGAAAATTGCCTTTCTCATAGCCTCTTCCAAGGTCTTAGGACTGTCATACTCGATTCTGTCCTTAATATTGAAAGGTAGACAGCTCAAGTACCTTTGAATCTTCAGTTTTTCTTCTATGAGGAATGATACATATCTCAGTAAATTCAGAAATTTACTGTTCATTTCCTTCATATTCATACCTCTCAGTTTCAAATCATAGAACTATTTGGATTTTTCTTCATAGTATTGTTCAGATAAAAATTTCTTCTTGAAATATCTTTTAAAAGTACTCCAGTTTACATCTTTATCTTTGATGCCCTTAACTCTTTTGATGTCCTGCCACCAAATATATGCTTTTCCGGTCAAGTTATATATAGCCATTTTTGCTTTCAAGTATTCTGAATAGTTATAAATCTGAAAATATTTCTTCATACCGGACAGCCATGCTTCAGCTGTCTCGCCCTTCTCAGTTTCTCCATTAAACGTTGGAGGTTTGATCTTTTTGAACTCCCCAGAAATCTGCTCATACTCCTTATGATTTTTCCTTCTGGGTTTGAAATCTCCTTCGCTGCTATCACTTGTGTAGTTACGTTTCTTTTTACGCACTTCAATAGCATCTCCCGATGAGGTTGAACTATTGTTCACATCACTGGTTTTCATTTTCTTACTTTTATTAGCATGAGGAAGATCCTCAACTTTGGAGATATCTTCATTATCTCTCTCTTGCTCCTCAGTTGGGCACTGTTCAAAGAACACTTGATTTAACTCCTGTTGCGCTTTCCGAATTCTTTCATTGTTTTGTTTCACCGATCTAATTTTTTCTTTTAAATCGTGAAACGCACGTAACAATTCTGACGAATTGTCATTCAATTCACCATGGTCTTCTTCTGCATAGTGCTGTCCCATGCTATGGCTGTTTGGTTGAAATATGTCTTCTAACTTTTCAGCTGAGTTCTCCATACCTATAACATAAAATAATTTCTGTATAACATCATAATTAAAATTTCAAATTAGTAAAATTTTCTGCTGCGTGTTCTTGGACCTTTTTCAGGCCTAGAGTTCGAACATGAGCTCTGATACCACATGTAACATTCGAAATTTTCATAAAAATTTAAAACTTTTAAAAATGGAATTAAATAAGATAAATATAGCTACGGAAAATAATAAATGTTTGATTACGACAGCATCTATTAAAAAGTCGTTTCGTACTAATCATAATTTAATTTCTGAGTTAGCAACATTTGATAACGACAACTTAACACACTTTTGACAACATGATTATTGCAATAAATGTACTGACAAGTCAGAAATATGATGCGGTACTTTTATTTTGACAAGACACTAACATTTTTCTTTTTGATGTCCCAGGGTGTCCTACGAGGTACCCTGGAGTTTACTTAGCTACAATGCTAAAGCATTTGAAATGTTTCTATGTGCAGACGACAGGTAAGAAGTTTTATAACTGCATAAATTCAAAGTATGTGTATAGTTCAATTCAACGTCATAAATAAATAGAATGTTATGAAATATGTTGTGACTCCCAACAAGCATGCAAGTATGAATTACATGGCTATGTTTACTGGTTTCAAATGCTGTCTTACAACTCAACAATGTTTAAAAACAAAGTCGTCTATTAAAATCATCAAACTGTTAGGTTCGTTGTTGTGACCAACGTCAGTGTTGTAGCTGGCTTTGTCGTCGTCTTAAGATAATTAATACTTGCATAGTACTAACGTAGTAATTGTATCGCTAAACCATTAAATGCTTGCATTAAGAAGTTTGGGTATGAAGTGTATAGTATTAACATGGTTTTTATTATAATATTTAATCATTGAATTAGTTTGAAATACCAACATGCAAACTCTATCTTTTTAATATTAGCAACATTGAGAACTATGAAGAAGTACAGATAATAATCAAAATTACAATGTTAACATTATAATTCTTATGAATTATTAACCTATGCAATAATTTGACAACGTTTAACTATTCACAATATATAAAAGCCTTGTGCCTTATAATAAAATAATGTCCACAATGTTAAACTCTCCTATAGTTGGAACTTAATACTATGACTATGAACATGACTAACAAATAACATATAAAACTTTAATATCAATATAACATATCACTAAAATCGAATTCGTGATCATAAACTTAGAACTATATCGTTTGATATATATGATACTGACATCTATTTAATAACGAATGGACAGGTTGACAAGTCTTAAAGCTTGGCATGTGCTTCGAGCTGGCGTGGAGCAGGGCAATTTTTAAGGGCGAAATTTTGCCAATTGGCTATTTTTCGGGCTTTTTTTCAAAAAATAAATTCGCTTTTTGGTCATTTTTAGTCTCTAATATCGCCTATATTTACATAAAATATGTTTTTTTGTCATAATATTCGCCAAAATTTACACATTTCAATAGTAAATTGTATGTTTCATATTTAATATTCGCCTACCTATCTATATGCATGTTTTTTTCAATCCAAAATAATCGCCTAGGATACTATACTTAAGTATAATATTAGAATCCTTAAAAATTACCCTGGTGTGGAGATAGTGTATCGATCCTGCATTAATTGCTCGACCCATACTCCATGGTGACGAGGACTATTAGCACTTCTATGTAATGCAATAATAATACAACGGTGAATGCGGAAGCCATTGTGTAATGTTTCTATGTTTGAAACTCCTCCGAGCTGGATGTAAATGATCCATTGTGAGCCAAGGTGGCAAGGCCGTGCTTGTGAAATGATGGAGCAATAAATACAGTTGTTGTTCGGCCCAATGTAACCTTGCTGGCACACCCGTGATCGTTGATTATGATGAATTTGGAATGTTGGATGTAACCCTAGCATTTCGTCGTTGTGTTGATTGATAGAGAGTTAATGACTTTCATTGCTCACTATTGTTTTAGGCAGCGAGGATGACAGGCTACTGGATGTTAGGGTTAGAAGAAATGTGAGGGGATTTTCCCTCGAGGCCTGTAGGTTTAAGTTGATAGTTGCAGGTTTCGTTCTGTTGTCATGGCGTTGTGATAAAATCTTGTGTCTTTGGTTTGCATTGTTGTCGGGTTGATAGATATAGTTTTGTTTCTAAGTTTGAGTGGAAGCAAAACACTTCTGTGAAGAGAGAAAAATGTCCCGGTCTCGGTCCATTCATGGAGTTCATCGTTTGCTGGTGAAAAACGTGGAGCTCGGTCGCTGTTGCTAAAGGTGAGTTTATTTATTTTTTTAAAATAAGACTTAGAGATGTCTGAAAATTTTAACTTACAGCTCATTTTTAATCAATGTCTAACCCTTCGACAGTTTTATGATAGGTACATGATTCGAATGTCGACTTGGGCAAGGGTTTGGAAAAGGTTGGAAACCCTCCATTCCTGGTAAGCTCCAGGTCTCAAACCCTCGTAGGTGCCCATTTGGACTTGGTTGATAAGGCTTTCACGTACTGTGTAACAAGGATTTCCACCATGTTTTCGGCGTTGTCTATCAGTCGAGTTTCTTTGAAGAAATTTTATGTTTGAAAAGAATATTGTACAGGGAAAACGACCCTCGTCTGTTTAAATGTTATATGGCTTAATAGATACTTAGTTTGTCAATGTTGTGAGTTTTGAAAACTCGTTTTAAAAGCTTAGAGGGTGGGGATAAACCCTATGTGATTTCCGTTGTAATTGTAATATCGATCTGGTACAATGATGATTCCTTTGTAACGCTGTAACCTATGTTGGGTTCGAAACTTGAACTCCGAAATGTTTTGGGTTAAGTTTTAATGAAATAGAATTTAGAGCCGAAGCTCGTTACAGTCTGTATGCTATGTTTTAATCTCGGCAATGGGAAGTGTTGTTTTAAACTATTCGTTTTAGTTCCGTGTAAAAGATAATGACTGTCGAACTATGCACAACTGTATGCATTTTCTTAGTTAATAAACGTTGTGTATTAGAAAATGACGAAGTAGTTTGTTTTTTATTGTAAAAGAAAATGAAAAAGGGGCTACGCCTAGACTCTAGTTTTTCTTTGATTTGGTAAAGATGTTTTCGTATGAAAAACTCCAGAAAATCTTCGAGCAAAAACTAGGGTTTTTGTACTGTAATTTAAACATGAATGTAGATCATGTTTTGTTTGTTGTTGAAAAAGATGATGAAAACTTAGAATTACTAATCTAGGGTTTTATATATGATACGAAACCAAGCTTTGAATAATAAACACAATTTGTGATGTAGATGGAAAATGCGATGGTTGTAAACAAGATAGGGTTTACATTTCTTTTGTTTTCAGTTTCTGATAATACTGAATAATTGATGAAACAGAGATTTTGTGAAGAAATAAAGTGTGTGTGTGAAACATGAATACTATATATTTGTTATTACTTACAGCGTATAATAAACAGTAGCAATGCTATTTAATTGAAGATGTGATAAATGAAAGTCTTGAATTGAATTTATTTACTATGTAAATAATAGAGATAAGAAAACACATATGTATTGTGCAGAAGTTAAACAATATTTGTTTTTCATGAAATAATAAAATATCCTATATCATTCAGATACTATGCAATAAATCTTTACTATATTTAGCTATAGGACAGAAAGTAAAAATCATTTCAATTACTATACTTATCTATCCAATCAATGGCAATCTTCCTATCTTTCATCTTCATTTAATTTGCTTCTGTATACTAGAGTACGATGCAAATAACAGCATGTGGAAAAATGTAAAGATGGATTTATCAATTCAGACTTAAACAAAATCAGAATCAATTCTTTTTCAAAACATAGATTACTAATTTTTACTAAACAGAACTATTAACTGAAATAAATTAGGAAACAGTAAAACCTGGATTAATTCTGTAAGGAAACAAACACCCCAAGAAGACTGTTCCACCCAACCAATTCCTGAAGACATCCAAGTACTTGCCTTAGGACCCCCGAGCCTGTTCACTGAACCACCAGGGGGAAGAAACTTAGGAATTTAGGATCTCCACTTGCAGTAGCAATAATTGTCAAATCTTCAAGAACTAGCAGTCCAAAGGACCTGCACCAACTCCTCTGGTTCTCCTTATCAAAATAGTTTGCAGACTTATGATTGCACTCACAACTAGCCTCCCTGTTCGAATCTCTCAGTGATCACCTGATGCACATGAGGAATATTTCTGCAGAAAATATTGTGTAAGAGCTGCTTGCTCAACTCGAATTTGCCTTATGTAGGCTTCCTAGGCCTTTTAAGTTGTTACTTGGTCATTAAATGAGCTGTCTGCCCACTCCCACCACCTGGGGGATAATGCCACATTATTAGGGGTAGTTGTCCCATAACCAACAGCTAGTGGTGAAGTGCAATTGCTGCCATTTGTCCCATGCCTTCTAACAGCTTCCATTCCTCCTAGTTGGTCAGTGAACACTCATTTAATAGTTCCCTTGGGTGTTTGTCTCCTACTTAATTTATTTAAATAATAATAATCAGTAATTACATTCATCCTTGACCAAACTTGGTCATAATTTCAAAACTTTGAAATCAAAATTTAACATAAAGTATTTTGCTGATAAAATAATATTTTCAGAATTTGGGTAGGTGACAAAACATCTTTTCAAATCTCTTTAAGAGCATAGAAGTCTGCTCTGGTTCCTTTTCCAGACGATGAATATGATCCTTCAAAGATGAAATTTCCTGTGCATTCCACTCATTACTTTGTATCTAATCATACCATTCTTGAACATCGGCCTCCTTCACATGCGATGCCATGATTCCAAGTTGTTCTTAAGATGTAAGAATTCACTCATTGTGCATGAATTGTTGCAGATAGATTGGCCGTAGAATCAACATGTTGAAAAGAAACAGACATGGCGATAATAATTGTGAAGAAATTGGATATCGAATTGAAAAATCACTAACAAATGAAGTGAACACCAGTAGAGAGGCAATGCACATAACTAATTATGCACTCAACCATGAAGTCTCGATGGATTTAAACTCTTAGTTGTCAAATATGGTAAGACCTATAATTAATTTCTAACCATAAATAAGTGATTTAAAATATCAATTATCAAATACGGTAAGGCCTATAATTAATTTCCAACCGTAAATAATTTTAAAAGGTAATTACGATTTCATGCAGCCAAAAGATGGAAAGGACACAAAATCAAGGCTACATTCATAATTGATTTGAAGGATTTCCTTAATGCTCATGATGTCTACACAAGACGTAAGTCATCTTTTCATCCAATCTATCACCCATGTCAAATATTTCGACAGGCGTATCGATTATCCTCTCCACTTCGACGGCTACTATCTAAGTTGGGGGAAGATATTGATTGTTTGTGTGCCATGTCTCCTCAATATCCCTGCAAAAAGTTATCCCTACATGAACAACTGTGATTAGAACCCCAAACGATCTGAGCCATATGCACTCTCTTTCCCCGCACACATCCAAATCTTTGCTTTTGGCCTCCGACGACCACGATCTATGCTGGCATTAATATCTATTTTCTGCACGACCTTCCTCATGCGGTGCGTATTCTTTCCACGCCGATGGCTGCAATCGCTAGCCAAATCAATCTGGATGACCCGAATCTTCCCTCCCAGTGGCAATGCCCATAAAATGAATCAAGTCCGTACACATGTTGGCCTCTGGTGGATATTGATAAATCCATACTTCCAAGTCCATGGGCCAAAGGTGTCACATTAGCAACCTCATTTTAAGGTGGCACAAATTGCTTTGGTACCTATATGATCTGTAAAGGTAGGATTTATATTGAAGGTAAATCAAGAGAACAAAGCAACCCATTTTCACATTCGAACTTTGAATTATGTAGATCATTGTTCTCAAAATGACTCTAGGAATTTTGTTCTTAGTGAAATGTGTAAAAAAAACAATCAACCTCTAAATATATTTATGAAAATTTTGTGTAGTATTCAAATCCAATTGCTCCCATATGAAATGTGGGGATACATGAATCTCATGTTATGCTTTACATACTAACAATGATTCATATTCATAAAACGATTCCTTGACATGAAACCCATGCATACTCCAATTTGGGTATGGTTTTTGAGGTGATATATATTTATATTGACTCCCTAGCTTGCATGGGGTGATAGGAGAAAAATGATGAACACCAAGTGGAATAGGGTTAGCATTGGAGAGCGTGTGTATTTAATTCAACCTATCTCTGGTTTAATGAGATTTCATTTGAATGTGCATGCACTCAGTCGCATCACCTGCTCTGGTGGTTCAATGGGTTGTCCTTCCAAACGATTATGCATTAGCTCGTAGTGGATGACTTTAATTTCGCATAGGGTGGGGGCGATTTCTCATCTACAACAAATCTTGTCATATGGATTTTGGTGCACTCTAGCCAGGATTTTGACAATGCAATTATGGCAGGGGATTCCTATTTCTTATGGGAACCCTGCTCGACCTCGTGACTGCATTTTTGTGGTATCTACAGAGTTGAAGGTCACTGAGCTCTGGTTTTGGAGTGTTCCTACTCTAAGACTCGGAGGAAATTCTCATCATGGGCATGGTGGCCATCCTCATGAATGGATTTCTCTGGGTTCTACTCCCTTGCCTTCTGTCTTGAGAGAATGGTCCTCGTCGAGGGACATGGATATTGGTGTGAGTGATGAATCATCTCAGGCTAACCAGATGAATAATTAATGGTTGTGTCTGGTGGAATGGTTCAATGATTTGGGGAATTCGCTTGGATATGGTGACAACTTTCCACCGCCTCTATCTCATCCTGATACTATGCCTCCTTCTTTGAATTCGGGTAAGCGAACCTCATGTTCTCGCTGCTCTGAGGATCTGCATTTGAAGTCTAAGGATAATTCGACTTTGGTTGATTCCTTATGTGATATTCACTTTGAACATTGTCGCCACATGGAATATGTCACTTACAGTTTGGAATTAATAAATAAAAAATCTCTACTATTATCTCTATCCTCTCTGGTTCACCTCAGATGGTCATTGTCAATCATGACACAATCGTTGTGCAGGATGGAGTTTTCACTCAGGAACTGGGATGTCAAAATACTTAGTTTTATTTATTTTATGTTTCATTCTATGTTTGTTTTGTCTCATTTTTTGTGTTGCTACAAACCATACTTCAGCGGCTGATTATGTATCAAACTACTAGTTTTCTGTTCAGGCTCAGAGGCCTTCTTTTTGTAAAATGTATTGGTATCCATCTATCTTGACAGTTCAGGGCATCAGTCACTAGAGGGCCTTTGTCCAGGCCCTCGGACTTTGTTATGTACTTTTCCTTATGATATAATATAATGTCGCTCTTATATATATATATATATATAAGGACATGTTTTGACAGGGGATTATATCTCCATATTATTTGTGGAGTTTTTTGTAAGTAATCCATGGTAATTTATATGGTTTCATTGCTCAATTGATATTTAGTTAATCGATTTTCTAAATTATGCACAAATATTTCTTGCTTGTATGCATCTTATTGTTAAAAACTCTAATCATAGTTCACTAATTTACCTAACTGTTATTCAGTTACATGAAAATTATGGTATTTTTTGTATTATATATGTACATATATGTGCATATCAAAGATATATTAATTGCTCATTAATGATTATCGAGTATGCCTTTTCTTCCATTGTTGGTCTTCATGTCTTTCTTTATCTTCTTCATATATTTTTCTGTATCTTTAGGAGATGGAGTACAAAATTACTTTCAGCAAACTTGTATGACAGTTGAGATTTGGATAGATTGAGTGCATTTTTTGTTGAAATGAAATCCAAACACATAATTAATATTACCATTTGAAGACTAAAATACATCCACAGTGAACAGATCAGTCATTATTATATATGGCTTTGTTTAAAATTCTTGTACTGCACTTGAATAAGATGTTTGAAAATGATTTTCTCTTGTGTGTGAGCATCCATATTTTAGTGTCTTGTGTTGACACCTAATATTGCATCTTTATTGAATATAGTTTGAGCGATTGCAACCATTAACATTTGAATCAACAGTGAAATTAAAACAGAGTTTCCAACACATAGTTTCCTGCATCCAGAGCTTAAGAACAATTCAACACCTCTTTTCTGAACTTGTGCCTAATAAGATTTTTATCCTTGCATTCTGTTTTTTTGCAAGTTTTTTGGTACTTACTATTGTGTTTGTGAGTATCATTATTCTTTTGAATTGAATTATGATTGTAATTGGATGAATTTTTGGTTGAATCTAGCACCCTTTTGTTTAGTTTAAATTTTATATTGTCAAGTTGGATTATTGTAAAAAGTGTGGAAAGAAGACCTACAACAAAATAAAATCCATTATGAACCTGTTTCTATTTAGAAATGTCATTCGTTTGTGAATGAAGAACCAAGTAATCATTATGAAAAGAAAATAAAACCCTAATTACCTTTGCAACTAAAAATAAAACCCATCCACAAGAACATGAGTAGTTGAGACACCCATTTTACTATCATCCAAAAATTAAAGTTGTTTCCAATCAGTCAACAGTAAGGGATAGGAGGATACAACAATGTCTAACACTACTTTCATAAGTATCATGTTTCCAAAAAATTCCTCCGCAATACTACTCTCATTTCACATTCTACCATGGCGCAAAAATATGGGTGACCAATAAAAGGGATTTGGAGATGGGATTTAAAAAACTGTCACGAAAAGTACTTATGTCGACATTTATTCATATCCCGTCACCATAAGTGACACTGGTGATGACTGTTTAAGGTGCGTCACATGTATGAATGTCACCGAAATGGATTTGCTGATGGTATTTAACGAGTTGTCACCAAAATCACTTACGACGGCGATTTTTTAGAGCCCTTCACCATAAGTGACTCCATCGACAACTTTTAAAGGCCTGTCACAAGCATAATCATCACATAAGGGATGTGGTAATGGGATTTAAAGAACTGTCACCAAAAGAACCTATAGAGACATTTTCCAATATCCCGTCACCATAAGTGACTTTGGTGATGACCATTTAAGGTCCGTCACAAGCATGACTGTCACCGTAGGCCTTTTTTCTTGTAGTGCAAGCATATCCATTCTTTACACAGATGCTTCATTATGAAGAAACCTTCAAGTGAGAAGATTCACTATGGGTGGATCGCTTCTAAGAAATGGTCATCAAAAACCAAGAAGATATATATGTCATACCAAAGAATTCATTCTTGAGTAATGAGACATCTTGTAGTTGAGACATTCTCTTCTCCTCACCTTGTTCCTGACAAGGAGGAATAACTAACAACCAAAAACAAGTAAGCAAGAATAAGTGAGCCTGGACTAGTTCTATTTTCTAGATCCTCAAGCTAGAGCCATAGAAAAAACCTTTTTCCAGTTGCTAGAGGCTAGAGCTAGGGCCATATCCAAAACCTTGTGCCAGTTTCTAGAGCCTTGATCTAGAGCCACCTAGCAAGAGTAACAGTTGCATCACTGAATGCAAGTTAGAGACATGTTTCGATGAGATCCAAAGTTTTTGGTCAGCCTAAAAGCACCCATTTAGTAGAATATTTTTTCTTTTTCTATACATTAGATGGTGGTCCCAAAACCCACCATTTTCCAGAGGAACCACTGAGCCTTCTTGCCAAGTTCCAGAGAGAACCTTTGACTGAGAATCAGAGTTGTTTCCAAGTTCAAGAGTTAGTGGTCATCCTTAAACTACCCACTTAGTAGAATACATCAACTTTGATTATCCATTTTGGTTTGTGGTCAACCAAAACCACCCATTCAGAGAGCACTCGTATTCAGCAGAAGATGTCAGATTCTGCTAACTTGCTTGGAAAAATTAGATTGTCAAGTTGGAGAGGTTCAACCTTTGGAAATTGTCCACTTCCAGTTATTTATCTCTCTTTTCTTGGACTCACATACACCCCTTCATATTAAGAGGGGCATTTTTGGAACCTAATCCGCCAGGTTAGGTGGATGTGATGACTCATCTCGAAAGTACAAGGGACATCCTGGAATACGAACCCAAGATTCATTCTCATTGTATAAATTATACATTTGATTAATGAGAATGGCGTGCATTCATGCCTATCTTCTTGTATTGTCTAGCATTTATTGTCTGTCTAGTGTTGGTAGCCTAACAATTTTGAAGAAACCTGCAAGATAGAATATTCACTATGGGTGGATTGCTTCTTAGAAATGGTTGTTAATAGCCAAGAAGATATATGTCATACCGAATAACTCATTCTTGAGTAGTGACACATATTTCACTTGAGACATTCTCTTCTCCTCACTTTGTTCTTGATAAGATGGAATGTTTGATAGCTAAAAACAAGCGAGTGAGGACAAGCAATACGTAACAAGTTGGATTGAACTAGTTCCAAATCCATAGCTAGAACCTTGAGCTAGTTTCTAGATCCTCGATCCAGAGCCACCAATCTAGAGTCAGAGCTGTAGAACTTAACCAAAGTAAGATCTATGTTCCATTAAGATCCATTTGGTTTGTGTTCAACCTAAACCACCCATTTATTAGAATACTTTAGCCTTCTATTACTTATGCTAGACATTAGTATGTGATGGTCCTTAGACAACCATTTTCATAAGGAACTGATGAGCCTTAGAGCCAAGTTCTAGAGAGAACTGCTCAACGAGAACTTGAGTTAGAGCCAAGTTCTAGAGAATTGTTGAGCCATAATCAGAGTTATCACCAAGTTCCAGAGTTTGTGGTTAGCCTTAAACCACCCACTTAGTAGAAGACATAAGATTCTATTGTTTCTACTATCCTTTTTTTTTTTTGGTTAGACAAAACCACCAATTCAAAGAGCACTTATATTTTGCAGAAGATGTCATCTTTTGCTAGCTTAATTGGAAAATTCAGATTGTCAAGTTGGAGATGTTCAACCTTTGGTAGCTGTCAACTTCTAGTTTTTTCAGCTCTCTTTTCTTGGATTCACACATAGCTCTTCATATTAAGGAGGGGAATGTTCGAAACCTAATCCATTAGGGTTAAACTATTCACACATGTAATTAAGGAATATGAAGAGTCAGGTAGGTGAATAGGAAAATACATTGGGAGGAGTCCAAGAGATGCATTGGAAGATGAATCCAAGGGTCATACCACGACTATATACATGTACATATTGATTGATAAAATATGGAATCACACTTATCTTTTATCTTGAGTTCTAAGTATGATTGTATCCATTGCATGTTCTTACACAACCATCTGGACCATGATTTTTGTCCTTTTGGAAAATACTTAGAACTCCCAATAATTCTTCTTTAGTAATAGGTCAAAAGAGTTCCTGATTCTCTTCCACCTCAATCAGACGAGTAAATTTTCTTATCAACTTCAACATATCCCTCAAATTGACATGCTCGAATTCATGGAAAAAATATTGAAATATTAGACACCCAAAGATGTCAGGTTCAGAAATACCCTAGCCGAGTGACCATACTCATCCTTTAGTTCCAAAATTGAATTGTGAATTTTACGGGGTTTGAAATTTAATTTTTTTTGTTGGTATTTTTGGTTCCCCGGCCTCCCACCATAACGACCTGCTTTTCATGCACCATTCAATTTTGTGTTCCTGCAAAAATTTGTTCCTCAGAATTTATAGATCCTTGAATTGACCTTCTTCCTCCCAATATAAAAACCCATCCTACTAAAAATAATATATTTGATCTAACTATCTTCCACTACAACAATATGTTGCTCCCTTTTGTTATGACGATCTCTTCCCCAAGCAACCACCTTTATTTTAATATTGTGCAAAAAAACCAACAAATTGATCACACAATGAAATGCCCCTCGAGGATATAAAAGGGTCTCAATGACATATCATTAGATATAAGAGGCTAATTACTTGATTTGTAGTGCAACGGATAAACCATAAACATTTAATTTATATTTTTCTAAATTATTTGCGACACAAAATCCAATAATTAAAAATAATTTAATTTAAATTCATTAACACATCCAAAATCTGATCTAATGATTGGGAAGGCTTATTAACATCATATAACATCATAAAAATTCAATCCAAGCTATATCAGAGATGATAACCACTTCTAAAGGCTAATTATGCTTAATCACAGTTAACTAGTAATTAAGGTGTTAATTACGACACTTAACAACACTTAGTGCGTAAATGACAACCACTTATCAAAAATCCAATTGTTTAACAAATAACCATCGATTTTCAATACACATGAATTAATAACATCCAATTACATGTAAATAATGTCTAATTACCAAAATTTCAATAATTAATCATGGTAATTACGAAAGAGAGTCCACAAGACTAGTTAACTAGTTTTCCGATATAAGCAGCTAATCAAACTCAACTTGTAACCATGACATTACATCAAAAACCAACCCTACATCCATTAAAAACATATTTAAGCGTGCTCCTACAACCAATTAAAGGTTTATTTGCAGATCATTCCAATTGCACATAAGGTGATCTTTTCCATCAATTCCAATGAAACTAGTTAACATTCATCGCAAGGAATTGAGTCTAAATAACTGAACCAAAATGCAATGCATCCATAAGTAAAGAATAAAACCTGATAAGTAGCCACCTACAACACAATAACATGTTATAAATAGAGCACATGGCTGTAGAATTTAATTTTTACGAAAACAAAGATTTCAATCCACAACTAGTTATCATTTTTCACCATAATGTACCTAGTTTCCAATTTAGCTTTCCAAATGAAAAATAAAGAGAAATATGTGACTAATGTATATCATGGGAAGTGTAGCATGGGTAAAATAAATTCATATGTCTGTAGCTTTCCTCCCATATACAGCCCATTAAATATTTCACAAAACTAGCTAATTGTTCTCGTCCGAATTGACTAGTAATTATAGGAATCACTAGAATAATTAAATCCACATCTCATAGAATCATTCAAATGCAATTCCAACTCTAAATATTTTTTTTATTAGTCATAATAGAGTTATATCGCATTCTAAAATTTCATCAAACACTTCATATGCAAAGTCACTGTTGGGTATGTGTTATATTCTCTGCATGTATGTGAAGGGAAGAGTGCACTTGTCAGTGACGCAGGTGACGATCCCTCCAGCACCTTGGGGATCACATGCAATTTTTGGGGATTATTCTAAAAATATGTAATTTAATACTAGTTAAGTGATTGGGGTCTATTGACTAATCTGGGTTAACGGATTAGGTTTTTGGATGTTGTAGAACACCTATATTGTATTGTGAGTGATTCATAATGAGATGATGAGAAAATAGGAGGTGTGGCTCCAAAGTTTGTTGGTTTTCCCAGTTAAGGGTTTCCATGGTAAATCTCCGTGTACTATGTGTGAATGCTGTGGTGTAATCTCTGTTTTGCTTAAAATAATTTGTATGATTTGCTTCTCTACACAGGTTTAAAACTTACAGTCACAAATCTACTCAAAACAATTCCATTGAAGGAGCTAGAAATTGGAAATTGATCTAGAATTTCGGTAGACATTTCCAAGACACTATCAAGAATATTTCCCCTCACATGATCACACACATTCAAGTGTATTTATAATACATAAGCATAAAAATAACACTAAGGTATTTTTACAAACACTTCATGTGCCATGTCTCCAAACTATGCAAAACAATCCAATCAAAGAACTAGTTTTCGAATAAAAGGTAGAAGCATCAAAGAGAAGTTTCTTAAACCATTTTGAGGATACTATACCATCAAAATACACATTATATAATTAAAATGAGAATAAATATTAGTTCTTTTGCAGAGGTTCCAAAGAATCATTTCCTCAAACAATTTGTGCACAAAATCCCAAAAACTAGTTTCTAAATTCTTCACAAAATTTAATTGCATAAATAGATTGAATTCCATGAGAAATTTATTCCACAAATAGCTCATACATTTCATCAAAAAAATCATGTGAATCCATAAATAATCAATTCAGAGCCAAATAAAATAAATAAACATGAGATAAAGCACTTATATTTTCCAAATATGCAACCGGAATCGACCGTGTGACGTTCCACCCAACCGTAGACACAATTCAAGCCAAAAATCACTTTGCAATGGTCACCCTCGAGATGGAACCTTGATGCCACAAGAAAGAGTGCACTCAACAAAAACCCTACAACATAATTCCAACCGAAAATCCATTGGAAAGTGGATTCCACACCCTTGTTTCCAAAACAGGATCTCCAGAGGCAATACATAGCTATGTCTAACCTCAAATCCAATGGTAGTAGACCTCACTCCAACTGCCAATCCAAGATCTCTAGAGGCAATTCCAGGACATACACTAGTGGCTCCAGAGTAACTTAGCTTGGGCACACTTTCCACAAGGGTGAAATGACCAACAATAATCTCATACCAAGAGCAACAAAATCGAACCACAAGTGCCAAACACAAGCACAAGAGAAAAAACATGAACCAACAAAAAAGTGTGACTAGACAACACAGGCAAATCGAATTCCTTCATGAGCAATTCAAATTGTGAGAGAGATGGACACAAGCATGAGAGTTACATTCCCAGAATAGTAAACTGGCGTTACACATTAGGTGGCTACACTAAGAGACACACTAATCCAACTCATGAGGGTGCACTAGGTGAGAGAGGGACTCCAATCCTCAAATAAAATAATAATATTAGGGTAAATAAAACCAAGGAGTGACATAACACATTAGGGTACATAACCAAGAGGGTCCATCAAGTACATAAGAAGGGTGTACAACATCAACATAGGCTCAAAACACATAGATAAAAAAATTTCCACGACCCCTTGCTCATAACATCATGGTTCCTCATACTCTCTTTCGTGGTATCGGTCGTCCGATTGTTTTTATTTTATTAACTATTTTATAAGTTCAACATAATAATAATGATAATAATAATGTACAAACCATAGTCCATGCACCTTGTGCCACTATGTCCAACATAAAAACAATAATAATATGTGCAGGGGCTAAACCAGAGGGTATTGCACACAACCTTCTCTCTGTTGACTCGTAAACATGAATCTAGGAATTGTGAACTAATTGTTGTAATTCTAGTTCAGAGGACCAACTGGGATTATACTTAAAGGGAACTCCCAGTTTTGCTTCTACTTCCCCAATTTCAAGGAAAATTGGGAAGTGATCAGAGAAACATATATTCCCTACTTAATATATAAAATTATTAGAAGACTCCATCAAGTGCTCTATGATGAGGAATCGATATTTCAACTTTTTTGAGATACCTTCCCGACCAACTCTTTAGTTAATCCACGTCGACCGCACCCTAGCTGGTTCCACATCAATCCATCAACTTTATTCAAACTTATCAAAAGAAAAGATCAAGATGGTTCTCTTATGCCAAACACCCCAAACTTCATTGAAATTCAAGGTCAAATTAAGATCTCCTCTCAAGATCAATTTCAGACCTTGTAGGCATTTTAAACCACAAAAAGTCTCCCAAAATATCCATCTATTTGAAAGGACCATATAAATTCATAATATTAAAAGTAACATGTAGGTTCTTACAATATACTACAACACAAAGCCTTGCTCTAAATGAAAAGGAAATTTCCACCAAAAAACTAGAATTTATCCTTTTAATGAGACCTCCCAAGCATCCTTCTCAATCAATCCTTGAAAAATTCCACTCAGCAAATTTCTTATGAAGCTCCAAAACCAAATTATGTGCTCTACCCATCGTTTCATGCAGTAACATAATGTTCGAATACTCCTATTCCATTAAACACTTGAGGGAAAGGACTTTTTCCTTCCCTCTCACACCACACATATTAATAGTGATAAGCTTCATTTGTAACCCTTGGTAGGGGTTTTCTCTGCTCTAAGCACCCTAGTGATACGAAGTTGTAAACCCTAAATTATCTCCCTCTTAGCCTTTTATTTTGCATGGAAAATGGCTGATTTCATTCCAAATTTTTCTAGAATATCTTGTGAGTCATCAAGTCCTAATCCCACTTGCTCAACTGAGGATTTAGTCCTTAATCAGAGTAGATAGGGACCAACATACTATCCTAAATTGGTCAAGCCACTTGAAGATTCAAGAGTTGATTGCACCGACCTCCAACAAAAATATTCATCCTCTGATAAGGGAACCTCATAGGGATCTCACTATTTCATTATCTAATTAAAAAAATGAATTTCCTTAATACTTGACTATATAACTATTTGAATTTAAAAATTCAATTTTCTCATAATTGGAAGGAGGGTTCAGGCTTCATTGGAAATTATGTGTAATTTTTGATATCCCAAATCAATGGTATGGAGATCTATGCCTTATGTATATCTATACCATACAATGTTATTTAACCTCTACTGAATATATATTCATTAAGAGATGTGAATAATTTTGACAAATTATTTATCTTATTATGCCCTCGTGGGACATATGGTAACTGCAAGGGCATATTAAACTATCCATACACTTTACGAATTTTCCATAGTCCTAAGGTGGACATTGTAAAAACATAATTTAACTGATTTATTTATTATCTATTTTTATATTAGCTAAACAAAGGAAAATTCAGCCTTGGGGATTGGCATGGGGTTCTTCTCGCTAGGTGTCCACCATGCTGATTGATCTCAACGTCGCTTTGTGTTCATGCTTTCCAATTCTTTTGCCGCAAAGTTAAAAATTTCCAATTCTTATGCTGCAGAGGAATGAAGAGTGTCAAAACATTGCTGGGAAACATACATAGTCGATGGAGAAATAAAGTTCATGCACCCACTCCCCAACTAAATCATACTAATGAACAATTAATAGTTAGAGATTTGGTGGATTCGATGCGAGCCAAAAATTAATGCTAGGAAGGAGTGTTATTGGAAATGGATCTTGATTAATGTGAACTCCAAGGGTGACGATGCAAATATGATTATGGAAATATTCCAGGATGGTTCCATGGTTGTAGTGAAGAGAATAGATCCTGAGCTTGTAAGTGTCAAAGGACTGCAATAGTTTTGGGCAAAGATCAACCTGCTGGGTAAGGGTCACCATCAAAATCTTGTTGCTCTCTTTGTGTTGATGTATATGTAACTTTGGAATGTATTTCATATATATATTCATTGTACTCCTATAGAGATGTATTATTCCTCTATATGGAAGTGTCGTCATTTGTATTGACAAGTGTCGCAAGTGTGTTAACTTGCCGATGGGTTATTAGACCACCTTGTAAGGGGTCGGCCTGGATTAATGTAACATGAGGTTATTGTGCTAAGCTAGACAAGTCGGCCCCATAAGTTTATTGGGCAGTCAGGACAAGTATAATAGTGATCTCTCGATCTCTATTTTGATCATCTCATTTATGTCACTCTACATCACTCGGAAAGTGGCGCACATGTGAGGAGGAGGATCAGCTACTAGGAGAAGTCTATCTCTTGTACTTTGGTTGTACTATTGCTCTATCTATCTCTAAGGAAGTTGTGGGGTTTTTCACCTTAGGGTTTTCCCCACGGAAACTATGTGTGTCTATTCTCTCTTATGTTTTGCTTCTTGTGATGATTGACATGCTTGCGATGATCGATATGTATTGATATAATGTACATGTTATTCTCTCAGTAAAGATCCTAGAGTATATTGAATTAATGCTCAAAAATTAACATGGTATCAGAGCTAACCTGAGAAGAAGACATTGTGCAGTGATGAAAACCAGAGTTTCTTGTTTATTGGGTTTCTCTCCACAGATTTTGGAAAAGTAATATGATAGATTGACTCTCCTCAGCAAGGTGAATCTATCTGTCCAATCAGAATTCAATTCTGAGCACTTTCATTTTAGGCCCTAAAAATTAGGGTTTCCTAAAAAATATGAATTTCTAAAATCTGAAGACATAGCTGGAAGCGCCTTGGAAAAATCAAAGTTTAGATATTTGGATCGAGATTTTTGGCTGGGTAAAACTCCGGGAAACTCAAACCCTAATTCAAGGTCCTCCTTAGTGAATCCAAAAAGACTAAAAGGCATTTCTGAAGGGTGAAACTTTGCAGAACTGAAATTCTGAGTATACCAGGCTAATCAGCTCATCAAGGTGCATCTTTCTATCCTTTCAGAAAGTTGAAATTCACATTTTGAATTTTTAGGGTTTCTCTAACAAACCCTAATCCGGGACCAGATCCAGTTTTTAGCAAATCAAGTGGTAAGACCTAAATCTTTTCTATTTCCATTTGAAGTACTCTTTAAATATGTCTCACCACACCAATCTTGAGGATAAGCTTGAAGGGGCTAATAACTTCCGAGCCTGGAAGTATAGGATTGGGTTAATCCTGGAAGAAAATGAATTGGATACATATATCAGTTCTTAAGTCCCCGTCTCGGAGGATGAAGAAGCTAAAGCATTGCATAAGAAGAACTTGGTCAAGGCAAAGAGAATCATTGCTGATTCTATCAAAGACCATCTCATACCACATGTGTCATCTCTGAAGACACCCAAGGAGATGTTTGACTCTTTGACCAAGCTATTTGAAGGGAAGAACATAAATCGGAAGATGACTCTACGAAATCAATTGAAAGGGGTCAAGCTGCTGAATGGAGAGACCATTCAATCTTATTTCTCCAAAGTCTCTCAAATCAAAGAACAACTTGAGGTTGTAGATGAAGTGGTGGAGAATGGAGAAATTGTGATGACTACTCTGAATGGCCTACCTAGGTCATGGGATTCCTTTATTCAAGGAATTTGTGTAAGAAAGAAATTGATCTCTTTCAGTAGACTGTGGGAGGAATGTTCACAAGAAGAGGCCAGGCTTGTAGCCTGAGAAGAAAAGATGGGAAGTGAAGACCAAGCTCTCGTTGCTCACACCAAAAGAATCAAGCCCAAGAACGAGCACTCTAATTACAAGAGATCCTTTCACAATCAACAAAAGAATAAGAAGGATCTAATATGCTTCACATGCAAGGAGAAAGGACACTTTGCTGCAGATTGTCCCAAGAAGAAGAAAGAAAATAAGAAGAAGAAAAACAACAAGAAGAGATATTATGCTCATGCTGCTGAGGATGATGAACCTCCAAAGAAGAAGGCTAGAGCAGAAAGTGATGATGATGACTCATCAAGCGAAGAAGAGTATGTTCTAATCTCTGCTCTCACAGGTACTATTTCTCATGGTTGTAATGATTGGCTTATTGACAATGGGGCTTCTAAACACATGAATGGGTTTAAAGAATCTTTTGTAAATATATCTGAACACGAATCACCCCATAAAGTGAAACTTGGGGATGACTATTAATACCCTATCAAAGGAAGTGGTGAAGCCTCCTACAACCTAGATTCTGGAAAGTCTTTGAAGATAAAAGAAGTTCTTTATGTACCTGGGCTCAAGAAGAACCTACTCTCCATCTCCGCATTGGATGCAAAAGGTATGAGGGTTTCATTTGTAGATGGCCAAGTTCTAATGTGGCAAAAAGGTAAAATTATTGATGATGTAGTAGTGATTGGAGAGCAAGAGGTAGGATTGTATAAATTGAAAGGACAACCTGAACATGCCATGGTACATGATTCCATGGAGCCAAGTGAACTTTAGCATAGAAGACTTGTACATATGCACTATAGAGCATTACCAATTGCAAGTAAGGTTGTAGAAGGTCTTCCTGAAATCAAGGCCAAGCATGAAGGTGTTTGCAAAGGATGTGCAAAAGGAAAGAACATAAAGAAGGCATTTCCAAGCAGTGAAAGCAAGGCAAAAAGTATCTTGGAAATTATCCACTCCGATGTATGTGGTCCAATGTCATCCAGTTCTCTGAGTGGGTATGTTTACTATGTCTCTTTCATTGATGAACTATCCAGGAAGACTTGGGTTTACTTCTTGAAGAATAAAGATGAAGTGTTTGATAAGTTCAAGGAATTCAAAACCTTGATGGAGAACCAAACTGATAAGAAGATCAAAACATTCAGATCCGACAATGGTGGAGAATTCACTTCGGGTGACTTCAAGAAGTTATGCAGTGATTCAGGGATTAAGAGGGAGTTGACTGCTCCTTACAATACACAACAGAATGGAGTTGCAGAAAGAAAGAATCGAACAATCATGGAAGCAACAACGAAAATGTTGCATGACCAGGATCTACCTATGCATCTATGGGAAAAAGCAGCTAGGATAGATGTATATGTGCAGAACAGAACACCCCACAAGATATTGGACAACAAGACACCAGAAGAGGTCTTCTTTGGTAAGAAACCTAAAGACAACCATCTCAGAATATTTGGTTGTCCAGTATACACTCATGTCCCAAAGGAAAAGAGGACCAAGCTAGATCCTTTAGGAAAGAAGGGTATCTTTGTGGGTTACAGTGAAAGCTCGAAGGCTTACAGAATATACTTTCCAGGGTTCAAGAAGATTGATGTCAGCAAGGATGTGACATTTGATGAAAACTCAACATTCATCAAATCAAGGAAGACACCTGTTGAAGACTATGAAGAACCTAACGAAACTAGATTTCAAGACACTACTATGACTGAAGCAATTCTAGATGCATATCGTGAAATTGAAGATCCGCAAGAACCTGTACATCCACCCCGTGAGAATAACTCTCACAAGAGGAAACCTGCATGGGCTAGAGAGCTCATTCAAGATGCATAAAGATATGGCATTCCAGAAGAAGAACACAGATCAAAGAAGAGAACTAGATCTCATACCAGCTATGTTGCTTTACTCTGTGATATCATGAACAAAGAACCTTCCAATTATGAAGAAGCAGCGGAAAAGAAACAATGGAAGGATGCCATGGTCAAAGAATACCAATCAATAATGAAGAATGATGTTTGGGATGTTGTCCCAAGACCTGAAGGGAAGTCTGTTGTGACTTCCAAATGGATCTACAAGATCAAGCATGCTGCAGATGGCAACATAGAGAAATACAAGGAAAGATTTGTAGCTCGTGGCTTCTTTCAAAAAGAGGGAATAGATTATGAAGAAACTTTTGCTCCTGTAGCCAGGTACACTTCCATCAGAACAGTACTTGCTCTGGCTGCAGTGATGAAATGGAAGATACACCAGATGGATGTCAAGATTGCTTTCTTGAATGGTGTAGTCAAGGAGGAAGTGTATGTGGAGCAGCCACTTGGTTTTGAGACACATGACAGGAATTCATATGTGTGCAAGTTGAAAAAGCCTTGTATGGCTTAAAGAAAGCTCCTAGGACTTGGTATGGTAGGATGGACAATTTCCTATCTAGTTTGGGCTTTACCAAGAGTAAAGCGGATTCCAACCTTTACAACAAGGTTGAGGAAGGCAATCCTGTGATACTACTCCTGTATGTGGATGACCTATTTGTTACAGGTAATGATAGTGTGATTGTTGATACCAAGAGGAAGCTTGCTGCTAAGTTCGAGATGAAGGACTTGGGGATGATGCACTATTTTCTAGGCATGGAGGTGTGGCAGAGTACAGATGGAATCTTCCTTGGACAAGGGAAGTATGTAGTAGAGATCCTGAAGAGGTTCGAGATGATGGACTGCAAGGCCATGGCCACACCTATGGAATCGAACCTGAAGCTTCTGTGTGATGCTTCATATGAGCCGGTTGATGTCACGATGTATCGTCAGATGATTGGGTCCTTGATGTACCTGATGAACACTAGACCAGATATTTGCTTTGCTGTGAACACATTGAGCCAGTTCCTGACAGATCCCAGAAGTGTTCACCTGGTTGCTGTAAAGCATATTTTGAGGTACCTGAAGGGTACAGTTGATTATGGTCTTGAGTATGATGTGAATCAAAAGTTTAACTTGCAGGGTTATGTTGATTTAGATTGGGCAGGTAGTGCTGCAGATAGGAAGAGCACTTCTGGGTGCTGCTTTAGTATGGGATCAGGTGTGATCTCTTGGTTTAGCAGGAAGCAGTCCTGCATAGCACTAAGTATAGCTAAAGCAGAGTATGTTGCAGCTTGTTCAGCTAGTTGTGAGGCAGTATGGCTTCGGAAGCTACTGTCTGAGTTATTTGATCTCCCGCTAGAGGCTACTAGTATCTTTTGTGACATCCAAAGTTGTGTGAAGCTGTCTGAGAACCCGGTGTTCCATGATAGGTCAAAACACATTGAGATAAAATATCACTATATCAGGGATATGGTGCAAAGAGGAGTAGTGAAGCTCCTGTATGTTGCGATAGATGAGCTGATTGCAGATGTGCTGACGAAGCCACTAGCCAGAGTGAAGTTAAAGTACTTCAAAGAGAGGCTTGGTGTCCTTCAGATCAATGACACTTCGAGGAAGAAGTGATGAAGAAATTTGCTGAATCCCTTCTGAGCATGGTGACAGGAGGATCCTTCCATGACTGTGGATATAAGCGCTGGATGATGAGCATCAGGATGATGCTCCAGTTACTGCTCTGTATGTGTATATATGCATCATGTTGGATGCTTGATATGATCGGTTGGATCATTTATATGTATATGTATGTACACATCATGTTGGATGCTGGATATGATCAGTTGGATCATTTGTATGTATATGTATGTACGCATCATGTTGGATGCCGAATATGATTAGTTGGATCATTTATATGTATATGTATGTACGCATCATGTTGGATGCTAGATATGATCAGTTGTATCATTTATATGTATATGTATGTACGCATCATGTTGGATGCCGTATATGATCAGTGGGATCATTTATATGTATATGTATGCACGCATCATGTTGGATGCTGGATATGATCAGTTGGATCATGTGTATGTATCTGTAGATGTATAAGGTGGATACATTGTATGATCAGGTAGATCATGTATGTTGATATGTATCGAGTATGATCAGGTGGATCATGTATTTGTATATGTATCAAGTGGATACATTGTATGATCAGGTAGATCATGTATGATGATATATATCAGGCAGATACTGTGTATGCATCAGGTGGATGCATTTTATGATCAGGATGATCATGGATGACGAGCTTCAGGATGTTCCTCTAGATGACATGCATCAGGACAATGCAGTGATGATGATCAGGATGATCATGTGTACATCAGGATGATGTATGGTGAGTATCAGGTTGATACTTTGTGGCTGTGGAACAGGTTGTGCAGATAAGCATATAATTTGTGCCTTGGGAGGTTTGCAGATAGTCTTTCGAGGTTTTTCCTATGGCATGTAATCTGGCCCTATGATATCTAGAAAATGCTCTTTCGAGGTTTTGCTTTGGGAGGACATATAATTTGGCCCTGGGAGATATGCATATAGTCTTTTGAGGTTTTTCCTATGGCATATAATTTGGCCCTGGGATATCTGGCAGATGCTCTTTCGAGGTTTTGTCCTATGGCATATAATTCGTCCCTGGGAGATCTGATAGGTTGAGCTGTGTGCTTGTAATCAGTCCTGGGATGCTCTTTCGAGGTTTTTCCATGACCACATGTAATAAGTCCTAGAGATCTGGACAGGATGAAAAAGGCCTTAGATGCTCTTTAGGGTTCTTGCTTGGCAAGACACTCTTTTAAGGTTTTGTGGTGGAGGTCACATGTAATAAGTCCTAGAGATCTGGATAGGATGACAAAGGCCTCAGATGCTCTTTAGGGTTCTTGCTAGTCAAGAAACTCTTTTAAGGTTTCGTGACAGTCACATATAATATGTCCCTGGGAGATCTGAAAGGTAGAGTTGTGTGCTCGTAACAACCTAGAAGCTCTTGCGAGGTTTTGTGACGCACGTAATAAGTCCTGAGATTTCCACAGTATGGCCAGTGATGATGAAGACCTACAGGTGGTGGGCCTACATCCAGTATGAAAAAGGACTAGCTTTGTAGAACTTCCTATGACGAGTAGATTTAGAGATTGATTGAGATAGCAGTAGCAGTAACGATGACGATGATTCGAGGATGATGCATTGATGACAATGATCCAGAGAATAAGAATTGTGCTAGATGATCCGTGTCGAGAAATACCTTCCTAGTTAAGAGGGAGTGTTCATGTATATGTAACTTCGGAATGTATTTCATATATATATTTATTGTACTCCTATAGAGATGTATTATTCCTCTATACGGAAGTGTTGCAAGTGTGTTAACTTGCCGATGGGTTATTAGACCACCTTGTAAGGGGTTGGCCCGGATTAATGTAACATGAGGTTATTGTGCTAAGCTAGACAAGTCGGCCCCATAAGTTTATTGGGAAGTCATGAAAAGTATAAATAGAGATCTCCCGATCTCTATTTTGATCATCTCATTTATCTCACTCTACATCACTCGGAAAGTGGCGCACATGTGAGGAGGAGGATTAGCTACTAGGAGAAGTCTATCTCTTGTACTTTGGTTGTACTATTGCTCTATCTATCTCTGAGGAAGTTGTGGGGTTTTTCACCTTAGGGTTTTCCCCACAGAAACTCTGTGTGTCTATTGTCTCTTATGTTTTGCTTCTTGTGATGATTGACATGCTTGCTATGATTGATATGCATTGATATACTGTACATGTTATTCTCTCAGTAAAGATCCTAGAGTATATTGAATTAATGCTAAAAAATTAACACTTTGGGTATTGCACAAAGGTTGCTGGTATATGAATTCATGCATAAGGGCACCGTAAACCAACACCTTTTCAATTGGGAGCATAATGGGCTCGAGCTTTTCAATTTGCACATTCGGTTTCTTATTGCTTTGGATGTAGCTCATGGGATGTAGTACTTGCACAACCTGGCCTACACAATTATAATTCACAGGGATTTGAATCCATCAAATATTATTCTAGATGATAGACTACGAGGAGATGTATCTAATTTTGGTCTTGCAAAGGTTTCTCCTAAAACCAAAGCATTAGTGGAAATGAGATTGGTTGGTACATTTGGATATCTTGCTCTAAAGTCAAGTTTTAATTGTAATATATTTGAATTTCTATTCATTATTAGGAAAATTGTGGATGTTTTTCTCATCAATGTCAGAAGTAAAATTATTCATGTGTTTCACCTCTTGAGTATTGTAGCCACTGGATGTGTAAATAAAAAATCATATGTTTATGGATTTGGGGTTGTGCTTATGGAATTGATCACAGACCAAAGGACTTGGCTGAGAAGTGATCCAAAGATATGGTTCATCTTTTTCCTTGGATTAGACACATACATAGGGATCAATAATATCTCAGGACATTCATAGATCCAACACTCTAAGCATCTAATGAGGATTTGAAAAGCATTAATTATGTGGCTCAACTTTCCTAGCATTGTACTCAATGAGAGCCTAATGCATGCCATGACATGGATTACATGGTTTCATTTCTAGGGCCATTAGTAAAGCAATGGAAACCTTTTGACATTGAGCCCGAGGACAATGACAACTCTCATTTAGGATTGACACCGAAACAAGATTTAAGGAAGTGGAATATATTTGATGATTCATCAATTAATATCTTTGGAGGTAGGACTGATGTTGGAATTTTTTATCAAGCATATATTGAAGGACCTAGTTTTGTGAGTGCAAGACGATTTATAAACTAGGGGACTAAGAAACAAAATCATCTGTGAGGATTGGATGTGTCATTTCAAAATCTAGAGTCTTCTACTCCATGTGTCATAGGCGAGGATGTGAATTGATAATGAAATCACTTAGCACTGTCATTAATTTTGCTTATCTCACAAAACAAGTCTCCACATGTTTTTAGAAGTTATGTTCTCTGCAATGGATTGCTCAATGCTTGACAGTTATGGTAAATTTAGAATCTAGGAGATAGAAGATTTCAAGGAAGCCAAGTTTTTCTGCGAAGTGAGAAAATAAAGAAGAAAGAATGCAGAGGCCACTTTAAACACAAAATGAAAGGTATGCCCCATAAAATTAGAATATTAAAAAATCTTAACTTAAAAACGAAATTTAGGAAAAAATACAAATATCCATAAACAAATATAAAAAGTTTAGATCCATTTTAATTTTAAAAGCATGTAAAGATTTTCATTTCATTTTTTTTTTCTTGTATGTCATTGTATTTATCTTTTACTTATATCTCATCATACTTATCTAAAGTTAATATGAGACTAATTTTATATGTATTTTTATTATTTGTCATCAATGTAACATAACTAAAAAAAAATACTCAATTAATCAGGGACATGCCACCATCACCATATGGCTCTTGTTTCTGTGTAAACACATTAATATTAATAAATTTGACAGATTATTCTCCCCAAAAACATCAAATTGATGGTTATATTGATTTGATTTTAGATAATTTCTATGTGTTGAGTTTTGGATTAAATATCAAACAAGGGAAATAGAAGCTAAGCTTCAAGTCCTTGCCTTAAGATAGTAGCTGGACAAAGTGAATTTGCCCATTTAATTTATTTAATGAAGTGTGGAGTTCAAGGCTTGCATATTCTTCATTACATATAAAATAATTTTGTGCAATACTCAATATAGAATTTCACATTGATTCCAGAGTAATGAAATTGAATTGTGTGTCTAATATAAGCATCAGTGCGAGAATTGAAAGCAACAAATAAACTTATGTAGCAAACCACTAGAAAAAGGTGCACCAAATTTCATAGGAATACCGTCATTTTAGAGTGGATTATAGAAATTGATAGTAGTCTAGATCCCTCAAGGACCTTGTGTGAGGGGAACTGTCCAATACAGAGGCAAGGTTATTTTCCACTAGGTCTCATATATGGCATTGCTAGAATTGTCTTATCAACTTATCAGGATTGAGCTCATAGTACCAGAATATGGGTGGACAACACAAGGTTTTTTCCTTTTCTAAATGTTGTTTTGAGTGTGTTGTATTTATTTCTTCAATGAGAGTACATAAAACCTAAGATTTTGACACATCTTTTTCTTGGTATGAAGGCATAATGGTTAATACCTAAGATAGGAGAGAGAAGTGTTTTTCATGTTTTGTTTGCATCTTCTCCAAAGCGTGAGAAGATAGAGATGATCTTGAGCTACTTAACATTGCCCTGGATAGGTCTTCTCTAGCCAATAAAGGTTCAATTAGTGCAAGAATAAGGCCTCCTTTATTTAATATAATCATTCCAACATTTCTTCGGCTCTTGAGAATTTGAGAGCATACAACTTTGTAACCGGCAATGTTTCTTTACATTCTATATCAAACTAGTTTTCTTCTATATATCTAAGCTACTAAGTTAGTATAAGTTAGTTTAGTATAATATATTTTATCGTGTTTTTAACATATGCATTTCATGCCAATATGAATATGATTCATATATCGACAGATACCATTATACATTCTCTTGGTCGGACAACCTGTAAAACATTAAGCTTCTTGTATTGAGTTAGTGTAACCATTGATCACTTACAATGAAATATATTGTATTCAAAGCATTCCATTATAGTTACTAGCTCTTATCAAGCTTGCTTAACTGTGTAGGAGTTACTAGCTCATGTTATGCTTACATGAATGATTATGGTTATCCTTACTTTGTAGTTGATACGTAGATATGGAGTTACTGTAACTAGAATGAGTCTTGAGTCTTGGGATCTTTTTCTCACAAACTAGTAGAACATTGGTACTAAGCTTATACCATATGTGTTGTTGTTTACTTAATTCTCTAAAAGGGTCTTATTTCTTTCACATACTGTTTCCAAAATAATGGAATAAAAGCACATTGATCCAGATTGGGTAAGTTGTAATCAATATGGTGTTTGGTTCTCTTATCATTAGCTTATAGTACATTACTACTTTGATTACGCTTGATCAAGGTACATGAAGCTTGTTATAGATTATATAAATTAATAAGTTATTTCCACTCTAAGCAATCACGTAATGAGCAAGGCTCAAATTACTTATAAGGATACGCTAGTTACAGAAGTTACAACTAGTTTAGAACAATGATCCAACACAATGGTTCTTACTTTACCAAATCAACGAATACAACTAATCACCCTTAATGATTACGGATTTACACTTAGTTTACTTCTTAAAATTTAATATTCCACCATTATTTAGCACCTTCATGTTCACATTCCAAACAAAGACTTCTTTTTTTAAAACCTAAATTCAAAAACTAAAAGCACATGGTAGCTTCTCTTTGTAATCCTCATGGTCTAACATTCTTTACAAATTAAATTGAACTTGACAACTTGCTTTAATTTAAGCTTCCACCAGTAATGGAATTCGACACTTCCATACTCATATTCCAAATTGAAACATAATTCTTCATTAAAAAACTAAATTTATGAAACTTAAAACATATCAGTTAACACGAAAACTGACATAAATTGGAAATGATTCTTCCTGAATATGCCATATCTTGGATTCCATTGAAGTTCAATATTTTCGGGTTTTCAAGACAACATTAAGAGACGACTTATCTTCCTCTTTATTGCTCTCATCAACGTTGGAGGCAAGCAAATATTCTAGTTTTCCATCAGAAATACGTGTCTTCCTAGAAAACAGGAAATCTACGTGACATAGGTTTCATTACCATCTTATCGAATAAAATGAAATCTAGATGTTAGAAGTTCCAACAAGGTATTATTATTTTCAACATGCACTGTAAATTGAGTTGAAGTATGGACATGTAGATAAATGGTTTAAAGAATTTTTTTTTGAGTTTGCCGAAGGCACCATGGATTTTTCTTCTTTGGATCAAGATGTTTTGAAGTCGGTTTTTTCTCTGCCTCAGCTATTGCAAGCAGCTTTCAATTTCAGGTACAAATATGGCCACAAGATTCCCGATTCTTTTCTCCAACGCTTACATTATAACGCCAATTTCATTAAACTTGGACATATTCTAGTCCAAGTCACTTTGAAGACGGGTAAAAAATGACCTTTCTAAACCCCAAAATCAAACAAAATCCGGTTCCAAAAGTGCCAAATCCAGGATCCAAAAGTTCCAAAACCAGTTCCAAAAGTTCCAAATCCGGTTTCGAAAGTGACAAAACCGGTTCCAAAAGTGCCAAACCCGGTTCCGAAAGTGCCAAATCCAGGTTGCAAAAGTGCCAAAATCAGTTCAAAAAGTGCCAAATCTGGTTCCGAAAGTGCCCAAACCGGTTCCGAAATTGCCAAATCCGTTTCCAAAAGTCGGAAACCCAAGTTCCAAAAGCATACTTTTTCTTTTGATATTGCCACTTTTTAAATTGGTTTTTGCGTTGTTACGATGTGACAAATATTACGGCCATTTGAAGTTGTCAAAAATATACAAATCACTAAATGAATTGTTGTCTATATAATATGACGATCATTTGAAGTTGAATGTCATTAACCAATGCCTGATTTTTGAATGAGGCCCGAGATAAATGGATGAAGGGGCGGCCGACCCTTCTTCTTCCCACTATTATTTTCATAATAGTTCTAGACTGCAAGAAGGGTTTTTTGATCCTTCTTGTGTTCACTATTCTAGATACATGTGAATTGTCAGATATTGGTGTTCAAAATTATCTGCTAAAAGAAGGGGCGACCGATCCTTCTTGTTGGAAGTCGGAAGTCAGGATAAATATTGTTTACATGTTATAACTTATCCAATGTCCCGATCCCTACCATTTACCGTGGAAGGCGTTAGTCGGGAATTGTCGTCCCAACCTTCGTATATTAAATATTTTTTCATTTATCTTTGAAATGAAGGGTCGGCCGACCCTTCTTGTGCTTAGTATTGTTCCAGTATTCACCATTCAGGATATACATGAATTGACAGCCTATCCTTCGTAGGTTGAATATTTGCACAATTCCCTCATAAATGAAGGGGCGGCCAACCCTTCTTCAGCCAAATATTATTTTCATACTAGTTCTAGACTGCAATAAGGGTCGTCCGATGTTGAATATGGTTGTCATTTATGTCAAAGGATTTCATTAATGACAAAGGAATAACCAAGGACATCATGGCAGGGAAAACTCAGTGAAAGACAAAGGAATGACAAAAGAAGTGATGACATGGCATGTATGATGATGTGGCATGTGTGATGAAGTTGGAAAGACACATGATGGTGTTCTGGTGCTATCATTAAATCAGTGTTGCAATTTGACATCATTCTGGAAAAGTATGAAAAATTTGTGAAACTTTGGAAATTGACAAAGTATAGAAAAAGTAGTCAAAACTACTCTAAGAGAATGCCCGCCATAATTCATGGTTTGATAAAAATGCACGCACCATCATATCGGGCTATAGCTTGTTGAAGTGGATATCTATTCATGGTATCAGTTTGCCTTAATCATTTCTAAGGAGAAAGTTATAAGTCGACCAAAATAGGGTTTCAGGATAAACCTTAGAGAAATTCTTGGAAATGACTAAGTGTTGGAAAACTGGTTCAGGTGTCCTTGGGAAAATCCTCGCCGTACCTCATGGGAGAATGATAAAAATTATCTGGAACTATCATGCTCTAGCTTGTCAAAGAGCCTATCTTTCCATGAGTCTTAGTTTTCACAAAATGGTGTTTGATGACAAAGTTAACAGCCTGCCAAAACAGGGTTTCAGGTTGCTTTTATACCAAAGTAGCAAAACTGCCTAAGTGGCCTCAGGGAAATGCTCGCCATAGTTTGTGGGTTGGAGAAAATGCCCGCACCATATGGTCATATTGTAGGTTATTGTTTTGTCTACCTAACCATGTTCTCATATTGAATTGAAAGTTCATGAGGAAGAAGTTATGGATCTACCAAAGAAATGTTTCAAGCAGATTAGTCTAGGAAAGTGCAAAAATTGTCCGAGTGTAAAATCACTGGTAATGCCTAAAGTGACCTCAGTAAAATGCCCGCCATATCTTGTGTTTGATGTCTTAAATAATTTTGAGAGTATGTATCTCTAGACTGTTGTTTGATGCATCCAACCATGGTCTCCAATTGTCCAAAGAGTCTCTGAGGAGGAAGATATTAATCTGCCAAAAGTGCCTCTCAATTTGATTTGCACTACTCCAGTAAAATGCCCGTCGAGGAGAGAGAAAGAGGCTTCAAAAGGTTAAATTGGTTAAGATGAAGTCACCTTGTTTTCCTCTATCCATTGGGTGTCTCACACTTCAAAATTGGTGAAAAGAAAAATCTCATCATACTAACCTAGGGTTTGATAATTTTTCCTGTGTCAAATCAGCAGTTTGGAAGACCACTTTCAAATGCCCGCCAGATGATGTGTGTGTGTCAATAAGTTCATCAATTGACAAGGTCTTGTTCATTGTTGAAGTGTCTATCCATCCATGCTTTTAGTTTTCCTTATGTTGATCAGATATGAAAGAAATCAATCTGCTAAAGTGAAGGAAAAATTGTTTTACATACTAAGAACAAAAATATGGCTAAGTGTTGAACTCACATGGCTAAGAGGCCATTTGTAAATGCCCGCAAGGAGGTATCATTTTGCTGATAAAATTAACCAGGTGACATAGGCTTGTTCTCTGGTGAATTGGCTATCTAACCATGAGCTCAGATATTCATATGCAGTTCACACGTATGAAATACAAGCCTACCAAAATGAGGGAATGCCCACAAGGGGCTTGAAGCATAAAGTTCCCAAGAGCTTTATTATGCCTGAAAGGGATTAGCGTTATGCCCGTAGGGATTTGTTTATGCCAGCAGGGGCTTAAATGAATAAGCTCGCAAAATCTTAAAGAGATGCCCGCAAGGGGCTCAATGGATAAGGGCTAAAGAGATGCCCACAAGGGCTTGTGAAAATCCCGTAGGGGATTAAATGCCCGCAAGGGCTTAGGTTATGCCTGCAAAGGAGCTTAAGGCATAAGACCGATGGCTGAAGATAAAGGCTAGCCCGCAAATGAATATGCCCGCAAGCTTGAAGGTTAGTCATGGGAGGAGAATCCTACATATGGAAGGAGCCACATCCCTGAGACGAGAAGCCAGCAAGCCTGAGATAATCAATGAAGGTTTTAATTAATTAATTAATTAAAAAATAAATAATAAACAGAATTATCAATGGTCACGATTGCATTGGAGAAGATCGACTGTGGAAGATGAGTTTCGCCGGAAAAGAAGAGAGATGAATAGTGGAATCGAAATACCCCAAAAAAATTAAAACTGACGCTAAAGGATAGAAATGATCGACCATTGTTGGCGGGGAAATGGATAGATCGACGATAGGGGAAAGGTTTCGTTGTGGAAGAAGTGAGGAGGATAACGAAGATAAAGTGCACCGAAAAGTCAAGTCAGGCGATGTTAAAGGCACACCAAGATCAATGGCTATTCGATAAAGGGCGGCTAGATTGACGACACATAATATTTTCGCACCGCCAACATGCACGACGTAATGGAGGTTAGAGCAGTTGTGAAATACCATACCATTGTACGCGTGTCGTCTCCACATCATTTCGCAATCAGAGAAAGCAGTAAGGAAAACCACCCTCCCGCGTTGCGAAACCACCTTTGGTGGTGTATAAAAGACAAGGGCACGTCAAAAGTTTACTTTTGTCTTGCAAACAACGGAGGATTGGAACATGTCCATGCTACTGGAAAGTGGTAGAGCATAGTTTATTCAACCCCTCCATGCCAGTTAGGTCCTCTTAACTCGTGAAAGTAACTAGAATTGTTTACATAATGGAAGGAAGTAGTGAAACCGTCCCTCAGAACGTTGAAACTATGAGGATAGAAGAAACCCTATTGGACAGAGATAGTGACATTCGTGACCGCATATTGGTTAAATTCTCAATT
This sequence comes from Larix kaempferi, assembly GCA_027924585.1. Lineage (NCBI taxonomy): Eukaryota > Viridiplantae > Streptophyta > Pinopsida > Pinales > Pinaceae > Larix > Larix kaempferi. Next base: position 11,468,045 of record BSBM01000993.1, read on the forward strand.
TCAGAAATCAAAAGCAAGTTGGAGGTTTTATATTAAAAAAATTGGATGTGCACAATGTTTATAAGTCTCGTTTTATCCATTTCTATCCAGAACAAGCTTTAGGGTTTTCGAAATTCGTTTCATGGTGTGCAGTAAATTATTCTCAGAGTGAAAGATTCGTTATGAATTCATCAAGAACGAAAATTATTTTCCTTGTAAATGCGTTTACCATTAGGAAAGCTCTAGCAGTACCCCTGTTTTCCTCCCACGATCAGGAATATTTTTCTGAAGAAGCCCTAGTTAGCTAGTATAGAGAATCATCCCCTGAGACCAAACAAACCTTCATAACCAATTGTCTGAAACCTAACCTTGCCATTGATAACACCCCCTATCCACTTGACATTACTTTCTTTGATGAAAATTCATAGTTAGTTTTGTCACTCATTTCACAGTTTTTAGGGTTTGATGATGATTCCATGGTCACAAAGGTCCAGTTAATTTTTCTTTTTACATTAAGTGTTGGTAAACTAGAAATGAATTACAGTCAAGTACCCTACCTTAAATTTGATGAATTCTTGGCTGGGAACATCCACTCTAAGTTAGTGAATTTCCACACTTCTAGACATTTCAGATTTTGACACACCTGATGAAAATGCTCCTATTTAGTAGTGAAAAAGATTTACATTTCCCACAGTCTGTGTTTTCAGAAACAGTGTAAGACAACATGTTTAATTTTATGAATTTTATTTTATCAGAAATATACAAATTGATGTTTGGAGAAAATTTACCTAGAGTATTATCAGAGATGAAGACCCTGATGCAATTAAGCCCAGAAAAAACAATTGGAGTCTGGTTTTTACAGAAGCAACATACAGTAATCAGACTTTATGGATTTGTTAAGGAGCCCTATATTCTACCAGCCTTTTTGACTCAGATATTTTTTTCTTTGGAGTTTATCAAACAAAAATTGGCAGTAGAAAATGAACATTTTCTACTTTTCAAGAAAGATACAAATATAAAGTCCCCTTTAAAAATTGGTCCTTTTATCATCAAGAACAAGAATGCTCTCCCTTTTGTAGAAAAAAAAATTAGAAGCATTGAGTTTTATGAAAGCGACAACTATTAATTATGATCCTTGTCATGTTATTTTTGATACAAGGCAAGAGAACATAAATAAAGCCTTTGATCACCAAGAGGTTGAAGGATTGGCGAATATGGAAAATTTACTACAATATGAATCAGACACAGAAGTTTCAAGAAGTTCACACGCTAATCCTTCTACCTTGGATAAATTTTTAGCTGAGTTGGTTCCTGAGTTGGTACCTACCCCAGGAAAGATTGAAGCAACAAGTAAGAGAAGTTTTTTCTAAAAGTACTGATATGCAGATGGAGGAAGAAAGAGAAGCCAAAAGATTAAAATCAAGCCAACAAGATGAATTAGTTGTATCTGACAAAGAAAAGGGAAAAAAGAAAGAAAAATACCAAGGGCCAGAAATTCAAGTACATGAATACGAATTTGATGAGGCAAGAGCTGCAGGTGATTCTAGCAAATTTCATTCAAGAGATGAAATATATGTAAAATATGGGAAAGACAGACAAACAACAGTAGAAGCAATGCATAAGTTGTTTCCAATATTCAGGAATGTTGCTGATTCAGAAATTACTCTGATGACTAGTAGAGATCCAAAAAAAATACTTTGAATTTGGTCGTATCATCTGATGATACGGTCACATAAATGAAATTGAAATTGCAGAAGATAACAGTCCCTGATAAAATTCACCTACACAGATAGACTGGAGAGGTGATTTATAGTGATTTGATGAAATCTACTCTAAAAGTGTGAAAAATACAGAATACACTAAACAGGCGGGAAATCTAGTTGAGGAAAGAGAAAACAAAGAACAAAGCTCATCAACAGCAAATGAAAAGATTGCAAGATGAACTTGTGGAGAGCAATGATGAACCAAATAGAGGGGTGACAAGTAAAAATATTTTAGCTGAGAAAGAAAAGACTATCCAATTACTTAAGAAAAATGTTAAAATTCCAACAACTCAGTTAATTCAAGCCTCTGAATTAATTGTGTTAGAACAAGAAAAAGAAACTTTATCTCAAGAATTGGATGACTGTAGAGCTAAATTGCTCAAGTTTGAGGAAAAAGAGGTAAGTTGGGAGAAAGATAGATTGAGTCTTAAGACTCAAATTGAAGATCTAAATTCCAAATTGGAAAATACAACACAAGAGAAGCAAGGAACAGATCAAGGCAAAAAAGAAGCAAGCACAAATGATATAGTTCAAACTATGTCCCAAGTTAGCTTGAAAGAGGTGGAGATCATAGAACTAAAAGAAGAGAAACAAAGACTAGAAGAGGAAAATCAGAAAAAGGAAAATGAAATAAAAGAGTTGTCAAATAACAATAAAGAATTGGTAGGAAGAAATCAGAGGATGATAGGTCAAGTGACAGGACAACTAGCATTGCTAGGTGCAAAGCGTTTGATTTGGGATTCAATCATCATTGAGGCTGCAAAATTCAGGCCTTATTTGGATTTTATGAAGACAAAGGAGGCCATAGCAAATGATAGCTTACAAAGTTGTACAACAATGAGAGAAGTTTTAGATAAGAAACCAAAAGATACAGTCCAGGATACCATAAGTTTCTTAAATACTCTGACAGAAGATGATCTGGAAGCAATGGCTATCAAAAACAGGGTAACAATCATAACTTGGGCTAGGAGAGTCCTTGGACAACATTCTCACATTGAGAATGTTTAGGCTAGAGTAGAACAAATGAAGAAACAGGTTGAGGCCTTCAAAAAGGGATTTGAAAAGCCAATACAAAAGGGACTGCCTTCTTTTTGGGATGAAAATAATGAGTTAATTTCCAAGAAAAACTATGAGGATTTACTATTTAACATCGGGAGGAACCATGAGAAAATTCAAGGTTTGACTCATGTTCTAACAGGGAAAATTCTACTAAAGAAACTCTCAGATGATTTTGAAATTCTAAACCAGCTGGCCATGATAGGTGAAAAGATTCCTCCAACTTCCATTGCAGAGCACATAGAGATGAAAGTTATGGTCAAGGAGATGACTAGTTATGAGGTACCTTCTACAGAGAAATGGAAGACAGTGGAGAGATATGGAAAAATGAAACTTGAAGACTACTATTCGAGAAAGAAGCCCTGTCAGCAACTACAACCAATAGAAAGACATCAAAGGTTATATTCTGAGAAATTTTGGAAATTGTATAAATTTTGATTGAAATGGAATGTAATAGTTAGTTTATAATTTTCTATTTTTAGTTATGAAGCAGTTAGGGTTTTACCTCAAGAGGTTTTACAATGTATACAAGACAATTTTTGGCAATGTAGTAAATGTTGGAACCTGTGAAGAGATACTTGTTTTGTATTGAGCCCTTCAATTTTGAATAAAGATGGTTGAGCAGAGTTGATGCATATTTTCAAGAGTAAATATTCCCGTGTTATTTTATTCAAAGGATTAGACGTTTATTTTTGGAAATGTAGTAAGGGTTGGAACCCGTGAAGAGATACTCATTTTGTATTGAGCCCTTCAATTTTGAATAAATATGGCCGAGCAGATTTAATGCATATTTTCAAGAGTAAAGATTCCTGTGTTATTTTATTCAAAGGATTAAAAAGAATGTGTCTGTCCTATCAATGATAAGCTAATTAACAAATTAAATTATGATGATAATGTCTGCATTGTGATTGCAGAATGTGAAACAATATGAATCAAGTAAAAAAATTGACTGATTCATAACCTGCATATAAATAATATGAATGATAAATCAAGCACACGGATTTATATGTTTTATGATTTAACAATACAAAACAAAGTTATTAGATGTATGTATGAAAAAACAAAATGAATCAAGGAAACTTGATACACATAACAAAAGAAAGTAAAAGAGAAAATAACTGAAATTCTTTAAAGATTGTAAAACATTACAAGTCTCCAAGTACGGAGTGTCTCCATTTCTCTCCTTCGATGGTCCCCCCCCCCTTCATGCGATTTTCCAAGGGAAGATTGCCCCTTGGAAAATACATCCAAAATATCATCAACATCTTGATACTTTGCATGCTCAAGCTGTAATTGTGCCTTTAAAGTGAAAGCCTCGATCTCCCTCTTCTTAGCAATTGACCATTCTGGATCTCCCCCCTCACAATCCTCGGTTAATATGTGGACCTCCTCTTCAGCGTATTTCTCACCACACATCCAACTAGAATTTTTTATTAAAATAATAAACATGCTATGTACATACTTCATATCAAACATGCTTAGAACCTGATTTTTCCCTTTTTGAATGCTAGTTTTGACACTTCCAATACTTAATTTTGAAATTTTAAAACATATTTTAGCACTTTCAAACTCTGATTTTGCATTTTCAAAAACCAAACTCGACACTTCACAAGAATTATAATCACAGTGAAATTGAACATACTAGTACAGAAAAACATAAGTGTATTATTTAACAAAATACTTTCATTTTCATTTTATTCACAATTGGCCTCACATCACTCAGGCTGTAATACCCCATGGACCAGGTTAGAGTTGTTATTGTAATTTGAACATTGCGGCTATGAGTATGTACATAGCATGATAATATTTTAATAAAAATACCAGTGGCTGCATGAGGAGCAATACACTAAAGAGGAGATCCAGATATTAACCGAGGGTTGTGAGGGGGTAAGGTTGACTTATGTACCTTGTTCTATAAACCTTATGATAAACCCAAAACCCATACTCCTAAGCCATATTCTTAGTGGGGGATTAACTAATAATTAATTATTATTAATTATGATTTAATATGGATATTAGTGGCTAATCGTGATTATGGTGGGGAGGGGTAACATGTGCCTTTGCGTATAGCCACGTGGGAGCCCAGAGGGGTGTTAGTTTTTTATAATTTACTTCAATCTGATCTACGATCTTAACTGAGAGAACAACATGTACAGCATATCAATCATGGACACAATAATGCAAGCACACAAGAGACACAGAGTTTACTTGGGGAAAACCATAAAGGTGAAAAACCCCAATAACTTCCTCAAAGATAGATAGAGCAATGATACAACCCAAGCATAAGAGATAGACATCTCCTAGTAGCAGCTTCTCCTCCTCCACAAGTGCGCCACTCTCCCAAGAGTGTGAGAGAGAATAGAATGATGAAATAGAGTGCCTCCCGCACTCTATTTATACTTGACTTGACTTTCCTAATAACCTTTACTAGGTCGGCCTTAACTTAACCACATAACATAATGCTGACTGGGCCAACACCCAATAGGGTGGTCTAATAACCCTTTGACCCACATCGTAGACCCCCAATAGGGTGGTCTAATAACCCTTCGACCCACATGACTTATACAGAGCCAACCCCAACAAGGTGGTCTAATAACCCATCAAGTATAAGTTACGACACTTACAATATAAATGATGACACTTCCGTATAGAGGAATAATAACATCTCTATAGGAATACAAACACTTCCGTATAGAGGAATAATACCATCTCTATAGGAGTACAATATACATATATGAAATACATTCTGAAGTTACATATACATCAACACTCCCTCTTAACTAGGAAGGTATTTCTCGACACAGGTCTTCTAGCACAAGTCTTCTTCTCTGGATCATCATCACTGGATAATCGTCATCGAGTCATCGTTATCGTCACTGTTGCTGCTATCTCAATCAATCTCTGAATCTACTTGTCAGAGGAAGTTCTATAGAGCCAGTCCATTTTCATACTGGATGTAGGCCCACTACCTATAGATCTTCATCATCTGTGCGAACGGTCTGATAGAGGTGGTCTCTTAGGTATAATTTTATGTGTTGATGCAATACTTGACAAGAGCATCCCAGGAACATTTATGTGCCTAACCACAACTGAAAAGATCTCCCAGGACTGATTACATGCATCCCCTTCACAATACCTTTAAAGAGCATCCCAGGAACATTTATGTGCCGCAGCACGACTGACAAGATTTCTAAAGAGCATCCCAGGACTTATTACAAGCACACAGCTCAACCTCTCGGATCTCCAGGACTAATTACATGTGAATAGACAATACCTTTAAAGAGCATCCCAGGAACATTTATTTGCCGCAGCACAACCGAAAAGATCTCTAAAGAGCATCCCAGGACTTATTACAAGCACACAGCTCAACCTCTCAGATCTCCAGGACTAATTACATGTGAATAGACAATACCTTTAAAGAGCATCCCAGGAACATTTATTTGCCACAACACAACCGAAAAGATCTCTAAAGAGCATCCCAGGACTTATTACAAGCACACAGCTCAACCTATCGGATCTCCAGGACTGATTACATGTCTCCGTAGTAATACCTCATCCCATGACTGATTACGAGCACACAACTCAACCTATCGGATCTCTGAGGACTGATTACATACTACATAGCAATACCTCATCCCAGGACTGATTACGAGCACACAACTCAACCATTAGGATTTCTGAGGACTGATTACATGTTATTTGCACAACCTACCACATAACATCTCTGACCTCCAAGTATCAACCTAATACTCATGATCTAACTGATCATCATCGCACGAAGCATCATCCTGATGCTCATGATCATACTGATCATCATCACTGTACCGTCCTGATACATATCATCTGGAGCAACATCCTAAATCTCATCATCATGATCATCCTGATCATACAATGCATCCACCTGATGCATACCAAGTATCTACCTGATACATATCACCATACATGATCCACCTGATCATACAATGTATCCACCTGATACATACATAGATACATGATCCACACAATGTATCCACCTGATATATATCAACATACATGATCTACCTGATCATACACAGTATCCACTTGATACATATACAGATACATGGTCCAAGCATCCAACATGATGCATATACAAATACATATAAATGATCCAACTGATAATATCCAGCATCCAACATGATGTGTACATACATATACATATAAATGATCCAACTGATCATATCCAGCATCCAACATGATTCATACATACATATACATATAAATGATCCAACTGATCATATCCAGCATCCAACATGATGCGTACATACATATACATATAAATGATCCAACTGATCATATCCAGCATCATCCTGATGCATATACAGAGCAGTATCTGGAGCATCATCCTAATGCTCATCATCCAGTGCTTACATCCACATCCATGTGAAGGATCCTCCTTCCAACATGCTTGGAATGGCTTCAGAAAATGTGTCCATCACTTCTTCTTCGAAGTGTCGTCGATCTGAAGAACACCAAGCCTCTCTCTGAAGTACTCGAACTTCACTCTGGCTAGTGGATTCGTCAATACATATGCAATTTGCTCATTCGTCGCAACATACAGGAGCTTTACTGCTCCTCTCTACACCATATCCCTAATATAGTGATATTTGATCTCAATGTGTTTCGACCTGTCGTGGAAAACCGGGTTCTCAGACAGCTTCACACAACTCTGGTTATCACAGAAGATAACAATAGCATCCAACAGGAGATCAAATAACTCAGACAGTAGCTTTCGAAGCCATACTGCCTCACAACTAGCCGAACAGGCTGCAACATACTCTTCCTTGGCTGTACTCAGTGCTACGTAGGATTGCTTCCTGCTAAACCAAGAGATCACACTTGATACCATACTGAAGCAGCACCCAGAAGTGCTCTTCCTATCTGCAGCACTACCTGCCCAATCTGAATCAACATAACCCTGTAGGTTAAACTTTTGATTCGCATCATACTTGAGCCCATAATCAGCTGTACCCTTCAGGTACCTCAGAATATGCTTTATAGCAACCAGGTGAACACTCCTTGGATCCTTCAGGAACTAGCTCAATGTGTTCACCGCAAAGCAAATATCTGGTCTCGTGTTTGTCAGGTACATCAAGGACCCAATCATCTGACGATACATAGTGATATCGACCGGCTCAGATGAAGTATCACACAGAAGCTTTAGGTTTGATGCCATAGGTGTGGCCATGGCCTTGCAGTCCATCATCCTGAACCTCTTCAGGATCTCTACTACATACTTCCCTTGTCCAAGGAAGATTCCATCTGCACTCTGCCACACCTCCATACCTAGAAAATAGTGCATCATACACAAGTTATTCATCTCGAACTTGGTAGCAAGCTTCCGATGCGTGTCGGAAATCAATCTATCTTCACCTGTAATAAACAGTTCATCCATATACAAAAGTAATATCACTGGATTTCCTTCCTCAACCTTGTAGTAAAGGTTGGAATCCACTTTACTCTTGGTAAAGCTTAAACTAGATAGAAAGCTATCTATCCTACCATACCAAGTTCTGCACATATATGACTCCCTATCATGTGTCTCAGAACCAAGTGGCTGCTCCACATACACTTCTTCTTAAACTACACCATTCAAGAAAGTTGTCTTGAAATCCATCTGGTGTATCTTCCATTTCATCACTGCAGCCAAAGCAAGTACAGATCTAATGGAAGTGTATCTGGCTACAGGAGCAAAAGTCTCTATGCTACCACCTACAGCATGCTTGATCTTGTAGATCCTCTTGGAAGTCACTACAGACTCCCCTTCAGGTCTTGGGACAGCATCCTAAACATTTTCATGATCGACTGGTACTCCTCGATCATGGCATTCTTCCCAAATCCTGGGAACTTCAATATTTTCAATATATAACTTTGTTGCTGAACAAATGTTGTAGTCCTTCTTTTGTAGGTGATGGTATACGATCTTTCCTACACAACAAGTTAAATTGCATGATTACAAAACATCTCATAGTTTTCAGAACAAATTCTTACACAAAGAAATATGTCATACAGTCATGCAATTATCTTAGCCAATGCTTCAATACAACATTTATCCATATCCCATAACTTTCTAGATGCCTTCTAATCTCTACCAGAACATTGTTAAGAGTGTGCACAACTCCCAACATGTCAGCAAAGAGGTTTCATTCTAGATAAGTAGCAATGGAATGTTGTACAGTGCCATAGGCCACTTACCCATGTATATTAGTAGTATACTGTTCATCAATGCAACTATTCTAATATGCATAATACACCACCTACTTCTAGGAACATGAGTATATACATTATTGAACAATATTATTTAAACAATAAAATATGCAAGGAATGATAATTCAAATACTTATCTTTGTTTGTTTGTTGGGTTGACTCCCTCTCAGTCTTTGCTTCTTTTCTGCAACTCCATTCTAATGTGGATTTTGAGAAGTGGTCAACTCCCTCTAAATATCTGCATCCTTGCAGAAACTACTGAAGTGTGTTCCTTCTTGATCTTTGCTTCCTTGCAGGAACAACTGAAGTGTGCTCCCTCTTGATATTTGCTTCCTTGCAGGAACAACTGGAGTGTGCTCCCTCTTGATCTTTGCTTCCTTGCAGGAACAACTGGAGTGTGCTCCCTCTTGATCTTTGCTTCCTTGCAGGAACAACTGGAGTGTGCTCCCTCTTGATCTTTGCTTCCTGGATTACCTATCCTTGAACTTATATCCATCACTATGCATGCTTATTAGTATCATCATTGTGTTATTCTCGAGGTCTCATACATACTCACACATTCATTAGTATAATCTTAATACTATCAAAACACAATAATTTTAAACATGTATAGTCATGATCATTTCAAACACAGATAATAAACATTAGTATTCAAGGTTTCAGGGAAGTCTTCTTTTACTCATGCATATTCTTATTTGATCATAGGACTTTTCTGGTTAGTTAAATCATCAATCAAGATAAGAGACATAAAATGCATAAACCCTTGATTACTTACATTTCTAACTTTATGAATAAACATAACCAATTATGCCAAGTATACTTATATAAGGGATCCTAACACAAGGTAGGATTCTAACTTGATATAGGAAAAACATACCTGGATTGGTATGTTAGCTAGTTATGTCTAACATACCCACATGATGTCTTCTTGTTCTCTTCAATGACTTGTGCTAGTAACCTGCATATCTCATAGGTTAACCATTATAGAACCAAGTTATACATACCTCGCAAACAGATCTTCTAAGTGATTCATGACAATGGATGAATCTTTGTCCTCATGTCATCATGATCATATGTTCTTGAACTAGAACATGATTTGTCTTTCTTGGTGTACCTTTCATGTTAGTGGACAACATAAACCTCATACAACACCATAATGCATTAGTACAATCATAAGTGTCAACACCCTAATCAATGAATATCTTCTATCATGCATTCATAATTTTATTAAGGTGATACGACAAGTCTAAATTTAATCAAGATTGTAATAACCGTAATAACATGAAGACAAACATACCATAAACTTAATCATGAACAAATCTCAAAACATACCTGGATGAGTAATACCTATCGAGATTCCTTGTAATCTTCTTATGTAAGGCCTTAGCCTCGTCTCCCTCTGAAACAAGAACTTCTTCACTTATGCAGGTAACCAATCCATTCTCTTCTAGGATTAACCCAATCCACTTGATTTGCAGGAACTGGATCTGGAGCTAGATTAGGGTTTGTCAAAGAAACCCTAAAAATTCAAACTTCTAAAAGGATATAAATATGTGCCTTGATGAGCTGATCAAGCTGGTATACCCATAATTTGAAAACTACAAAGTTTCACCCTTCAAATTTGCCTTTGAAACTTCTGGATTCACTGGACATGACCTCAAACTAGGGTTTGATAAATCCCACCCTTCTTCCCAATCAAAAGATTCGATCCAAAGCTCTAAGCTTCTATTTTTCTGAGGAGCTTCCAGCCATGGTCACAGATTTCAAAAATTTCCATTTTTGCAGAAGCCCTAACTTTCCACTTTTCCGATCAAAGTTCCGAACTAGGGTCTGATCAAGTCCGGCCTTCTGCACAACCAAAAATTATGATCTTGGTCTCTAAATTTCTATTTTTATGAGTATCATTCATCCGTAGTCTCCGATTACAAAAATTCCAACTTTCTCTGAAACCCTAAATTTCGGAAGCCATGAATGAAGGTGCTCAAAAATAATTCTGTTTTGACAGAAATATGTACCTGATTGTTTCTGGTGTAACTCCGAACTTTCAATCCACGGGGTCTGAAATTTTTTCTTGTGATAGCCCGACCTATCATATTTCCAACTCCACAGGTCTGACCTCAAATGGATTCTCTAAGAGAGAGAGTTATTCCAAGTGTCGCAACCTGACCTGTTTATGGGATAAAATAGGAGATCTAACTTGTACAGCGTGCCACTTGTCATTCGTTCAGTTTCGGCCTTTGAAAAAGTTACCTAAGAAAGTACAGTCCGTGCACTACCTATCAATTTTTACGAAATTTCATTTGGAGCTTCCTAGCCCAAGTTATGACCTTTTTTCCAAGGTCACCTGTTTATGACTGATATCTGGAAGAGGTAGAAACCCTATATTGTACAGATTATAAATCACAAAGTACAACGAATTAGAGGTTTTCCTTTGGACACAAGGTACATGGGGATCTTAGCTTCCCCCTGTACAATTTTTCGACCCTGAAACATCGCCAAAATTTATTTATAGAGAAATTTCTATGATGACTGGTTTTTGCTATATCAAGCCCTAGCATCGTAAGTGCAACAAGTGTCATACATGCCATACCATGCCTTCTTTCAGGCTAGCTCTGATACCATGTCAGTTTTTTAGAATTTACTTCAATATGATCTAGGATCTTGACTGAGAGAACAACATGTACAGCATATCAATCATGGACACAATAATGCAAGCACGCAAGAGACACAGAGTTTACTTGGGGAAAACCATAAAGGTGAAAAACCCCAATAACTTCCTCAGAGATAGATAGAGCAATGATACAACCCAAGCATAAGAGATAGACATCTCCTAGCAGCAGATTCTCCTCCTCCACAAGTGCGCCACTCTCCCGAGAGTGTGAGAGAGAATAGAATGATGAAATAGAGTGCCTCCCGCACTCTATTTATACTTGACTTGACTTGCCTAATAACCTTTACTAGGTTGGCCTTAACTTAACCACATAACATAATGCTGACTGGGCCAACACCCAATAGGGTGGTCTAATAACCCTTTGACCCACATGGACGACCCCCAATAGGGTGGTCTAATAACCCTTTGACCCACATGACTTATACAGGGCCGACCCCAACAAGGTGGTCTAATAACCCATCAAGTATAAGTTACGACACTTACAATATAAATGACGACACTTCCGTATAGAGGAATAATAACATCTCTATAGGAATACAAACACTTATGTACAGAGGAATAATACCATCTCTATAGGAGTACAATATACATATATGAAATACATTCTGAAGTTACATATACATCAACAAGAGGACATGGGGTTTCCTTGGTGATCCAGGAGGAAGTGGGGCAGGCTGCTGCTACGCATAGCCTAGGTGGTTGGACGTCAGTCCGGGGAGGATGCACACAGAGGCACGAGGGTGCAGTGTCTGCTGAATGGAGGAGAAGTGCCAAAATCCTGGAAGGATTTTTAGACACGGACAATGAAGAGGATCACTGTGTGTTTTGAGTTCTCAGAGAGTGAATAAAACTTGGGGAAGAATCCCTGTGATGAACCTGAACCCGAATTGTTGATTTGAACCGTTTTGGCCATGATTCCCTTGGTTGCATACACCATTCAACTGGAAATTAAGCATGAGATCCAGAGGGAATCCCGACGTTTGTAGTGAAGTGTGTCGTTGTGCATTTTGGGAAGTAACTCCGGTGGGTCAATTACGGAATTGACAAGGAATTGGTTACCAAACTATTGTGTTGTTGAACCCTGTGTATATCGTTATCCCTATTATTTCCATCTTAGACTCTCAGATCCCTGTTGGTGTGATATCTCTGGTTAATGTCTAGATCTTGGCTCGGGGGTGAACTTGGGAACTGAAATAGTACAGGCTGGACAAGTTCGAAGGTTGGGTGGAGCATGGCTCACATGCAACTAGTTGCCACATTCATGTGAATTTCAAATAAGAGTATCTGTGTATGAATTATGATGTTCATGTGTTTTATGATGCTTGATATGTTAAATATGTGGAATGAATGTGTAAATAAATGTAATTCATGAATATGCTATGTTAATCCTGTTAGAAGGTTGTATTCATGAATGAGGTTGAGGTTTATTTCAATTGCATAAGCTATCTGTTGTATTAATTTTGTATGTGAATGATGAATGGATACAAATTCATTTATGTAATACATACGTGATTGTGCTGTCACAACCTCATTGATGGATGGATGCCTCGTGTAGGTTCTTAGAATGATAGGCATAAGCCTAGTTATGAAGTTCTTAATTGGATGCTTAAAAGAAAATCTCATTTTTATAGTCTTATACATTGTAGAGATGTATATGTGTAACGTGGGATACGTTACACATGCCATTCAGGTGCAACAAGCAAGGCCATAATCCATCTAACAAGAATGTTTCATTGACATCTTGGCAAGTATAAGTTTTTGTTATAATATAGTTCCCTTCCTCGTCACAAACATGTTTTTCTTTCGACTCATCTACAATCACTGTATTTGTAGCATCCACACCATGGATCAAAATGTCCCAAACTTTATTTAACAAACTAGCACAAAAAACCATAGGTGTATTATTTAACATAATACTTTCATTTTCATTTTATTCACAATTGGCAATGTGTCATTGACATCTTGGCAAGTATAAGTTTTTGTTATAATACAGTTCCCTTCCTCGTTACAAACATGATTTCTTTCGAGTCATCTACAATCACTGTATTTGTAGCATCCCAACCATGGATCAAAATGTCCCAAACTTTATTTAACATACTAATACAAAAAAACATAAGTGTATTATTTAACAAAATACTTTAATTTTTATTTTATTCACAACTGGCCTCACATCACTCGCATCTTCCAAGTGCAGCAAGCAAGGCCATAATCAATCTAACAAGAATGTGTCATTGACATATTGGAAAGTATAAGTTTTTGTTATAATACAGTTCCCTTCCTCGTTACAAACATGTTTTTCTTTCGAGTCATCTATAATCACTATATTTGTAGCATCCCAACCATGGACCAAAATGTCCCAAACTTTATTTAAAGACTTGCAAAATACATGAGGATTTCCATCACCCTGATAACCCTCTCTGGCTATGCAATAATAATCTTCCTGTGTTAAAATTACTCTAAATTGTTCTCTTTGCAATCCATTTCTTTGTAATAATTTTGGCAAAAAATCGTCAACCTTTTTTTGTTGGGCAGATGTCCATACCCCAACTTCAAATATACTACAGAATTTTTCAAAAAAATCCATTAATCCCGGACATATAAAATAGTACTTTGTTGTTGATTCGATAGCCGGTGCTCGTGGCAATCCAATTTTTTTTTATAGAATGCGTGTAACAAAGCTCCATTGAAATCGAAAATAATCAATGGAACTTTACTAGAAACAAATCTTCTAGTACTATCTGCAAACCAAAAAAACACACACACAACCCAGTCAATAAAATATTATGGTTCAATGTTTCTAAGTATATTGCTTTCATGTTCAACAATTTTTTAAACACATTACCAGATACATGGTACGATGTCCATAAATAATATGAGAATTGTGCAATAAAACTTACATCAATTAAATGTAGAAGTTGTCAAAAATATACAAATCGCTAAATGAATTTTTTGTATAATGCGACGGTCATTTCAAATTGAATGTCTTTAACAAATGCCCCCTTTTTTAACGAGGCCAAAGATAATTCAATAGAGAACACAACATTGTTTTTATAGTTACTTCTCTCTCTTGTGAACCGTCGAATGTCCAACTAGTTGGAATTTTCAAGCAGTTTTCCTTGCTATTATATGTTGATTGATATTGCCTTTCATCTATAAACAGCATGTCCGTTTTTATATATCTCTCTCCATATTGGATAAGTACATCCTTGAACGACTTTTTGTATTTGTTCGACACTTCACCAACATTATAGTATGCAGACATTGGGTAATTATAAATAGTACTAAGTTTACATTGCTCTCGACCCCAAATAAATACAAAGTATTCACTCTTCAACCATTCAAATATACCAAGGAATTTTTTAATTTCCATTTTGTCGAGCAAGGAAAACCACAGAGCAACGTCGAAATGTTCTCTAGAAACACTGATAATATCAGGGCTGAACATCTGTGCATAATAACGATAGAAATTATGGACAAAATGAGTTTGTTTGGAAGAATCTTCAATGTTGGATAACATCCGAACTCCAAAGAGCAATCCCTCTACTCCCAGGACCAATAGTTTCTTTTGCGGTGATATCCGGACTGCATACAAGAACCGTGACTATATATATAACAACAACAACAACAACACTTCCTTCATGAAGTTAATGATCACAAGCATGCAACTGTAAATGAAGATCTTGATTTCCAAAGATTAATACAAAAATCACCCAATTTTTCACAGATTAAAATGATTTAATAAAAGCATCACACTGAACTAATAATATGTTCGATTAAGACGAAAATAGCAACATCACCTAAAAAACCAAAAAACATTGAATTATTTAAAATAGGCAATGATAGGTTACATCTAAAAATAGGCAATGACATGTTACATTTAATGGTTGTCACTACAACCAGGAGAAGGCATTGAAGGTTCTGACATCAGCTGATTCAAGCATTTTACTAAAACCCTGCCAAAGTCAATGTACCAACTCAGTATCTGTCCTAGCGGATGATGCACTAAAGGGCTTACTCAAAATACAGTTTTTAGATGGATGTGCTTTCACACCATCACCCTCCAAAACAATGTTTGATGTATTACTTTGTGAAGATTGCATTGGGAACTCCTCCCACACACTCTCCAAATTTTTATGTGTATTTCCTTCTTCATCGTTGGTACATTTCTCTTGAAACCATAAAAATAAAAATTTGTCCTCATATGATTTTTCTTTACTGCCTGCCCTCAAAAAAATTGTAAACAATGATTTCCCCTCATTGACCCACATTTAGATGACCATATCCCAACATTGAATTTGGAAAAACATAATGCCAAAAATTGCATGGCATTTGTTAGTGACTCATATGTAGCTTCTTGGTGCTTAAATTCAAAACCACCAAATTTAGTACTTTCTTCCCCCTTGTTTACTTTTTTCCATCCAACAGTATTTTTTTTATTTCCCTTTTTTCTCTTTTGGAGTCATTTTCTATGACTTTCTTACGAAATAGAAAACCTTCCATTTCTAATATCAATAACATTTTTGTATGGGGAGCTGCAAAAAAATATTGCTTGTCTTTATATATTTCGGAATAATTTTTTTTTTATCAATTTATGTAGAAAATATTTTGTCTTTTACCTGTCAATGCTAGGCCAACATTTGAGTCCTCTCCTGGTTCATTATTGTCCAAGCTCTCGCGTGGTTCATTATTATCCAATGTGATTTGTTGGCTAATATCCACGGACATTGTCGATGCCAGCTCTGGTTGTGGATGATCCACATGTTGAGTAGCAAAACAATCATATTGACCTGGAAATTTGCAGGTATACATTTTATATAATTTTTTGCAAGTATTCAAGGTCACTATACCCTTTCATAATTTAGTTAATTTAACCACGATCTTTGAAAAATATTTTTTTACCTTCTTGTCCATCTTGTTCTCTAGTTTGGTAGTTCTTTGTGGATTCTCTATCACATTCAATGTTGTCGTTGCATACCATAATTTGATTGGATGATACCTGAGTGTGCTCATTATTTGAAGCTATAGTAGAATAGGAAATTGAAGAAGTTATTAAACATAACCGACCGAGAAAAGTAAAATACAATGAAAGAAGACATCTGAAAATGTTAATACAAATACATTGTTTATACCTAATCCATGATAGAAATTGTCCATAAACAGCTCTTGTTGTACAGTCTCCACAATAGAAATAACTATTCTATCTAGTGACTTGATCAAGGAATGAAGAACTCTACCTCCTGCATACAACGAAAGAACTGTACCTCGAGAAGTGACCAATCTGGAAACAATGTGATCTCATAATTCTTGTGTCCTTTCTTTTGCAAAAACATGGCTTCTCGAGGTATCGTTGTTAACCTTGGGAAAAGGTAAATAAATCATTGGTAGGCCCTCATAATTCCAATCCATATCCATTTGAAAAGTGGACAAAATATCCTCATCCCTTCCAATGCTCCAACTCTGTATAATAGAGAATCTTATAAACAAGTCCTTGGAGAAATCTCTATGCACTCCCTTGGTAGGATTCCATGTTACCTTTTTTTTGGTTTTCTTGCTGAAAAGTGTGAAAGCTTTGGAAACCATACAAGAGTTTTCCATATCAGCTAAACAAATTGAAGTACACACTGCTTCATTAGATTCTAAGTAGTACAACAACGCAAGCATATCTTCTTTTGTCCAGGGCATATCGCAATTACACATATCAGCAACAACCAATTCACAGATGATTGCCGCACTGAAGAATGGAATGGATATTAGTGTGTTGACCAAAGATGCAGGATAACAACATTGACAAGCAAACTATGAACTATCTTTGACGTTGTCAATGGAAATACCCATCCCCTCTTTATTGATATATATATTCAATATTTTCTCAGCATCAGTTGGTAGTTTGGTACCGCTATCCTCTTCAAATTCTTTCTTTCTCTTTGTACCCGTAGATTTTGCTTGGTTTTCAGAGCCTAAAATACTGCACAGTTGCTGGAGATGATTTGGTGCAACTTTATATATATCAATGACATTATCGTCAGTGATAATCTATGATCAATCAGTTTGAACATCATGAACCTTGAAATATTCAACGATCGAATGCCTGGTTGACCTTTCATCCTTGATTCGCTTGCAACATTGATATAAAGTATCTGCGCAAACATTTTTCTCGACTGATGTGCTCAACCAAACCGATCCGTTGATTATATTGTCTGCCACAACATTCAATTCATGTTCGTCAAGATCACGCAATGGTCTAAAAAAAGTTGATCCATGATTCTTTATTTTATTTAGAACAAAATCAACCTAACTGATGCTCTTGGGTGAGCGTGGCAAGGAAACACTTTTGTAAAGCTCGAATATGGACATCTATTTGTTCCACAATCAATCCGATGTCAAAACAAGAGTTAGTTTGTCTTTAAGGTTGTCCTTTGTGTGAACAACAAATATATCCGTACATTCAGCTTGGAAGTTCTGCAATCATATAAAATTGAAGATAATATTTAAATTGCTAATTTCATAACACAGGCAACAATCTAAAGACTTTGATTGATAAGAAGAACAATTCTATACCTTCCAAGCATCACTCAAAACGTTTCCCTTTCCAGGGCAGGATGGGCTACCGCAGGCTATCCATTTCTCCCTTGCTTTTACAACTTGAGAAATGAATGGAGTGTCTGCAAATTCCTTGTTTGATAAATTTTGTTGTTTGCATAATTTGGTGATAATGTTCTGAGGAACATCTTTATGTAGAAGACAAGCTCTTCGATGCCGATACCTTGAATGGACCGACTCATATTTATCATTTTCAATGATTTTTTTTCTGGGCAGAAATAGTATGTTTCCCATCCAATATATAAAAATTTACCGAGGGAAAATTAATTTCATCCTCATTTCCAGGAAGAAATAACAACTTGGTCTCCTTATCGAAATGCAATAGGATAGCATCTCTCAATGTTGTTGTAATTGTATTCAATTCCTTCAACTTGGGAAAAAACTTTGGAAACTAACCTTGCCTTAAGCCTTTTAAAACTTCCATCTGAGGCATACTTAGTTCTGAAGACCCATTTACACCTAACAAGTTTCATCCTTTCGGAAGAGGGACAAGATCCCAAGTATCGTTTTCCATTAAGGAACGATATTCTTCATCCATAGCTACATCCCAATCTAGATTCCCCGAAGCTTCTGTAAAATTATTTGGATCATGACTCTCATAAACTTGAGCCAAAAGAGAAGAGGCTTGCTGGAACTGAGAATGTGTTCGTCATTGATATCTAGGATCACCGGAAATATCACCAGTTGCTTCGCATGTTGAATGGACCCATATAGGAAGCAGTTGTGCTAGAGGAAAATAAGCAGGCGGAGGTGGATTTTCATTCTCATTGTCATCATCATAAACTGGAATTGGAATGTTGTCAAGGAATTTGGGAGTAGAAGAAGGCACAAGTGTCGAATTAGGCGCGTAGGCCACAGATGGCACAAACATCGAGTTAGGCTCGCAGGACAAGAGATTTTCATTAAATTTTACATCTCTTCTAGTTATTATATCATGAGAATGTGGATGAAGAAGTCTATAACCTTTTACATTTTTAGAATATCCAACAAATATGCACTTTTCATTGTTAGGCTGCAATGCTTTTTCGTTTTTCATCCGGAATATGAGTCCATGCTTCACTACCAAACACACAGAAGTGACTTACATCCGGTTTAATTTTAATCCATGCTTCTTTCAGTGTGATTGTTGATGTATATGTAACTTCGGAATGTATTTCACATATATGTATATTATATTCCTATAGAGATGGTATTATTCCTCTATAAGGAAGTGTCGTCATTTATATTGTAAGTGTCGTAACTTATACTTGATGGGTTATTAGACCACCTTGTTTGGGGTCGGCCCTGTATAAGTCATGTGGGTCAAAGGGTTATTAGACCACCCTATTGGGGGTCGACCATGTGGGTCAAAGGGTTATTAGACCACCCTATTGGGGGTCGGCCCACTCAGCATTATGTTATGTGGTTAAGTTCGAGCCTACATGAGTTAGGTAAAAAGGCAAGTCAAGTCAAGTATAAATAGAGTGCGGGAGGCACTCTATTTACTCACTCACTTCTCACACATGATCTCAAGGAGGAGAGGCGCACTTATGGAGGAGGAGGATCTGCTGCTAGGTTGTGTCTATCTCTTATGGTTGGTTGTATCATTTCTCTATCTATCTTTGAGGAAGTTATTGGGGTTTTTCACCTTTATGGTTTTCCCCAAGTAAATCTTTGTGTCTCTTGTGTGCTTGCATTATTGTATCCATGATTGATATGCTGTAGATATGCTGTACATGTTGTTCTCTCAGTTAAGATCCTAGATCAGATTGAAGTAAATTCTGAAAATTTAACATGGTATCAGAGCTAGCCTGAAAGAAGGCATGATATGGCATGTATGACACTTGTTGCACTTACGATGCCAGGGCTTGATATAGAAAAAAACCAGTCATCGTAGCACTTTCGCTATAAATCCGTTTTGGCAAAGTTTTCGGATCTGAAATTGTTACAGGACGAAGCTAAAATCTCCAGGTACCTTGTGTCCAAAGGAAAACCTCTAATTCGTTGTACTTTGTGATTTATGATCTGTACAATATAGGGTTTCTGCCTCATCCAGATCTGAGTTAAAATCAGGTGACCTTGGGAAAAAGGTCATAACTTGGGCTAGGAAGCTCCAAATGAAATTTCGTAAAAAGTGAAAGGTAGTACACAGTCTGTACTATCTCAGAAAACTTTTTCAGAGGCCGAAGTTGAACCAGTGACACGTGGAACACAGTACAAGTTCGCTCTCCTGTATTATCCCATAAACAGGTCACATTGCGACATTTGGCATAACTCTCTCTCAGAGAGTCCAATTAAGGTCAGACCTGTCAGGATGGAAAGGTAACAGGCCGAGCTATCTCAAAAAACGTTTTCAGAGGCCGAAGTTAAAACAGTGACACGTGGAACGCCGTACAAGTTCGCTCTCCTGTTTTATCCCAAAACAGGTCACGTTGCGACATTTGGCATAACTCTCTCTCAGAGAATCCAATTGAGGTCAGACCTATCAGGATGGAAAGATAACAGGTCAGGCTATCTCAGGAAACTTTTTCAGACCCTGTGGATCAAAAATTTCGGAGTTACACCAGAAACAATCAGGTACATATTTCTGTCAAAACAGAATTATTTTTTGGTACCTTCATTCATGGCTTCCGAAATTTAGGGCTTTGGAGAAAGTTGGAATTTTTGTAATCGGAGACCACGGATGGATGCTACTCATCAAAATAGAAATTTAGAGACCAAGATCAGAATTTTTGGTTGGGCAGAAGGCCGGGCTTGATCAAACCCTAGTTCGGGACTTTGATCAGAAAAGTGGAAAATTAGGGCTTTTGTAAAAATGGGAATTTTTGAATTCTGTGACCACAGCTGGAAGCTCCTCAGAAAAATAGAAGCTTAGAGATTTGGATCAAACATTTTGATTGGGAAGAAGAGTGGGCTTCATCAAACCCCAGTTCAGGGTCACGTCCAGTGAATCCGGAAGTTTCAAAGGCAAAATTGAGGAGTGAAACTTTGCAGTTTTCAAATTCTGAATATACCAGTTTGATCAGTTCATCAAGGCGCATATTCCTATCCTATCGGAAGTTTGAAATTCAAAGTTTGAATTTTTGGGGTTTCTCTGACAAACCCATATCTAGCTCCAGGTCCAGTTCTTGCAAATCAAGTGGATAGGGTTAATCCTAGAAGAAGATGGATTGGTCACCTGCATAAGTGAAGAAGTTCCTGTTTCAGAGGGAGATGAGGCTAAGGCCTTACATAAGAAGATTACAAGCGATCTCGACAGGTATGACTCATCGAGGTATGTTTCGATATTTGTCCATGATTAAGTTTATGGTATGTTTGTCTTCATGTTATTACGGTTAGTACAATTTTGATTTTAGATTTGTTGTATCACCTTAACAAAATTATGAATGCATGATAGAAGATATTCATTGGTTAGGGTGTTGACACTTATGATTGTACTAATGCATTATGGTGTTGTATGAGGTTTATGTTGTCTACTAACATGAAAGGTACACCAAGAAAGACAGATCATGTTCTGGTCCAAGAACATATGATCATGATAACATGAGGACAAAGATTCATCCATTGTCATGGATCTCATACAAGATCCATTCACGAGGTATGTATAACTTGGTTTTATAATGGTTAACTTATGAGACATGCAGGTTACTAGCACAAGTCACTAAAGAGAACCAAAAGACATTATACGGGTATGTTAGACATAACTAGCTAACATGATAATCCAGGTATTTTTTTCCTATATCAAGCTAGATTCCTACCTTGGGTTAGGATCTTATACTATCGCGTTGTTGATAATGATTATTCATGAAGTCATAGGTTTGAATAATCATGATTGTATGCATATTATGTTTCTTACCATAATTGATGATATGACTAACCAGAAGAATCATGATGGTATAGGTTTGAATAATCACAGGTTTTATGCATTTTATATCTCTTATCTTGATTGATGATTCAACTAACCTGAAGAGTCATAGGCTTGAGTAATTACAGGTTTAGACATGTTATGTTTCTTATGATTTGACTAACCATAAGAATCCTTGAATGCTAATGCTTATTATTTCTGTTTGAAATGATCATGACTATACATGCTTGAGATTATTGTGTTTTAATAGTATACTAATGAATGTATGATTTTATATGAGATCACAAGGATAACACATTCATGATACTAATAAGCATGCATAGGGACCAAGGATGAATATGAGTTCAAGAACAGGTAATTCAGGAAGCAAAGATCAAGAGGGAGCACACTCTAGTTGTTCCTGCAAGAAAGCAAAGGAGCACACTTCAGTAGTTTCTGCAAGGATGCAGATATTCAGAGGGAGTTGATCATCTCTCTACATTTCACAACAGAAAGGTGTAGAAGAAGCTACCTCAGATTAGGACTCCAGCAGCTCCTGCAAGGAAACAAAGACTCAGAGGGAGTCCACCCAACGAACAAAGAAAGATAAGTATTTTAATCATCATTTCTTGCATATTTGTTTGTTTAAATAAAATTGTTCAATAATGTATATACTGATGTTCCTAGAATTAGGTTGTGTATTATGCATATTAGAATAATTGCATTGATGAACAGTATACTCCTAATATGCATGGGTAAGTGGCCTATGGCACTGTACAACATTCCATTGCTACTTATCTAGAATGAAACCTCTTTGCTGACATGTTGGGAGTTGTGCACACTCTTAACAATGTTCTGGTAGAGATTGGAAGGAATCTAGAAAGTTACGAAATATGGATAAATGTTGTATTGAAGCATTGGCTAAGATAATTGCATGACTGTATGGCATATTTCTTTATGTGTAAGAATTTGCTCTGAAAACTATGAGATGTTTTCTAATCATGCAATTTAACTTGTTGTGTAGGAAAGATCGTATGCCATCTCCTACAAAAGAAGAACTACAACATTTTGTTCCAGCAACAAAGATATCTATTGAAGATATTGAAGATATTGAAGTTCCCAGGATCTGGGATGAAGAAATGAAATGCCTTGATCCGTCGATCATGAAGAATGATGTTTGGGATATAATCCCAAGACATGAAGGGAAGTTTGCTATGACTTCCAAATGGAACTATCAGATCAAGCATGTTGCATATGACAGCATTAAGAAATATAAAAGTGATGAAATAGAAGATGCACCAGATGGATTTCAAGACAGCATGGTGTAGTCATATATGTGTGCAGAACTTGGTATGGTAGGATAGACAGCTTTCTATCCAGTTTGGGCGTTACCAAGAGTAAAGCAGATTCCAACCTTTTCTACAAGGTTGAAGAAGGCAATCCAGTGATACTACTTTTATATACAGATAACCTGTTTGTTACAGGTAAAGATAGATTGATTGCCGACACGCAGCGGAAGCTTTCTTCCAAGTTCGAGATGAAGAACTTGGGGATGATGCACTATTTGTTTTTGGCATGGAGGTGTGGCAGAGTGCATATGGAATCTTCCTTGGACAAGGGAAGTATGTAGTAGAGATCCTGAAGAGGTTCGGGATGATGGACTACAAGGATATACCTATGGCATCGAATCTGAAGCTTCTTTATGATGCTTCATCTGAGCCGGTTGATGTCTCTTTGTATCGTCATATGATTGGGTCCTTGATGTACCTGACGAACACGATACCAGACATTTGCTTTGCTGTGAACACATTGAGCCAGTTCCTGACGGATCCGAGGAGTGTTCACCTGGTTGCTGTAAAGCATGTTCTGAGGTACCTGAAGGGTACAGTGTATTATGGGCTCAGGTATGAGGAGAATCAAATGTTTAACCTGCAGGGTTATGTTGATTCAGATTGGGATGGCAGTGCTGCAAACAGGAAGAGCACATCTGGGTGTTGCTTCAGTATGGGATCAGGTGTGATCTCTTGGTTTAGCAAGAAGCAGTCCTGCGTAGCACTGAGTACAGCTGAGGCAGAGCATGTTGCAGCCTGTTCAGCTAGTTGTGAGACAGTATGGCTACGAAAGCTACTGTCTGAGCTATTTGATCTCCCATTGGAAGCTACTGATATCTTCTGTGATAACCAGAGTTGTGTGAAGCTGTCCGAGAATCCAGTGTTTCATGACAGGTCGAAACACATAGAGATCAAATATCACTATATCAGGGATATGGTGCAGAGAGGAGCCGTGAAGCTCCTATATGTTGCGACAGACGAGCAGATTACAGATGTGCTGACGAAGCCACTAGCCAGGGTGAAGTTCGAGTATTTCAGAGAGAGAGGCTTGGCGTTCTTCAGATCGAGGACACTTCAAGGAAGAAGTGATGGACACATTTGCTGAAGCCATTCCAAGCATGTTGGAAGGAGGATCCTTCACATGGCTGTGGATGTAAGCGCTGGATGATGAGCATCAGGATGATGTTCTGGTTTCTGCTTGGATATGATCAGTTGGATCATTTTTATATATGTATGAACGCATCATGTTGGATGCTGGATATGATCAGTTGGATCATTTTTATGTATGTATGTATGCATCATGTTGGATGCTGGATATGATCAGTTGGATCATTTTTATGTATGTATGTACGCATCATGTTGGATGCTAGATATGATCAGGTGGATCATTTATGTATGGATGCATCATGTTGGATGCTGGATATGATCAGTTGGATCATGTGTATGTATTTTGTATATGCATCATGTTGGATGCTTGGACCATGTATCTGTATATGTATCAGGTGGATACATTGTATGATCAGGTGGATCATGTATGGTGATATGTATCATGTATCAGGTGGATACATTGTATGATCAGGAGGATCATGTATGATGATATGTATCAGGTAGATACTTGGTATGCATCAGGTGGATGCATTGATGATCAGGTGGATCATGCAGCAGGATGTTGCAGTGATGATCAGGATGATCATGGATGATGAGCTTCAGCATGTTGCTCCAGATGACATGCAGCAGGACGTTGCAGTGATGATGATCAGGATGATCATGGATGGTGAGCTTCAGGATGTTGCTCCAGATGACATGCAGCAGGACGTTGCAGTGATGATGATCAGGACGATCATGAGTACATCAGGATGATGTATGGTGAGTATCAGGTTGATACTCTGTGGCCGTGGATCAGGTTGTGCAGATGAGCATGTCTGGGAGATCCTATAGGTCGGAGTTGTGTACCCGTAACAGCCTGGGATGCTCTTTCGAGACATTGCTCTGGGAGGACATGTAATTTGTGCCCTGGGAGATCTCAGGTCGGAGTTGTGTACCCGTAACATCCTGAGATGCTCTTGCGAGGTTTTGTCCTATGGCATGTAATTTGGGCCCTGGGAGATTTCAGGTCGGAGTTGTGTACCCGTAACATCCTGAGATGCTCTTTCGAGGTTTTGCCATGACCACATGTAATAGCGCCCTGGGAGATTTCAGGTCGGAGTTGTGTACCCGTAACATCCTGAGATGCTCTTGCGAGGTTTTGTGGTGGACCACATGTAATTTGTGCCCTGGGAGATTTCAGGTCGGAGTTGTGTACCCGTAACATCCTGATATGCTCTTTCGAGGTTTTGTGGTGGGGTCACATGTAATAGCGCCCTGGGAGATCCTACAGGTCGGAGTTGTGTACCCGTAACATCCTGGGATGCTCTTTCGAGGTTTTGTGACGCACGTAATAAGTCATGAGGATTCCACAGTATGGCCAGTGATGATGAAGACCTGCAGGTGGTGGGCCTACATCCAGTATGAAAAAGGACTGGCTCTGTAGAACTTCCTATGACGAGTAGATTCAGAGATTGATTGAGATAGCAGCAGCAGTGACGATGATGATGACTCGATGACGATTATCCAGTGACGATGATCCAGAGAAGATGACTTGTGCTAGAAGAACTGTGCTGAGAAATACCTTCCTAGTTAAGAGGGAGTGTTGATGTATATGTAACTTCGGAATGTATTTCACATATATGTATATTATATTCCTATAGAGATGGTATTATTCCTCTATAAGGAAGTGTCGTCATTTATATTGTAAGTGTCGTAACTTATACTTGATGGGTTATTAGACCACCTTGTTTGGGGTCGGCCCTGTATAAGTCATGTGGGTCAAAGGGTTATTAGACCACCCTATTGGGGGTCGACCATGTGGGCCAAAGGGTTATTAGACCACCCTATTGGGGGTCGGCCCACTCAGCATTATGTTATGTGGTTAAGTTCGAGCCTACATGAGTTAGGTAAAAAGGCAAGTCAAGTCAAGTATAAATAGAGTGCGGGAGGCACTCTATTTACTCACTCACTTCTCACACATGCTCTCAAGGAGGAGAGGCGCACTTATGGAGGAGGAGGATCTGCTGCTAGGTTGTGTCTATCTCTTATGGTTGGTTGTATCATTTCTCTATCTATCTCTGAGGAAGTTATTGGGGTTTTTCACCTTTATGGTTTTCCCCAAGTAAATCTTTGTGTCTCTTGTGTGCTTGCATTATTGTCTCCATGATTGATATGCTGTACATGTTGTTCTCTTAGTTAAGATCCTAGATCAGATTGAAGTAAATTCTGAAAATTTAACAGTGATATATTGTAAATCTTTAGTGGGGGTGAAATTAAGTATGTAATTTGCACAATCTTTGGCTTCGGCCCAAAACTGAAGACGTAGTCCCTTATCTTTAAGCATACAATTATCCATTTCTTTTAAAGTGTGGTTCTTCCATTCAGCTACACCATTTTGATGTGGTGTATATGGAACAATGTATTATTGTTGGATTTCTTGTTCAGTGCAGAAAATAGTGAACTTGTTGTTAACATATTCTCCCCCATTATCAAATCTTAACTTAAGAATTTGATGACCAGATTGTTTTTCAACAAGGGCCTTGTAGTCCAGGAACATGTTAAATACTTCTCTCTTAAGTTTTAGTAAATAAACCCAAGTGCGTCTAAATTAATCATCAATGAAAGTAAAGAAATATTTGAAAGTAGAAAAGGAAGAAGATGGAAGAGGACCACACAAGTCACTATGAAC
Source organism: Larix kaempferi (assembly GCA_027924585.1). Lineage (NCBI taxonomy): Eukaryota > Viridiplantae > Streptophyta > Pinopsida > Pinales > Pinaceae > Larix > Larix kaempferi. Next base: position 11,495,268 of record BSBM01000993.1, read on the forward strand.
AAGCTCCAAGGGGTCTGAGGCGTGCCAAGAGGCACGTTTGTCAAAACTATCCCAATGATGTTTTTTTAGTACACAACCGGAACAAACACCATCCCTGCAAGATACCATTGAAAGACTTGTCACCATATTTTATTTACATAGTTGTTGCAATGAGCAATAATTTAAGTGACCAAATCACTCATGCCAAAGTTTGCTCAAGTCATCACTATGAGTAACAAAAACTCAGGGAAAAGGTGATGACCCAAAGTTAAATTTGTACAACCTGGTAATATCATCAACCATTCCAGTGGATATGACATGCTTGGGATATTTAAAATCCTTGATTACAACTTAGTGAGGTGTAAACATTCCATTTTTACCTTCACCGGAATGAGTGATTTGATAGACTGACAACAAATTGCAGGAAATTCTTGGAACACATAGTACATCACTAAATTATCCATTATCTACCAGAACTATTCCAGATCCTACAACACTAAGAGATCTATCATCACCAACAAATATTTGTTTGGTGTTACATTCATGCATATTAGAAAATATGGCTTTAGCCTTAGCCATATGATAAGATTCTCTAGAACCAATGAGCCACTCATTCAAAGTAGAAGAAAAATATGTATTATAGGAAAAATCAGAAGCACAAAGTGCATGTCCATGAAATGAAGATTCTGAAGATGAATCAAGGTTGATGTGGTGCTTCTTCATTGTTGCTTCCAAGGCTGCCATCTTCTTGAAACATTTAGATTCATCATGATTATCTTTCCCAAAAAAAAATCAATGACACTCAGTCTTCTTACCTTTTGGTTTGTTTCCATTGTCATTATTTGAAGAATAAGCTGGCTGAGAGGGTTTGGGACCCTTTTTTGGCTTATTATTGCGAATATTTTGATTCTTTGGATGCTTGGGCTTCTCTTTCTGTTGTGTCGGCAAGGATTTTACAAATGTGTTTGCATTTCTAATCATTCCAAGATGTATGAGCTTATCCTGCTCTCTAATCAAAGATTCAAAAAAGGATTCAAGAGTAGGCTCTTTATATCTAGTTGGATCCAAGGATTCTTCCATGGAGTAAAATGTAGATACAAAACAAAATATGCAGGTCCAAGTTTGGAAATAATATGATAAATGCATTGCTTGTCTTCTCTTTAATTTTTCATTCTACACATAAGAGTCTAAGCATTTTGTACTTAGATATATAATCTTGAATGCACAAAAAATCAATTGGATTTAAGGAAATCAACTCATTTTCTAGTTGGTGACCTCGAATCTCATAGTGTTTACCAAACACAGATTCCAATATTTTTTCCCAGGCTTGATTTGGTTCATCAATTTCTTATGTGTGGAATTGTAAATCAATATAGAATGACATCCCAATCAATCCACGGGCTTCATCACATTTATTGGACCATTTTATTTTCTTATCAGCATCAGCGGGCTTTGTTTCTTTCCTTGAGGTAATTCGGTAAAGTCCCCTAAGTCATAGGAGATCCTCCATACAAGATTTCCATGAGATATAGTTGGAACTAGTAAGTAGAATATCACATGGGGCGGTCATACTGTAAAATGAAGGTTGTAAAATCAGAAACCAACAACCTGGATGCAAAGATATTGAAAAACCAAGATGTTTAAAAAAAATGGCACTGAAAATTGACTCTGGATGAGAAAGTTATGCTTGATTGAAAAAAACAACAACCCTCTTCCCAAGCTTAACCTTTTAAACTCACTTTACAATAATGTTGTTTTATGTGAACCACTTTTGTAAAATAAGTGGAGTTTTACTTTTACAATAATGTTATTTTAAATATTGCATGCAAAAAAAAAAGGCTACAAGTGACTCACTTTTATAATTTAAGAGAGATACTTTTACAATAAAGTAACTTAAAATTATAAATTACATGCAATTTTAGAAAAGTAACTAACAAGAAGACTTGAACTCAAAACCTCTTATTAAATAAAGCAACTTTTAACCAAATGAGCTAATATTAAAAGGTACATAAAAGATGGAAAGGAGGAAGGGGGGGGTTCTTTTTTTTTAATCTTTTGTCTCGAACTTCGTGCTTGCCAAAAAAAGACCTTCTTGCATGCAAATCGCTTCACATAAACCAAAACAAAAACAAGAAAAAAAATAATATGCCTCGAAATTGGGATTAGATCTCATTAGCTTGCCCATACTGTATATGTTTTCCCACTATTTCTGATTTGTCATGGTCGCACAAAGTGCACGGAAAACAAAAACAAGAAAAAAATAATATGCCTCGAAGTTGGGGTTAGATCTCATTAGTTTTCCTGGACTGTATATGTTTTCTCAATGTTTTTTATTTGTCGTGGTCACACAAAGTGCACAGAAAAGAGCATACGCAATAAAGAAACCCCTTTTTCTTATATTTTCGATTTTTCAAGTCGCACAAGTTGCAAGGCAAAGAGAATACGTAGAAAGAGAAGGAAACAACTCAAAACTAAAAAAAGACCAGATCTGAAAAGAAAATGAGAAAATTATTTTAAATATAAAAAAATGTCACTGTAACAATATACCTCTAGATTTGATGAAACACAAGTATCTTGGGAAAATGGAAGTTTTTTTCGATGAAAAAAAAATTGTTCCCCATTGGAAACGGTGCTCCGGACGCAATGGAATACCTCTCATAGCCCAAAAATGCACAGAAATTTTAGAACCAGAAACCCTTTCATAGCTTCAGCAACACTGGTTCAAAATCTAGATCACCAACGGAAGCGGCTCTTCAGAAAGGCTCTGATACCATGTTCGACTACATAGGATAATTCCAAAATACCAAACACCTAGAGTAACCACTCACAGAAACAACTCACAGATCAACACACTGATGTTTTCATGTGGTTTAAACCCTCGAAAGGGAAACACTCCACGCCCCAACCAAGTAGCTACTTGAGGCAATTTATTATGCAAAAGAAATAAAGTTACAAATGAGCTTCTCATCATCGATCAACTAGCAAGTGACTTTCCATGTTCTTTAAATAGATATCATGGACCAATCAGGTGCTAAGCCACATATCAAAAGTAGTTATGATCTAAGAGAAGTTGAACTGTCAGATCACTCTATGTCTAGAACATATCGCGATCATCGGATTAGATATTTACAAATGCATACTAATGCATACTAAACAAACACACTTTTCCTAATGGATATATTATAACAAGCTGATCTTAACTAAATCCTAAGTGTCTAAATATCCTAACAAAATATTTCTTAACTTTCATTGATGACTTCTCTAGACACACTTGGGTTTACTTCATAAAAATTAAGAGTTAAATTTTTGACAAGTTTTTGGCCTACAAGGCCCTTGTAGAGAAACAATATGGACATCAAATACACAAGTTAAGAATGAATAGTGGAGGCGAATATGTAAATAATTTTTTTGCTAATTACTGCATCAACACAAGGAATTCAAATGCAACATAATGTTCCATACACAACACAATAAGATGTTGTTGAGAGAAAGAATCATGCATTGAAAGAAATGGCTAATTGTATGATCCAAGATAAGGGATTAAGTCTTCAATTTTGGGTTGAAGCCATTTGATTGTGCCAATTACATAGTTAATCACATTCCCACCAAGGATCTAAAATATATCACACCAAAATAATCATGGAGTAACAATAAACTAGGTGTTAGCCACTTCCATGTGTTTGGTAGTGAAGCATGGGTTCGCATTCCTTATGAAAAACGGGAATCATTGCATCCCAAGAGTGAAATTTGCATATTTTTTTGGATATTGTGAAGATGTAAAATGTTATAGAGTTATTCACCAAAATCCAATGACATAAATTTTAGAGGATATGTTAAATTTGATGAAAATATCTCGACCTGTGAACCTAATTCGACATTTGTTCCATCTGTCGCATGTGATCCATCTTCGGTACTTGAGCCATATTATACTCCCAACTTCTTTAATAATGTTCCTACTCTGGATTCTTCTTATTATTATGACAGTGAGGGTGAAAATAAACCTTCACTTGCTCATTTTTCTCTAGTTGCACCAGTACAACCACTTCCTCGATGGTTCTACACAATATGTGAAGTAATTGATGATCTTGTAGGTGATCCCATAGATCTGTACCGAACACGTTCACGGTTCTAGTGATCCTTTTCTCGTTGGATCAAGTTTTAGAGAATCATGAGACAGATGCATTTTCATATAATATTTAGGCCATCCAAATTGGGACACATTTATGGATGTTGAATATCATTCCTTAATGGAAAATGATACTTGGGATCTTGTCCCTCTTCTGAAAGGAAGAAACCTTGTCATATGTAAATGGGTTTATAGAACTATGTATGCATAAAATGGAATTGTTGAAACACTTAAGGGAAGTTTAGTTTCCAAATTAGTTTCCAAGTTGAAGGAATTAACTACAATGAAACCTTTTCCCCTACTTCCAAAATGAACTCCATCCACCTTATTCTTCCCTTGTCGCTTCACATAAATGGGAGGTCCATCAAATGGATGTGAAGTCTGCCTTTTTGCATGGATATTTGCAAGAATAAATTTACATGCAACAACCTCTTGGATATGTTTAGAATGATTCCATCATTGTCTGTCACCTTTAGAAATCTCTCTATAGCCTTAAGCAAGCTCATCGGGCTTGGTATGCCAAAATGTCTCCTTGACAATGAATTTTCTAGATGTCATTCTTGCCATAATGTATATACCAACAAAGAAGAAAACCATTTCATCATCCTTATTCCTTACGAACTAATGACCTTATTCTTACCGGTATTGACCATAGCCTTTTAACCGATGTGAAATCCATCCTTCAGAAGAAATTTGGAATGACATACTTTGGAAATTTGCATTATTTTCTTGGCCTCCAAGTCCTGCAAACCAAAGAAGGAATTTTTCTTTCTCAGTCTAAGTATGCATGTGATCTTCTTCATCTCTTTCACATGGATAATTGTAAGCTAGCACCATATCCCTTCAATTCTAGAGTCAAACATACTACCACTTGTACTTCACTTGAAGTCTATGCCACCTTGTATCGTTGTCTCATTGGTATTGTCTTGTACTTGACTCATTCATGTCCTAATATTTCCTTTGTTGTTGGTCTTGTTTCCCAATATATGCAAATTCCCCATGAAATCCATTGGAAAGAAGCAAAAGGATACTTCAGTATATCTAGGGTAAATTTTAGTTTGGGATTCATTATAATTTGGGGGGATTCCTTTGTTGGTTAGTTTCACTGATTCAAATTGGGTCAAGGACCTTGATGATTAGAAGTCTATTGCAAGTTATGTTTCCACTTTTGGTTATGGAACTATCACTTGGGATTGCAAGAAACAACAATCTCTTTCTCTTCCTTCAGTAGAATAAGAGTATTGAACCACATTCAATGCAATTCATGAAGCCTTCTAGATTCGATAGATCCTCTTAGAGTTTGGATTCGAAGAACAACATCTGAATACCCTTTGGTGTGACAATCAAAGTGCCATAAATCTCACCAAATATCTATTTCAACATCAATGTAGAAAACACATTGAGCTACATATGCAATTCATCAAAAAACTTGTTCAGGACTGCATTCTCAAAGTGTTATTTTTCCCTACAGATGATCAAGTTGTATACATCTTCACAAAGTCTCTTAGAGAAGAAAATTTTTCTAAACTTCGGTCTATGTTTGAGGTTTCAATAATTTGTCATAAGGGGGGATAGGATCTAATGCCTTCTTGCTTCTTCTATAGTCTCACTTTTGTAAATCCTTAAATCCTATCCGAAATTGTTCTTAAGGGGGGATGTTAGATATTTAGAAACTTAGGATTTAGTTAAGATCAACTTGGTATAATGTGTCTTTAGTTAAAGTGTGTTTCTTTGTAATGCATTAGTATGCATTTGTAATTATGTAATCTGACGGTACATAAAATAAATATTTGAACATTATTCTATAACCAACATAGATCCATCCTAAACCCGAATCAATCAAGCATCGAGAGGGATCCAATTTCTTGAGGTGTATTTTTCTTTATACCTTAAGTTTTTACACATTTAGAAAAAATTACATATCAAGAAATTTGATCCCTCACGGTGCTTGATAAGCACCGAGTTTAAGATGGATCTATGATGGTTTTAATTTTTTTATTTATAGGTAGACATACTTTTTTAATTACTTTTGGTCTGTTTTTAATTTTTTATTTTGTGAGCCAACATGAATTTTTTTTAGTACTTTTTATTTTTGGTAGTGTCACGTTACATTATGTTACATGACAACATATCCCCCATACTAGGTTTTAGAGCACCTCGATCCTCTTGGTTCAATGAATAATTATAACTAATATTAAACCAACATTAATATAAACATAAAGGAATGTATCCCATATGATAGGTATAGTAACCACCATCATAGATCAATTAATAGGTTTTAGCATACAATCCTCAATTTAGTAAAATTGAAGTATTTCTAAAGATTCCATAGGGCCAAGCCTTTTTACAAACTCTTACAAAATAGTAGGAAGAAAAAAACATGATCGATAGAAACAAAGCTTAAGTTCCTACTTTCTACATTAAAATAGTAATATGTGTCATCTAGAAAATATTGGTATGGTTGTACTAGATGAACTTCCAACTTCATTTTGATGCTCACTCATAAAAGACGCAAAAATATATTCAATGCATTATTTTATGTTTTTTATGTTTTTGAGATTGAGACCATTTTGATGCATACTCACCTCAAACATTGGAGTTAAGATATAGCAATTATATATATATATATATATATATATATATATATAATCTGAATCATAAAATAAGAAAATCCAATAACTAGTAAATAATCAACATGAAAAATGGAAGAATGGAGTTCGAGGTAAGAATTAAGAGTTATAATAATCAGCATTTGAAGAATGAGGTAAGAATTACCGATATTGCCCTAAATTAGATTTGTATGCACTGAAGGTTGGCATGCATCTTCTTCTTATTGTTCTCTCAATGCTACCCGACATTTCCTCATCCTTTCTTTGGTCCTTTCTCGTATTTCATCTTTGTTAATTTGATCACAATCATGTTTCCTACTTCAATGTTTCTTGTTTCCCATGCTGATTGGTTAATAACAAACGGAAATTTCCTTTGAAACAATACATATCCCTATGTGGAAAATTATAAAAACAATGTACATCATTGAACAATTAACAAGTTTGTAATGGTAAATGAATTGTAACTTATGTTTTTGTTTTTTATACAATTGGTGTTGGTTGTTGGGTTTATTAAATGATCTAGAAAATAGCTCGATCGAGTTATTCTCTTAACTACAGGTAAGCCTTTGATTGAGGTAATTGAAAATTTTCCCAAACCCTTTATCGAGGATTTTTAAGACCTTGATCGAGGTAATAGTTCGATCAAGGGATTTAAAAGCAGGCCTCTAGCCCCTTTTTTGTAGATTTAATTTTACTAGCCTCTTTGAAAGGCATAAACCCTATCATTAATTGTACCTTAGGTGGTGGAATTGATGACATTGGATTCATCAATGAATCGCCTATCTAGTGGAATATAATTTAAATGTTTTCCAGTTTGTATGATATTTTTTTTAAATTTTCTTTTAAAACTTACACTTAAAAACCCTATCCACAACTTCAAAGGAGCTCAAAGAAAAATCAACAACATAAAACGTACACAACCAAAAAAATTTAAAAAATATATACGACCCACATTGATGCATCCTCTTCAAAAGACCGATATTTCTGGGTTTTCAATTTATGTAAGCAATAAAAAAAAATACGTGGACATAAATGTGTGCAAAATGTGATCCAAATATTTAGTGCTCTGTTTCAAAAATTAATAAAAAAATAATTTTTTTCAAAATAAATTACCAAGTCAATTTTTGCTAGCTCATTATGTTAAGGTGTGGGTATCGTCAACAGGACGACCCAGGTTCAATTCCCCTTAGGGGTGAGCTAGTTGGGAGGAGACACCCAAAATACAACTAGTTGAGGTTCGGTGTGGCCCATGATGGGTGCGATCCCGAGGTGATTTTGACGGCTTAGATGTCCCTGGGTCATGGTTTCTTATACGAAAGGAGACTCCTGTAAGTAAAGGGAGATTATAGAAAACAAAAAAATATGCACGCCCTAGTGCATTATTTGTAGATGATGTTCATATATTTTGTTTTGAAAATTATACATTTAGAATTAAATTATTTTATGTGCACACATGCCACTTGTTAACTTTTCCTTAAATTCGCAAGGACAAACATTTTATTAAATGCAATTTTGACACATTAAATGATATTAGTATTTAAAAAATATATAGATGGAAAGGCAACATAATTCCCTATATTTTTTTTTTTATTGCATGTCAAAATTTGCAATATTCCATAGATCAGTTTCGAGGGCTTCGATTCAATCAATGAGTAAAATATCGAATTTTCACCGTCACTTTTGGCCAAAAAGTGTTACCCATCTTCATGGATTCACCCATGTAAAGTATCATCACATTAATGTTAATGTTGCTAGAAACAACAATAGGAAAGTGAGAATGTGATAGATAAAGATGTATAAAATTAGGAAAAGGAAAATGACTACAAGAGTGTGGATTTGATTATGAAGAAAATTGAATCAATAGAATTACAATTCTCACTGATGTATTCTTAATTTCAAATTTTTTATGTTGACAAGGTCCATTTTGTGTAGGTCCATGTCTAAACTTAATCAATAACATACAAGTTAGGAAATTTGACTAAACTTAACATAAATTTTTATCCTAAACAAAATCATAAACATAGTTTTTTTTTCAAGAAATAAAAACTATGCATTATGTTTACAATGAACTCAACCAAACCTATACAACATTACTGGATTACATTTAAGTATTAGTTGTGTGTTTAATTCCCACTATTTATCTATTGCAATAATAGGGATGCCATGAACTACATACTAATTAAGTGGTTGAGAAACCAAAGAATGTGATCAAATAATAATCAAATATTAGATATCAATGCAATAACCATGTCATGACTCATAAGAGTAGACATATAGCAGAACCAATGCAACAAAATAACTATGAATCATGTTAAATGCTTTTAAAGAGATGGAATATGTGAACATGAAAAAAGAGAGATGGCCTCATTTCCTTGGGTTCCCTCCATGCCTATCATTTTATTGTCAAAATTATCATTGAGTCAAACATTTGTAGTTATTCGTGTTAATAATCTTACAAGGCCATCATAATTTACACCCATAGTCGTGACTAATTGTTTTGGTGTTTTGCAAAGTTGTAACACCCCACTTATAATCCCTTGACTCTTGTGAGGCGTTGGATAATTGTGACTCATGAATTGTTGATTCTTACATAAATTATTCATGACTCATGGACCTTGTGTGAAGATGACTCAAATGGTGCTTTTGACATGACACTATACCAATGAAGCATTGTTATACTTAGAAATTAGACGATATGTTTGTGTGATTATTGTGCTTATGCATAATATACGGTGTTGTTGTATATATATTTGTGTGAATATCATGATGACATGATTGAATGATTATCATAAAATTACATGAATGTTGTGAATTTATATAAGTTTGATTTTATGCTTTTCCAAGGAGTTGATTTGTTCAATTATATTTGATTTTTGTCACGTCCCCTTCCATCGATCCGAATTAAAGGAGGGAACATGAACTAATTTCGGGCTTCCAAATTCAACCGCATCATCATTTTATAAGTTCATAACAAATGAAACATGTGTGCACATGCATAATCCAAATAAACAAAGAGGAAATAAACACGACTACACACATCTAGCATGCAATTACCAGCAGAACTATAATAGGCATCAGTTGAAAACATTGCAAAATTTAAATACAAGAGAATACTTATCTTCAAATGAAATTGTCTCGAGAAACTTGCTACGCAAGTGCAATGTTCCACCCAACCATAGGCCAGTTGTGCTCGTTAATTTCTCAACACAGCTGTCACCGCTGAGTTGGGCATGATTTCCACAAGCAAAAGAGAACAACAAACTCACACATAGCCAAGTATATACCACATCTCATCCAAGCCAATCCACAACTGGGTTTATCAAGCTATCAAAGCAATAGAAAGGAAGGAATTGCTAAGCTAGTGAGCTCAACCATAGAGCCATCGATACCTCTACAAGATTCATCTATAATGGCACCCACAATACCTACATACCCTAAACCAGGAAGGTAACCCCTTCACTGATCCACAGTCCCTCAGGCCACGCCTTCCCTTCTAGTGCTATTCAAGGTCTGCATAGAAAAGTAGCCAAAGCCCTATCATCTTCATTGAGGTGACACCCTTCACTAGGTTTATCAAGCCAATTCCAAATCCTTGTCTACTCTTGGTTGCTTACACACAATTCCAATCCAAATAGGGGATGAACATAACCCAAACCATAGAAATATCCCACACACACAGCAAGGCACAATTGTTGAGCATAACAAAATGAAATTTGAGAGGGGAAATCAACCACTGGAGAATAAAACGAATTTTCCACAGGTATACAACCATTCAAATGGAAATAACAACCTCTATGAACACCCAACTCGAAATTCTCTTCCTCTCATTCATTCTGGAACACCAAAATGACTTTCCCCTTCTAGGAAATGGAGGAAAATGCCCGGCCAACAAGCACTACATGAGAGAGAAAAAATATGGATGAATGATGAAAATGGAAACAGTGTTCATGGGTATTTTCTTGCCTAGGACGAAAATCACGATTTTCCAAAATGGTGACTTGCCCATACACGAAATTTGGACTGCCATACCTTCCATTGCCCAAAACAATAACTACTTCGACCACCTCTTGGAAGAATTAAATGATCGGTTGCATAAGTCAATATGGGTAGTTAATGCCTCATGGGTTATCTCATTGACACTTGGCTTGGAATTATTGGCTTCAAGGATTTGAATATTCCCCCCTATTCCTTGTAAAAATCATGCCCCCATACTCTGGTTTCCTTGCATAGCTAGTTGTGGATATTTCTTTATCAAAATATGTATTTACATCATATTTATAATTTCCATCATGCCAGGCTAGCATGCGATCCACATGCATCGATCTTTAATTTTTGATACAAGAACAATAATCGATGGCAGGGCCTTGGCCTTTAGCTCCTCACCATTATTTTATAATGATATTACATCATTTACATGTCTAATGCAATGGGGTCAAAATCATGTTAGGATATTCCTATACTCCATCCTAGTCCCACCAGTATTTTGATCATTTACATTTTCAGTCATGCATGCACCTTTAGGGTTTGCATGCATTTTGCATGCATCCCAGTTATCAGTCCAGCACCTAGCCCTCAGTTAGCCAGCCACCAGGAGCTTCTCACTATTCAATTTTAGCCCTCCAGTTGCTTAATGCACCCTTCTTCCTTGATTTTAGGGAGAAACTCGCCCTTCTTCACCTACCAGTCCAGTTGTCACTCAGTTACACTCAGTTACACTTAGCTACAGTCAGTTACACTCAGTTACACCTACCAAAGTTAGTTTGACTGATGGTTGATAGTTACTTGAGCATTGATGACTCCACTGATGATCATGATGACACCTAGTTGTGCTCCGATGACACTCTATTGATCTTATGATCACTCTAAGAGGCTAATTCGAATTGCCACCTTGGGCATTCGAATCCTCTCTACCATTGTACTATTTATTTGTCCATATTGTGATTAATTAACTAGTGTGTGTGAAGTATTATTGCTTCTATCTGAGTTCTACTGTACCATATTATTCTGTTGCTCATTATACTGTATTGTTAACTCTTCTTCTATTTTCCTGCTTAATCATAATTACTCTTGTGAGTTATACATCATCTCTTAGATGTGCTGTGAGTATTTTCACATGGTATCAGAGCATGTTGAGAGTATTGTTTATCTCCATTCTGGAGAGTGTTTTGCAGGTTATTACCAAGATTTCGAGTGCAGCAGTTGCAACAGTTTCTGCATTTTTGCAGCAGTAGCAGTTGCAACAGTTTCTGCATTTTTGCAGCAGTAGCAGTTGCAGTTATTCTATATTGTTTTTGCAGGTCCTCTACAGCTTCAATGTATTCATTAGGAATTACTCCTCTTGATCCACTCAACTATGATGAATGGAAACCAAGAATGATAGCAGACTTAAAGATCCATGATCTTTTTTATTGTTATTTTGAAAGAGAGTTCGAATCCCCTAAAGAGAAGATTGACTGGTTAAATAAAAGTGACATGCACTTTGTAGCAATAAGGTTTTCTTTGTTTGCACGCTAGAGATTCCAATTCAAATACCGTAATGGTGTTGAAACTCCAAAGGAGTTATGGACTCCAAAAGAGATATGGGCTCACCTGGATGAAAAATTTGGCAGAAAGAATGAAGGACTTGGTCCTAACCCATTCGAAAGCAAGCAAAGTGATGCACATTCGCTCCTCTTGATGGTCTCTCATATCATGAACCAGTATCATCTCATATTGAAATTGTTGACAAAGAACTTGCAGATTCTCCACTCTTGCTCAAACTTTCTTCTCTTTCTGTGCCAACTCACACTCTAGATATTGCAGAAGGTCCTAAATCCTCTCTTGCACCAGAGTCTGTTGGTTTGCATCATGATCACATGATTATTTCAGAGGTCAAAACAGCTACTGAAGGTAATGCATTCACTCCTCTCCAGCTATCTCCTCTTTTATACTACTATATGATCATAAATTCATGCTTTCAGAAGGTTATTGAAGATTATGGCCATTGCCATTCGCTTGGGATAAATTCTCATGCAATTACTGGTTTTGATCTCACCTCTCATGGTTCAAAGGAGATCTCAAGAAACCATGATTCAAGTCTTGGATCTAATTTGGATTCTAAGCAATTACTGCTTGGGATAATTTCTCATGCATATGATAGTTTTGATCTCACCCCTGCTGGTTCAAAGGAGATCTCAAGAAACTGTTTTTTAAGTCTTAAATCTGATTTTGATTTCAAGCAAACATGTAATAGTTATTTTTGGCATAATCTCACCCATGGTGGTTCGAAGGAGAAGACAAAAGACTATATGCACTTTCACATATTTGATCCTACCTCAGCTGATTCAAATCACAGGTTCAAGGATCATTCTCATACTGTTGGATTTGTTCTCATCACATTCGATCTGAAGAGCAAGTACAAGCACATGCTTTTTGAGCATGATCCACTTCTTCCCAAGAAGAAGATACCTCCAGACATATGACCAAGCATCACACATGCTTGAGTTTGGAGCATTTATTTTTATGTGTGCCTTACAGTCTATTTTTTGAGGAGGGGGTATGTTTCCCATGGAATTTTCCCACCTCCTTGGTTTATTGATTGTTATTATTCATTGTATTGGGTGACCTTTGGTCTTAGTTACCAGGGCCCAGGATGGATTAAGGGGGGGTGTTAGGATATTCCTATACTCCATCCTAGTCCCACCAGTATTTTGATCATTTACATTTTTCAGTCATGCATGCACCTTTAGGGTTTGCATGCATTTTGCATGCATCCCAGTCATCAGTCCAGCACCTAGCCCTCAGTTAGCCAACCACCAGGAGCTTCTCACTATTCAGTTTTAGCCCTCCAGTTGCTTAATGCGCCCTTCTTCCTTGATTTTAGGGAGAAACTCGCCCTTCTTCACCTACTAGTCCAGTTGTCACTCAGTTACAGTCAGTTACACTCAGTTACACTTAGTTACAGTCAGTTACACTCAGTTACACCTACCAGAGTTAGTTTGACTGATGGTTGATAGTTACTTGAGCATTGATGACTCCACTGATGATGATGAAGACTTCCAGTTGTGCTCCGATGATCATGAGGACACCTAGTTGTGCTCCGATGATCATGAGGACACCTAGTTGTGCTCCGATGACACTCTATTGATCTTATGATCACTTTGAGAGGCTAATTTGAATTGCCACCTTGGGCATTCGAATCCTCTCTACCATTGTACTATTTATTTGTCCATATTGTGATTAATTAACTAGTGTGTGTGAAGTATTATTGCTTCTATTTGAGTTCTACTGTACCATATTATTCCGTTGCTCATTATACTGTATTGTTCACTCTTCTTCTATTTTCCTGCTTAATCATAATTACTCTTGTGAGTTATACATCATCTCTTAGATCTGCTATGAGGATTTTCACAAATCAGGGTATTACAATTTTTAATTAAGTTAATACTCATGAATGAATGTTGGTGATGGCATGTACCACAAGAATGAGCTTGGGCTCATCGGGGTCCTCTACAATGAGAGCATAAGTACCGCCACACCTTTATGAGGGCCCATTATCATGAAGGAGATTATACCGGTCTGCCACATGGGTTGAGAACATGAGTGTGACACACCTTTCAAGCTTCACCAATTTCCCTTCATATTCATGAGTATAACATAAGTATTATGCTTGGGTTGTGTGTGGTTTACAAGTTAGCAAGTGTTATTATAAGTGTGTGTGCTATTTATTTGGTGTGATAATATATATTCTATTGAGTAATGAATATATATGTTATTATGGTGTATATGTTCTATAGTTTCATAATTATGTAATAAAATGATATATGATATGTTTAATCTTTATAATGCTGTTATTTTGTTATTTTGTAAAATATAAATTATAGTATGGTTCAAATTATATATTAATATGTATCTTAATGAAATACACACCTATGTTGAAAATTATATGCTATTCCTTTTCATTAGATTGTATGGGGTGACTTGTCAAGAAGCCAAGGCGTGGAAATAAAATAGTGATGGAATATCCTTCTTGGGGGATGGGGAAGAAGTTGTATCTCCTTTCTTTTTCAAGGGTAATTTTTCTTCACGGTCTAGTATATTTTCTTCTTACTTCACATTCTGAAGTTTTCTAGTAGTTTTTCTTCATAATTTGTTCAATAGTTTTGCTTCATGGTTTGGAGTTGTCTAATTGTAATAGAAATGTTGTGTTTAAATGGTTCTATGTTTGAATGGTCGTGCATCCCATGTGGCTATTGAGACTTGTTGTTGAAGGTTGGAGGTTGTGGGCTTAGGGCCTTAGTTGTTCAAGCTAATGAATTAAGCCAGGAGGAGTGTCTTCCCGTTCCCCATAGTTTCCCATGCTTGGTTGTAGTTTATACTACACTAATGATGGTTACTGGAGCATTCCAATGTTTCCTTTGTTACATGTATGCCTTCAACCATTTGTTAAAATATATGTTGTTGAAAATTGAAGGAAAAACATGAGTAAACTCTCTAGTTAAATTAGAAATTCTCTAGTCTAAATATATAATGCATTTGAAATTTTCTTTTAGAATGTTTAACTAGTAATTGTTCTCCTTCGTTAACTTAAAAAACAACATTAAAAAACTCATAACATAGAATACATTAGGGAAACCATTACACTTGGTATCAAATCAAGGTTATAATGCTTGGAGTCTATGAGCCTTCCAAGTAAAAAAAGAAAATCTAAAACCCAAAACTATAGACATTTTATAACATTCACATAGTACACAACACCATAATGGGTCTTGCCATACTTGTTGTTAAGCATATGTCATAATTATTGGGTAAACCTTGATGAAAAAATTACAAAACTAATAAAAATAAAAATATCTCACAAGTAGTATTCCTCTGTATTGGCACTTCATGTACTGAAATTCACACAATGTTTAAAATATGACGAATGTTCGGAATAGTATGGAAACGATACACATTAAAATATGAAATTGAAAAGCCATGGTCGACCTGTTTATTTATAAAACATTCATTTAAGAAAAAACATTAAATGAGTCTATTATAAATATCTCTCAAACTAAAGGAAATTGTGTTTATGGGTAGCAATTTGCGGCTTGCGAAAGAAATCATGTTTCTGGGCAGCGCAACACTGACCCTCAAATGAAAATGAAAAAAATAATAATAAATTACTCTTTTTAAAGAGTTAATTTTATTGGATGAATAAGAAACAATTTTGTTGCTGCAGTGATTGAAATAATTAAAAATATTACAAAATTGCATAACTATACCAAAGTCACATACAATGTGCCTCCACGTTAATGTTATTTACATATGTGTCAAAATTTATATCATGAAAGCTTAAGTACAGAGAATTACTAAAAGGTTAGTGTCTTCGGAAATTTCAAAAGTAGGAACTCAGTGAAGAAATAAGAATAAATCAAAAGAAATTCAAAAATCAAGTCTAATTGACTGCAAAATAGATTAATTCTATAATTGAATCATTTTTGTAAATGTTTTTATTTTCGTATGGTTTGTTGTCATTAATATTTTCAGATTATTTTTACGTCGAAGAGGCACATTCTACAATTCAGTAGGAGGAGATGTGTAACTCCTTTGTACTCATTTTTTAGTTGATATGTGTTCTTTTTAAAAAATAATAAAATATTATAAAAAATAACATATCCAAGATTTAAAACATTCGTAATTCTTCTCGAAGTTTGGTAAATCTCCTTTAAAATGAATCTATGCTGATTCTAGTTCATTGTTTTGAAATAGATAGTTCATTGTTTTGAAATAGATAGTACTAAATATACATAGAAAGATTAAAGCAAAGATTGAAATCTTAACCTTAGCATCCCCAAAGTTCGTATCGAGTTAAGGCTCTAGAGATACGAACAAGGAGAGTGGAGTAGATGACGTACCAAATTTGTATGTCCATGAAATGTACTAGAGGAGCCCATAGGGCAATCAACAAACCAAAGCTTTTGTTTTCTTTTGAAAAAATATAAAAAGAATCATGCCATTCAAATATATAAAGACACATTCTCATGATAGCCTTTGGAGGCCTAACTAGTGGACGAATCTCAATGTAGTAGCTAAATGCCAATTTGGTTACAAAAAATAGGATGTAGAACATTGTGTACTTGAAAAGGTCAAACTATAGTACCATATAAAGAATTTTCAGATGTTGCACTTCATGTTGGATGTTTGGTAATTAAGGTGTTCTTATTCCCAGCCAACCTTCTTACATATTAAGGTTTCTTTTACTATATCCTTGATTTAACTTGAAATCCTTTAATTTGAAATTCTATAGATTTTGTTTTCCCTTCTTAATCAAATTTTATTTATTTATTTTAAAAATATTTAAACCATAAAAACATTAAATCTTATTATAAAATATTTATATGAATGTAAATATATTTTTATAATTAATATAAACAATAGTGAAAATCTTAGAAATCATAATAATAATTCAAAAACAAACGAACATGGAACTAAACAAAGATATATTGTCATTGAAAGTTTAAGTTTATAAATATAATGGTTCAAGTTACATTACTATAATGTGGTTCATATATATATTTGTATGTTGAAAGTTTTAAAAAAATGAGAAGAACGAGAGAAATTTGTTGATGAGTGATTTAAATGTTTAATATTATTGGTTAATTGATCATGATGAATGATGATGACTACATAATGACATTTATGATTATGTGATGTGCTATTAGCATGAATAGATATTAAAGAGCCATAAATTACTATTCTAAGAAATTATATATATCCATAAGAAACTAAAACTATGAGATAAGGATGAAAAATAACTTTCACCGGTACTTTACTTGCCAACCTAGACTTGTGTATACCATTGGAGGCCAAAGAGCCAAATAGATAATGAAAGATTATAAGCCTTATGAATGACTGTTGCAAACACCAATGCAATGGGTTAGAAATACCATTCCATGCTATATAAAAACTAGTGTCAGCAAAGGGACCCATGCTATCACAAGCAGAGTCACTCAAGCAGTAAGAGTTGGAAAACGAGTGGCTATGAATGATTAGAGGTTGATTGATTATCTAAGCACCAATATGGGGAAAACCGGGCCATGGATGAAGAAACACCAAAGAAGGAAAATTGATGTTTAATCTTGGTGATTATATTTTATTTTAAGTTTGATTTATTTGAAAAGTGTTTGGTCTATATAACTTCTCTATGATTGTTGGATGTTGTTCTCTGTGTTTTCAAATGTGGTCAATTCTTATTGAAATATTGATACCTAACTAGAAAAAGCGAAGAAATGCCAAGGAGGTAAAAGACACCAAACTAGAAAAAGTGGACGAAGGCCAAGGAGGTGAGTGCTAGCTGGTATAGCTTTGGTGGAAGTCAGCTTGGGAAGGTGACAAGCTGAAAGAAAATTTATGGATGTTATAGCTAAAACATTAAAGTTCTAGAATTGTATCTCAAATTGATGTGTAAATACATATAATTTTTAAATGGTGGTCCTATGGTGTTATTTGATTTAGTTGATTATAAAATGATTGCTAAAATTCTTCTATGTTAATGAAAAACAACATTATTTTTTTTTTGTAATTAAGACTATTCTTTGACTATGTGATTGATTTGAATAGATGCATAACTGCGTGACTTGCTTAGTCAATTTGTAATCTAAGAACCAATAGCATATAATAAAGTAGTGAACAATGTTTTTAAATAGTATAGGTGTGAGAATTACGTGTGATGGCTACATGAGTAACTCTCTCACTCATACAATAATATTGCATATGTGGGGGCATATTACATGATGTGTGCATAACATATAATACCTTACATAAAAGCCAACTTAAAATTTAATATAACTTTTGGACTGAGTTTTATGAAAGGGAGGTATATGTAACACCCCACTTATAATAAGCCCTTGACCTTGCGAGGTGTTGGACAACTATGACACATGAATTGTTGATTCTTACGTAAATGACTCATGACTTGTGGACCTTGTGTGAAGATTACTCCAATGGTGATTTTGACATGATGCTATACCAAGGAAACATTGTTATACTTAGACATTAGATAATATGTTTGTGTAATTATTGTGCTTATGTATCATATATGTTGTTGTTGTATATATACGTGAATATTATGATGATATGATTAATCATTTTCAATTGTGTTTCAAGAGGTTACGCAGTTATATAAATCTTGTGAATTTATATATATTTTATTTGAAGTTTGCAAGGCATTGATTTGTTTAAATACCATTTAATTTTTAATTAAGCTAAATACTGATGATTGGATTTTGGTGATGGTGTGTACCATGGGAATGGGTTTGGGTTTGTGTGGGTCCTTTACAACAGAGCATAAGTACCACCATACCTTCGTGAGGGCTCATGATCACTAAGGATATTATACCTACTTGCCACATGTGCCAAGAACAAGAGTGTGAAACAACCCTCATATTCATGAGTAAAACATAAAGATCATGCTTGTGTTATACATGATTTATAATTTAGTAAGTGTGTGTGATATTTGTGTGGTGTATAATATATACTTTAGTGCTTGATGAATATATAGGTTATTATGGTTATATAGTTTCATAATTATGTAATAAAACCATATGTGCTATGTACAGTTTATTATAATATTATTATTTGGTTATTTTATAAACTTATCAAGAAGCAAATGTATGAAAAAAAGGTAGAAAAAAATAACGCATCTACACAAATAACACAATGTTTATTTTGTTATAAGTATGTGTATGAATGTTTGCTAAAATTTATGTCTTTGAAAAGAGAGGAAAAAATTAGAAATTCTCTAATTTAAATATATAATACATTTGAACTTTTCTTTCAAAATGTTTCATTCATAATTGTTCTTTTTCTCTTTTCTAACATTATTAAACTCATTCAAAACCCAAAAGTGTAGGGAATGATAACAAAGAAAAAGCCATTATGATAAGTGTGGGATCCAAACACATCATACATCAAATGCAATGCCACTTCTCATATTAACAAGGATGAACAATGCTCATGGCACATGTTCATTCAAGTTTTAAAAAATACAAGGTGGTTAATCTTTTTAGAAAAAACTTTTATTAAGTAACATTTAAAATGGTGTATATGCCAATATAATGATAGAATTATATAAATATAAGTTATATGTTAATGGTTGTTAAAATCACAATTTAGAGTGTTCAATTTTAGCGATCTGGGTCATTTGCGAAGCGTTTTAGTTAGCTTTTATCCTACTCGTCTAATCCAGATTTAGGTTTTAGGTTTACATAGAAAAAATGAGATGTTGTCACTGTAGAGTAGTGTTGGAATTTGGTTTTCATTCCACCGGTCACATTTTATTTTTTGAAGTTTTGACATTTTTATAATAAAATTAAAATAATCGTTATTAATATCTATCACGATCCATTAACTTGATTCATATTCATTTTATTTACCATTTATGTACTAAATTAATATTATATAAAAAGATAACTTGAAAAAAAAATATGAAGACACATCATAATATGCAAAATTAAATAAATAATGAATTATAAATAAAATAAAAAAATGGTTTTTTAATTTCACACAATTGTGTATATAAAAAGAAAATAAATATCACATAATTATTTTTGTTTACAAAACTAAAATGGAGTTAAGAGTTACAATATACTTGAATTGAATCAATATGCCCACTAAAAAGCTCTATATCTTGAGTATCGTTTATTCTACAAATTGCATAGGCTATTTTTATTCAAGTGTTGCATATAGATTTCATGTCTCCCAACCCCTTATTTAGTATTTGCCTTCATTTAAATTCTACATCTCTCACTGAAATTGTACCATGGGAAAAATATAAGAGATGTTCATTTCAATTTCAATGGGAGTTTGAGAATTAACCAATACTCTTTGAGTCTGAATCTATATAGATTACTGAAATTGTGGGATAAATCACTGCATACACAGGCTACACATCAATGTTATTTAAAATTATTAAAAAATACACATACATACCCAAAAAAATAGTGCAAGCATTACCTTTCATAATGCAAATAACTCTCTGTCTCCAAGGCCCTGCAAATCCCAAAGTTGTTGTAGCATGCAAATGCAATCAATGAGCATTGAGCACTGAAATTTGTAGATTTTAGAAGCTCCTTGCACTAATAAAACAAATTAAAAAAATAATGGAGAAATCATTGGGTTAAATGGCTTTTTCTGTTTTTAGGAAAAATCAATGCAACTTGCAAATGGAAATGCATGGAAATAATTTTAATTTAATAGATGTTTCTATTTATTTAGTGAGTGTATGCTTTAGAAGTTGGAATTTAGAAAGTATAGTTTAACAAATCAATCCAATTTTCAAATGGAAAAGCATGGAAATAATCTTAATTTAATAGATGTTTTAGTGATACATGCTTTGGAAGTTGGAATTTAGAAAGTATAGTTTTATATAACATAAATATAAATCAATACTATCACTAAATTAGTAATATAATGATATATTAAGAATTTTGTTTTACTTCAAAAATAGTAATAATATAACTAGGATTTAGAAATTTTATTACCCTTCAAAAATAGGTATTAGAAATTTTATTACCCCTCACAAAAAATTTGTTAACCAAAATTTCAAATTATATTTTGCCCGTCAAATTCCATCAGTCCATCACCGGTACTGTAGAGTACATATATATATTGACATTCCATCAGTCCATCACCGGTACTGTAGAGTACATATATATATTGACACTGAGGAAAGGTGCCGTGGAAAATCCAGTTGGTACTGGTATCTCTGGATGGAAAACATTATGTATCAAGGAGTTCAGAATATTTTCTGTGTACAGATTGCCAGACGTTGTCAGCTCAATCCACGGCGACAACTTGGTTGCGTCAGACTATGGAGCGCCTTTCTTCGTTGACATTTTGGTGGCGATCAATAAGGAGGGCATTATTTCGGCTATCAGCTTCGATTTTTGCAAGAATCTTCATTGCTATGCTCAAATTTGTAGTTGTTATCGCCATTCTACATCTATAAAAGCTCCAGCTATCCAAAGCACTGCCCGACGCCTGCACTAAGTCTTGTGGTTTGTGAGCAGTCGCTCTACATCGATTCGCCTGTAGTATAGCCTTCTGACGTCTGTTAGACAGAAAAAGAGTTCAATAATATTTATTTGGAACAGATATGGCCGGAGTTCTTCAAACAAGTACTCATGTTTTGAAACAGGCAGCAGCCCTTAGAGCGCCGGCCTTTCTCTCTCATGTGAACTCCTCGGCCGTCGGGATCAACTTGGGTATTACGCGGCAGCCAGAGATTCTCGTGAGACCCGCCTTGCCGACTCAAAATACTGATCGTCAGAAGTTTCTGTACCTTTCAAACCTGGACGATCAAAACGCACTCAGGCTCCATATTCCTCTCATCCAGTTTTATCGCTATAATCCCTCAAAGAAAAATCAAGATCCAGTCCAGACTATTAGAGAAGCTCTGAGCAAGGCCTTGGCGCATTACTTCCCTTTTGCAGGAAGACTGAGGGACGCAGACGGTGGCAAGCTCCAACTGGAGTGCACTGACGAGGGAGTATTATTTGTAGAAGCTGATGCTCATCATGTTTCTTTGAAAGACTTTGGGGATCTCATCTGTCCACCAATTCCTTGTCTGGACGACTTGCTGTATCAACCTTCTGGATTATCAACCATTACCAATTCTCCCCTTCTTATCATTCAGGTTTGCTTTTTTGATAGTTCTGTATTGACATGTCGATTAACATAGATTCATTTTAGATCTGGATTTTTTTTTCAGCCAAAAAAAAATACTACTCATATTCATTAAGAGAATCAAATAATACAAAATGCATAAGTCTTAAAAATAGGACTTATGTTCAAGTGTTTACATGCTATAGTTCATTTGTGACAGAAAAATAAAAAATAACCATGCTTCCAGCAGAGCGACTACATCTGATACATAAAAACACTAAAGCCTTCATCACCTTTATGCACATCTGCCATAGCCTTGCTGATAGACATGTTCAGACATGTTCAAAAGATATATCCCTGAACAGCTTAATTTTCTCCTTGTATCAAAATATATTAGATCTAGATTTATCAAATATCAAGATATAGTATATCATTTTTGTATTGACATGTGATATTAATAAAAATAGATCTATTTTAATCTTGGATTTATTAAATATCAAGAGATCCAATTTTATTGAAGTATAAATTTTTACAAAAAAATTCTACACATCATTAATATAATCTTATGTTTTGTATATTTAAGTATGAAATCAATATCTAAACTATACTCAGCTGTATTGTATATTTAAGTATGAAATCAATATAATTTATTTATTTTATTATATTTTATTTAAGCTAACATCCATACTGAATTGTAGAGCAATTAACTATAATTATTGATACATACATTTAGAGTTTAACATTACAGTTATCGCCCTAAAAATCTACTGAGATGTATAGCACCTAGCTACTATTAATGCATACATTTAGAGTTCAAGATTACAGTTGTGGCGGTAAAAATTATATAGGGTTGAATTTTTCAATAAGCCCTTTTCCTCCATACAAATTAAGATTCTGATTTCAGGTGACGCGTTTGAGATGCGGAGGGTTCATACTTGCTTTCCGCTTCAATCACTGCATGAGCGACGGCATTGGAATCCTCCAGTTTTTGAAAGCCCTAGCTGAAATGGCGAGAGGGGCGTCTCAACCTTCGATCCGGCCTGTTTGGAATAGAGAAATCCTCCGACCCCGGACGAATACTAGTATAGTGAAGCATGCCCACCATGCATTAGATCGCGCAGAAGATGAATACACACTGCAGCAACAACACGTGAAAGAGGAAATGCAGAATCTATCAGTCTTATTCGGGCCAGAGGAAATTGCAGCTCTGAAACGGCAAGTTGCAGGAGCTGGGAAGTACTGTTCTACATTTGAAGTATTATCAGCCTGTTTGTGGCGGGCGAGAAGCAAGGCTCTCAACATGCCCGCCGAGCAGGATTCGAGGTTGGCATTTCCAATAAATATCAGATCCAAGCTTCAACCACCCCTTCCCAGTGGCTACTACGGCAACGCAGTCACTCTCTCTGATGCTTTGGCAAGAACAGGGGATTTAACCGAAAGGCCACTGTCTTTTGCTGTCAAATTAATTAACGACGCCAAGAAAATTGTGGACGATGGCTGCGTCCGATCCGAAATCGACATGATGGAAGTGAAACGGTGTCTTCCTGCACCTCCTATGATCGGCTCTTTTATCATCTCTGATACCACCAAAATTGATTTTACAGGGCTGGATTTTGGGTGGGGAAAGTCGGAGTATGGAGGAGTTGCAGTGGGTGCAGTGCCCGGCGTATCCTATTTCATTCCGGTAGGCAACCCAAGTAGCGGAATCGAAAGGATCTTGGTTCCCATTTGTTTACCATCCTCTGCCATCCAAACATTTCAACAAGAGCTCAGCTTCTCCCTCAACTAAATCAATCAGTGGACAGGCCATCCAACCAAATTAAGGGTGCAGTTAAGCTAGATCAGAGATACCAATATGGAACTACAATAGAGATTCTGTATTGCGTTATTTATTTTCAGTCGTGAGTTTCATTTTGAGTGTTTTTCTCTTCATCAGTTTTCTCATTGATGGGTCTGAGGGTAGGAGTCAATGGTAAGGTCTTAGGGATCACAGGATAGAATGTGGAGATTCAGGTTCTTTGCAGGGTTTGTGGTACATTCTGCAGGGACTGTTGTAGCTCTTTAAGGCTTCCATTGACACGGTTAATGATTTGGATATATGAGTGTAATTTAATTATTTGGGAATTGTTTTTCTCATGTTGACACCGTTCATGATTTAAGACTTCCATTGACACGGTTAATGCTTTGGATATATGAGTGTAATTTGATTCTTTGGGAATTGTTTTTCTAATGTTGACACCGTTCATGATTTAGAGATATGATTGTATTTTGGTTATTTGGCAATTGTTCTTCTCATGACGGATGAGTGATTGTGCAAGTCATCATTATTATCACTTTGAGAATTGTGCTCCGTGCTATATGTCATGTACAATGTATGTACGAAGGTTTATTATGCTATTTTAAGTATTGGGTTTATGAGATTTTGTATTCCATAATATTAATGTATGTCTACTACCATGTTTCTATGTGACCTCATAGTCGTAACATAGTATCTTTCTTTGAAAAACTTTGTCCTCAAAACTTAAAACTTCATAGTTAAGGGGTTTTTATATGATAGAAGGCAAGTAATAAGATTTTTTTTTTTTTTTCTAACTTGCTATCAATGTTGATGATCCATCCATCCAGATTCATTTTTTAAACAAAAACAAATATAATCATATTAAATTGGAGCTAGAACCAAACCAACTTTCATGATAATATAAAATTTATAAAGAAAAATAGTCTTATACTTTTCAAAATATATCAAAAAGATATATCTAGTGTCTTCGCTAATGATTTGGGCATCTTCTAGACTCCTATTATTCTACCTTCTGTTGACAACCCAAGATAGAATATGGATAGGGGCTCATTAATTGGTGAGTTTATGTAACTTTGTATGATGTTATAAATCCATGTAATCACGTAGAGGCAATATCATCAATATGAGTGTGTGAGGAATGACAATAAGAATACCGATACTCTTTACCCCGTGGATGTTTCCCTTTTAATGTTTCACTTTTAAAGGGTTTTACCACGTAAAATCTATGTGTTCAATTTGTGTGATTGCCATTGCTTCATTTTGTGTTATTGATTTCTATTATTTTTATGCTTCCGCTACCAACACTATTCATCTTGTAGATGATTCGTGTGATTGCCATTGTTTCATTTTGTGTTATTGATTTCTATTATTTTTATGCTTCCGCTACCAACACTATTCATCTTGTAAATAATCATCTACTATTTTCTATTCATCTTGTATATATTCATACAAAGTTACAGACTAGTTTAACAAAAATACAAATTTATAGACAACCTAAGGGCTTCATTAGAGCTACCAACTTTTTTTTAATAGAAACAGGGTATGTATATATATTTGAAAAAAGGCTGTGCACAGCCATTCATTATAGAAAAAAAGGAGTCTTACTTCAAAGAAGGAGAACAAAATAGGACATGTAAGCATGCCTAGATTAGCTATGAGTTTCCTTTTTTGTTGCTGTCCATTTCTTTATGTAGTAGAGAAGGGATAAACCCTTACAAACTGAGAGTTTAACAGTATACAAAAGTACATTCAAAACTGAAATTAGGAGAGGAGTCCTGCTGAAAGGAGGTAAAACTATCCATAATTTTGTTGCTGCACAGAAGCAGCATCTGCAATTTCCCTGTTCATTGTGGGGGATTC
This sequence comes from Larix kaempferi, assembly GCA_027924585.1. Classification (NCBI taxonomy): domain Eukaryota; kingdom Viridiplantae; phylum Streptophyta; class Pinopsida; order Pinales; family Pinaceae; genus Larix; species Larix kaempferi. The sequence goes on from BSBM01000993.1 coordinate 11,521,264, forward strand.
ATGGTAGTGGTTGCATTGGGTCATTCTAACCATGTTTGAAACTTCATCCTTGATGATATCAACTTTTCCCATTAATTCAAAAAGATTTCTCTCTAAGTCATCAATCCTGGAATCCTGGCAAATAAGTTGCTGAAAATTGTACTTGATGTCAGAGGCCATCTCACTATTCTGTTTGATTCCGGTGCATATTGCCTCGAAGACCTGACGAAGGTGATCCTTGAAGTCGGTGATGGTTGCTTTCGGTGTCGCAACCCCATCCGCCACGCCGAACATGTTGCTGCAACTGGAAACAGTACAGGAGAAGGGCTCAAGAGGATGGGCACTGGGAGGGTTGATACCAAAAAGAGGATGGGATTCCAGAGGGTTGGAGAGGAGGAGGTTTCCCAAATCGTCCAAGAGCTGGAGAGCAGTGGAGTGGGGAGGAAAAGTCATGGCATCAAGGAAAGATAAACCATGAGGGGGGGGAGGCGAGAATTAATGTCGGAGCGATAGAGATGACGGGAGGGGAGCAGGCCATGTGAAGGCCCATGTGCCTTCAGCAAAACGGAGGGGAGGGACATATCCAAAGAAAAATCAAATTTTCCAAAGTGGCTGAAACGAGTTTTAAAATTGGAGTTATGGGATAAAGTTGAAGTCCTCCTTTTCATTGTTATATAAGATTTGGCCTAAAGCTAGGGTGACACCCCTGTTGGCAGCTTCATCGGCTTCAGAATTGTTCCCCCGAAGGATGTGGTAGTAATGAGTTTCTTGAGGGAGAGAAAGTAGGTTGATTCTTCTTTGAATTATGAAGCTTTTTGATCCTCTTCTTCTGATCCCAATTCTCAATATTTGGATGGCATGCCTCGAATCACCAAAGACTTTTAGTTTGTCGACGTTGAGGGTTGCTATGATTTCCAAGGAGTGGAGCAAGGCTAGCCATTCTGCTTCGTTGTTTGTTTTCTTTCCTGAACCCCGTGCAAAGGAGATGACTTTATTTCCTCCAAGATCGAAGATAATCCCTCCCGCACCTACCTCCCCTGGGTTCCCTTTGGAAACCCCATCAAAAAATATAGTGTGACTAGCTTGGGATTTCCACCATTGGGTGAATTGCAAGTGTTCTTTTTTGATTTCCCAATCAGAGCTATTTTTTTTTTGTTTGGACTAAAGTGAGCTCCCTTAACAAAGGCTTGGCACCAATGGAATTCGAACCAGGAAAGAGCTTCAGAGTTGGGGAGGGAAACACCTTTGACGGTGAGAGCTTCAGAGATCAAAATTGAGGCTTTGTTGGCTGCTCCGGAGTAATCTATTTTCTTGTTTTCAAAAACACTTTTATTTCTTTATAGCCAAATCTACCAGCAGATGTTCATTGGGATGAGCTTCCAGATACGAGCCATGGTAGGTTTGGATTTTGAATTTCCCGAAAGGGGGTTTCTCCAGTTCTCAATCATGGTTGTAATTTGCTTCAGGACTATAGACTCCTTCCATTGGGATCCAAGGATAATTCCCCAAACATGCTGAGAAAAATCACAGTCTAAGAAAAGACGTTGAGCGTTCTCTTCAGAATTTCTGCATAAGTTGCACCTAGAGGGACCTTCAATACCTTCGGTCCTTAAGTTGTCAACAGTTAACAATTTATTGTGAGCAAGCAGCCAGAAGAAGTAATTGATTTTTGGGATACAGTTTGGGTTCCAAACTTTTGTCCACATCTTTTGCATGGAGTTGTCATTGGAGGCTAAGTTTTCGTAACCTTGTTTAACTATGTAGTTGTCGGCTTTCCCCCATCCTCTACAGTCTTTTGCTCGAAGGTTTGAAGGATCTTTTCCATGCAAAGACTTATGGAAAAGAAGGTAGCCATGTTTTAGGTTTTCAGGAGGATCTAGTTGTTTCCAGCCTTCCCAAACTCCAGAATTCTTCCAAGTTGCAAGATCTTTAAGTTTATGAATGCCTTTGCTTTGCATCCACAGTCTGATTTCCGTGAGACCTGGGATGTTGCAAAGAGGTTGAGCTCCATTTATGTTATCGGTCCAGATGTTTATTATTTTCCCATTTCCTGGAATCCAATAGAGTTTGTCATTTATTAGACCAACAAAGGAATAGATAAGATCCCAGATGGTTGTGCCTTTTTTCTCCGCAAGGTTGTCCAAGCACCTCAAGCGAGAGCTTCTTGTGTAATTTTTTTATGACTTATTTCCATCATTCTTTTTTCCTTGAGACTAACCTCCAAGCGATTTTGGCTCCCATGGATTTGTTCATTAAGGCTGGCTCCCGAATTCCCAGACCTCCTTTCCTGCGTTTTTCTTTTATGATTCTCTAATTGACTAAGTGGAACTTCTTGTTTTGGGTTTTCCCTCCTTGCCAAAGGAAATTCCTTATTTCCATGCTTATGTTGTTCATGAGATTTTTGGGAGCCATGAGGATGGCTCCAATGAACACAGGGTAAGAGGAAATGACTACTTTGATCAGACTAACTTTTCCAGCTAAGTTTAGCCACCGCATTCCCCAAGAGTTCATTTTGCTTTTGATTTTTTGAATAACTGGATTCCACAAGGAAGAAGAAGCTTTTTTTAGAGTAATCGGGATGCCCAGGTACTTAAAGGAGGTCCAATCTAAACTTAGATTGAAATCAAGAGTTGTTGTCAGGTTTCTTAGGGTGATGGGCCTACAATTCTAGCTGTATATGTTACTTTTGTTTCTATTGATTTTCCCTCCTAAGGCTCTGAGGTAGAGATCAGTAATGGATTTGAATCTGTTGGCTATCAAAGTAGAGGTGCTACCCAGTAAAATAGTGTCATCATCGAATTGGGTGTGGTTGATCGGAGGAATCCCTGGCAATGACCAGCCCAAGTAAAGACCCATTAGAAAGCAGGCTATTGAGTTTTTTGTTGAGAGAGTCAGCAATGAGGATATAGAGGAAAGGGGAAAGGGGACAGCCCTGTCTGAGGCCACGGTACAAAAGAAAGAAGGAGGTGGGTCTTCTGTTCACCAAGGCAGCAATCCAGGGAGATCTAATACAAGATTTTATCCAATTGATGAAGTCCTTAGCAAACCCGAACCTTTCCATAACAATGTAAATATAATCATGTCTGACCCTGTCAAAATCATTTTCCATATCGAGTTTGATGGCCATACCTGGGTCTTTTTTCTGCATACTTGAGTAGATCACCTCTTGAACAAGGATAATGTTGTCGTAGATTTGTCTTCCAGCTATGAAGCCACCTTGATTTGCAGAGATAATGTTGGGGAGGAGGCCTTTAACTCAATTCGCAATGACTTTGGTGAGAATCTTAGAGGACGAGTTACAAAGAGAGATTGGTTGATATCTCCCTATGGAGGAAGGGTTCTTTTCCTTGGGAATTAAGGCTATAAAGGTTGAGTTAGTAGCTCCTCCAATTCTCTCTTTTCCTAGTCTAGTTGAGCATTCTTATGAGGTATTTTTTTATCCAACACCAACACTTTATGTAGAAGTGAATGGAAAAACCATCTGGCCCTAGGGCTTTGTCTGGGTGAAGGGACCAAACAGCTTTCCTCACTTATTCCTCAGAAATTGGGTCAAGAAGCTTTTTATTGTCATATTCAGAAATGAGGTTGGGGATTTCCTGGCTCATTTTCTCCATATCCTCAATGGTGGCTTCCTCTTCCTCTTGATACAGGTTTTCAAAGTGGAGTTTGATTTCATTCCTGATTTGATGTTGCTCCTCAATTTTCACTCCATCTTCTTGAGTCAGTTCCAGAATTGTGTTTTTTCTATGCCTTTCCTTGCATTGGGTGTGGAAGAAATTGGTGTTTCTGTCTCCTCCCTTCAGCCAGAGACTTCTAGATCGAAGCCTCCATTCTTCTTCTTCTTTTCTGGAGTAATCATGGACTTTAGCATCCAATTCTTTTTCCTTTCTCAAAAGGTCTTCGGTGATTGGGGCAATCTCCATTGTGTCTTGGAGAGCTTCCAAGTCTTTTTGGATTTTGACGAGTTCAACTCCAGGGTTCTTATAGTTCTGCTTAGCCCAATTTTTTAAAATACTTTTGACACTTTTGAGCTTGGTTTCCCAAATGTATTTAGGGGAGCCAGGGACAAACTGTCTCCAAACCGCTTTAAACTCATCCATACAGTCCTCACTTTCAAGCCAAACAAGATTGTATCTAAAGGGGAGAGGGCCCAAGTTACCTATAGCTGAAAATAAGAGGGAAATAGGCCGGTGATCAGAGGTCACGGAAGTCAAAATCTTAGATTCAGGAATGGAGGGCTTTGAAAGAAAGGAGGAGTTGACCAGAAATCGGTCTAACCTTGAAGCAATGTAACCTGGGCCAACTCTTTTATTGTTCCAAGTGTAGTTCCCTTGCTTCGGTTTGATATCTATAAGATTCCAAGAAGTTTGCAATTCTTCCAAGTATTCCCCAAAGGGATCTCTAACTTTAGAGCTTCCTCTTCATTCATTAGCAGAGATCGTGACATTGAAGTCTCCTTCTAAGATGTAGAGAATATTTTCTCTCCCTTGGCGTTGAGCCATTAGTGGATTCCAAAAAAATTCTTTATGACCAGAGATAGTGGGTTCGTAAATGTTACCAACTAAATATTTTTCATTATTTGAGAAATCTTTCAATTCTACAAAGATCCAATGTTGATTAGTTATAAAGGAATGACATATATAAGTACCTTTATCCCATCGAGTGATGAGTCCTCTGGATGCTCTTAATGCGCTTACTACTTTCCCTTTGTTGATCATCCAGATATGGTTCATATTGCCAAGGTTGTTTTCTTGTTGCATTTTAGTCTCCTGGATCATGAGGATAGTGTTGTTTTCCATTTTTTTATTCTTCTAATTTCTTCTACTTTTTGCTTTCCACCTAATCCTCTGTAATTCCAAGAGACTATTTTCATTATTTCCTCGGGGCTTGATTTGTTTCTCTTTCCTTCTTCTCCTCTAATTCTCCTTGCATCTGTTTCCTGCTTGAGATTATCCTTATATGCTGGTCTAAGCTAGTTTGCTTACCCGCCGCTTTTTCTCTAGCTGCTTCTTGCTCCCTTATTATTTTGTTGTGATTTCTTCCTTTTTTGGATTGTGGTTCTATTTCTTCTTCCCTTCTCTTTGATGTGTCCTCCATGTTGAGCTTAGCCCTTGACCGAGTAACCGAGCCCCCTGAGATGAGGGATATTTCATTTCCTGCTTCTTCGAATATTTGTTGAGTGGGGAATCCTTGGCCTTCCTCCCCTTCTTCCTGTTGGGTATTATTCTCCTGTGGATCTTCTTTGCCTTTGTTTCCTTCGTTTCTTTGAGATGGGCCTTGCTCATCCTCTTTTTCTTCATTGGATAGGACTTAGAACTTATTTGCGCCTCCCTTGGGTTTGTGGGGGGATTGAGGAGGATTGTTGTTGTTGGGCTTAGCTCCTTTTTTCTTGAAACCTCATTCCACTCCCCTCCTTGAACTTCTTCGACTTCCTATTGTTTCTTTTTTGGGCATAGTTTTTCAAAGTGTCTTTATTCATGGCAGACCTTACACTTAAATGGAATTTGTTCAAGGTCCACCATTTGTAAGTGGTTCCATCCATCCATTTCCAGATTTATGGCTTCCGACAGACCTTTCTCAAGGTATACTTCTACGCATATCCTGACACAGGAGAACATGGGAGGTTTGGACTCCGATTTTTCTATGTACTTACCCAATGAGTTTCTAATTGCTTTTAAATGTTCATCATTCCAGTAATGGAGTGGAAGATGTGGTATTTTTACCCACACTGGAACACCAGAAGGGATATCTTTCTTTGGATCGAAGGAGAGATCCCACGTATTGATGTACATTCCTCTCGGGCCCATGAAGTAAGGTCCATTCTTGAAGATTAGGTCTTGATCTTCCTTTTTTTCAAAGTAAAACACAAAGAAACCCTTGCCACAGAAGATTTGTTGAACCTCTCCTTGGATTAGAGGCCGCTAGTTTTTGTTCAACCAAACTTCAATGGATCTAGGGATGGCCATAAGCCAGTAAAATTTCCAATCAGACCTTTTTCTGCAAGAGCTACTGCTTTACATTTGGAGGTTGTTGAAGAAAGCTTCACTTTAGGGACTGCGGATTTCTTGACGAACTTGGAGTCGTTTGGAGTCGATGGCTTGGAGGGATCTGGTTGAGAGGCAACCAAAGAATGAAAAAGGTCTGCAATGGGAGGGCTTCCAACCTCCCGCCCCGCACGGCCAGGATCCGGCGGGGTATCCATGGCCAGGAACTCCGAACTGAGCGTTGAAACCCTAATGGTTGCGTGAGGACACCAAAACCCTAGAATGCATGGAGGAAATTACTAAGAATTTTTTTCTTTAAATATTAGTGCTACCAACCTTGGATGTCTACACACCAAGAGATTATTTCGTTTTTGAGCCGAGCCCAATTACAATGTCTCATCTTACCAAGTTGGCATAAGTTCTAGACCATAAGATTCCATAGAAAAAGAGGGGGGCATTGACTGAATGCCTTCCATAATTGTCTCTTTTTCCTTTTCTAGTTTTCCTACTTTTTCATGCATCCCACTCATTCTCTCTTCCATTGTTTCCATCCTTTGTAAATTGTTTTCCTTTAAATTTTAAACCACAACTACTTGTTCGTAATTAAATCTACTTGAAAATTTATGCCTATAATCTAGCCATATCATTTCTTCTCTTCTATTCTCTTTATCACCCTTCCCATTTCTAAACATAATGAAAGACATTCTTGAATCTCCCATGCATGCTTCTCACACCATTCGATTCTCTTTATCACCCTTCCCATTTCTAAACATATAATGAAAGACATTCTTGAATCTCCCATACATGCTTCTCACACTATTCGATTCCCCTGTGTAGGTTGAAACTTTCATAAATGATTCATCTTTTAAAGTGACCATAAAGATTGGCCATTGTGTCATATATTAACCTATATTTCCAATTAGTTACCAAAACATAGAGTCACCTTAATCAAAATATTCCTACACTCTCGAAATCAAATTTACTAAGACTCAAGAGGAAACATAACACAAACTAAAATCATTACAAACTAGACTCTTCAAAAGTTAATCCAACATGGCTTAACCCTTCACAACTCCTTGGGATATTAATTATGCATAAGTGTAGGGTATTAAAGGCCCAAGCTTTGAAGCACATATTCATATAAAAAAAAAAAAAATTAAAACAAATTTAATGGATAAATCCAATAGCAAATTATGGGGATTTATATTTTTCAAAAATTAATAGTAAAACAAATTTATTGGAAAATTATGGAGATTAGAGTTATTAAAGTATATATTTTTCTCTCATCTTTACTAAATTTGTTAATTAATAACTAATTATTCTTGTGTGTAAGTCTCGTATCTTTATTTTGATCGTATTTTTACAAATTTATTGGAAAATCATAGAAATTAGAATTATTAAAGGATATATTTTTCTCTCATCTTTACTAGAATGTTAGTTGATAACAATATTCTTATGTGTAAGTCTTTTATCCTTATTTTTATTGCATTTTTTTATGTGCATCATATATATTTTATATTAATTATAAATATGTATTATATATGTTGGTTATATATTATTAGTTATTATGTATTTAATGAAATATGTTTAAAAATAGTAATTTATTTTTTACTAAATAACATAAAAATTTGAATGTAACATTTAAAAAATGCAAGTTAGAATGGGTGGTAAGGTATGGAATTAATGATTACAATTGGGTCTTGAACTAAAAGAAAGTAAAGTAAAGTGTACAAATGAAGATTATTTATATAAATAATATAAAATATAAATATTTTATTTTGAACATAAATGTTTAAAAGAAACTTGGCTATATATTTTTTATGAAAAAATGTTATATATATTTAAGAAATCTATCATATGTATGTGTAAAAAATTGTTGTATATATTTAAGGAATTTATAAATATATATTTAAAAAATAGTAAAGTTATAAAGTTTTTTTTTATGAACTATAGATAGAAATATCAACTTCATTTTCATAATTTGAAAAATAAAAAACAATCAAAAGAAACCATTAAATTGTTATTATTGATATGTTTATTTAATTTTGTTTAAGGTATCTAATTTTATGAAGGGTAAGAAACTATACGTCCTAACTGAACAAGGTTAATAACTTTGTAATAATACACTTTTAAGTGTTCACATGAATTAAGTATTTACCCTTTAAGGAAAGTATTGCCCATAAGGATGTCACATTCAGTCAAAGGATAATCAACACGGTGTTACCTGTTTTAGTCCAAGGATAATTAACTCAAAGATGACTCTTAGCCAAGCTCTCTCCAAGAGAGGGTATCCTTGTAATTGTTCATAAATGTTGTTTGAAACATAAGTATTCATTCATAACATTTAATAGTTACTTTTTTTTTTAATAGTTAAATTACTTGCATTAGAAATGAGTTAGATTAAATGGTTTACACATTTTTTTAATTTATGAATATAACCTTTTTTTTATGAATATAATTTTTTTGTTATATATAGTGAAACTTAGTATGTATTTTTAGTTTTTGTATGGATGTTGAAGTTGATTAAATAGTGTATTAAAATATTAGAGTTAGGTGGTTAACAAAATAGATATATGAAAGGTTATTTGAAATTTCTTAAAACCATTATAGATCCATCTTATTGAGGTGTATTTCTTTTTTTAAATTTAAACTCAAAAAATTTGCTCTCTCTTGATTTATAGATCCGGATTTAAGTTTTAAGTTTTTATTTTATAAACGAATATCTATTTTTTAATTACTTTTCATAATATTTTATTTTATGAATCAACATGGATTTTTTTTAGATACTTTCCATAATTTTTTATTTTATGAGCCGACATGAATTTTTTAAATTATTTTTTAATTAAAAAAATTACTTTTTACGTTTTATTAGATGTAACGCTACATACACGTTACACAATCTCCCCTATAAAGAGCTATAGAGCACCTGGTTTCAATCGATGCAATAAAATTTCATGGTAGTGTAATGATGAAAATGATAAATACACTCATTGGGTTGTTATTGGGAATGTAAGATTCATCCTCTCTAGAAGGAGAGGAATAAAGTTTATTGACTAAAGGAATTTTAATTGCTTACTATAAAAGAGAAGTGTAAAAAAAAGGGAGAACTTTTCATCAAAAATGATTTCTCATTCATAGCGGGAAAGAAGTTGGTAGTCTATATTTGCCTCATGCACGCAGCGAATATTGCCAAGCACATTCATATGTTTTTGAAGGGCATAATGTCATTTTTTTTCCAAAAATGTAATTTGATCTATAAATTCTAATTTGATTAAAAAAATCCATTATGATATTGTCATTTATGTAGTTTGGTTCATGATTTTTATGTGTTGTTAATTATTTTATGGTCCTATGGAGTTTGTAAACTTGGATATACATACAAGAAAATTTTGTGTTATCAAACCGTGGGGTTCATAACTCCCCTAAAACAAAATCATTTACGAATACCAACAATAGGTGCAATGAAAATAGAAAATGTATTAAAGATTTAGTAATCATGGCTTTTGAAGGTAGTTTTGAAGTGGATAATATGGATGACATCCTAAACATGTTTTCCATTCTTACCATAATATATATTTTTTTGTTTTGTATGAAATTCAAATAAAAAGCATTAACTCGGTAGGCCGAAAATTGTTAAATTGGTGATTTGATATATATTTTTTCTGACGAACATAGTGAAATTTAGGAATAATTTATATCATAAAAGGCCTTTATACGAAACCAAAATGTGTTAAAATACTTTATGATTGATAATTAAATCACACATGGCGTATGCCATGAATAATAGGTTCTCTAAAATTTGGTAATGAGTAGTTTGTTTGTTGAAATGGATAGTGGGAACTGTTTTAATTTCGTATCATAAAAGACCCTTATATGATACCTTATGATTGATCGTTAAATCACACATGCATATGCTATAAATAATAGGTTCTCTAAAATATAGTAACGAATAGTTTGTTTGTTTGTTGAAAGGGATAACTTTAGGAAATTAATTTATATGTATATTTCTAATTGAGAGTTTTTTATGATTTGATGTTTGGTTGTGTTTGGTTGTGCTTGTTATAATATATTTTAAGTTAGCATGCAGTAGATTTAATGCTTTCCAAAGGCTTTATTTGAAGAAGATAAACAACCAGATCCATGTTTAACCTGTGATATTGTGTTTGATGGTATCAAAATTAAGAAGTGTATCTTTGGATGTGGATTGTATCTATTTATTCTTCAAAATAATGCAATCTATGTTAAAACTATCTTTAAGGTAATAATATTTAACATCATTTTTATGCAACGGAATTATCCTAGATTCACTTTTAGTGTCTATAAATTCTTAAACTTCTAAGAATCATCTCTTCTTTCTTTCATAAACTCTCAATGAAAAATATACTCATAAATCAATTTCCTATTATCCCTCTCAACAAAGAAACTACTCATTAACATATTTTTGAGAACTTATTATTCATGGCATATGCTATGTGTGATTGCATGATCACTCATAAGGTTTTTTTTTACACATTTTGGTTTCATATAAGGGTTTTTTTTACACATTTTGGTTTCATATAAGGGTCTTTTATGATAGGAAGTTAAATTTCACAATGGTTATAAGAAAAAAATTATGTCAAACCACCAATTTAACAAATTTCGGCCTACCTAGGTTTTTTTTTAACATTTTTTTTATATTTGCATGCTTATAGAGAAAAACTGTCACCAATATTGTTGCTCTCACAAGGCCAAGAAAGTGGCTCTAATATCACTACTCTGAACCTGAGTATAAAGTTATCTTATGACATAAATATGCTCTAAATATTATTATTGTTATTATTTAAAGCTATGGAACAAGTGTTATATACCTAATTTGTTAGGGACTTCATTATTTAAAATGCAACATTGTTATGGAACCATACATCAGGTTGATAAATTATAATAAGTTAATTATAACATCAATAGCATAATTTCTCAATAACAATACTAGGTTCAATAATAACAACGATAATTTTAACAAAAATGTCAATAAATTAAAGAAATATGATTTTGAAATTTTAATTAATAGTAAGTGTAACACTTGAAACAACTAAATAGTAATAATTTGAACATAGAGAATTGTCAAAACATAACTCATATTGGTAGACATAAGTAATAATCTCCACTAATTTATATTATGATATGAATATTCTATCAATTGGGGTTATTATACCAGTGTTAATGTGCCAACCCATAATTTTGTGGTTATAACTAAAATCTGAAAACAAATATCAAATATCAAATACTTGGAATTTGATCTAAATTCTAAAAAACAATAAAGAAATCCCAATCTCTAAAACTAATAAGGAACTCACTACCGTAAAATCTTAAACTAGTTTAGAAACATTAACAAGGAATAAAAGTAACAATAATGAAATAATAGGGATTTCAACTAAAGCTAAACACATTGTAAGTTGAATCTAACAAACATATATGTTGCTAGGATATAGCTTTTAGTTGAATATCATATAGACCAAAATATATATATATATATATATATATATATATATATATATTGAATAACAACTCTCTTGAGAAGGTATGGATGCCAATTTAGGGAAGATTCAAAGATAGTGTGGACATTGCTCTTGGTCTAAATAGTCTCTTCAAGACCACCTAATGTCTTACAAACTACCTTCAATAACACACTTCAAAAATACCTTTGTAATAATTCCTAGGAGATTTTTCTAAAGTAAATTTATATACTACAATATCCAATAAAAGAGGAATTACAATCTTCTATAGTTAACATTTATGATTAGGAGTTGTTAATGCTCGAAATAAGCCTCCATGAAGAATCAACACTAAAAACACTCTTGTAAAGTTGTCCGAGAGAAAAAGTGGAATGGCCTTGGTTTCTTTAATCCCTATAACCAATAATTTAAAGAACATTGATTTGTTAAAGTAATTAGTGGAGATATTATACCTCACCAGTACTAGGTTTCTTTATGCATTTACAAGAGAAATTATATATATGTATCTTATGGTAGTGATAAATTCTATTTCTAATGCAAATTTGAATGTTAAAGTTATGAATTAAAAGTTAAGTTACAAGTTTATCTCATTAAAAAATGTGAAGTTAAATAAACCAACAAAGCAAAGCAACATGAAGTAAAGTGAAATGTAGTTCCAAAGCAAAGCAACATGAAGTAAAGTGAAATGTAGTTCTACAATATCAACAACAACAATTTAAGCCAACCTTTGTTGAAGAATACCATCAAAATGAAACATTTTAAATACACAGTAAGGAAAAGATGTAGTATTATAAAATACGAAGAGAAGTAGCATATATGCACATAAAGATTTCCTTCATTAAAAAATTGTTTGGAAAGCCAAATAACATAACCCAAAAGACATTGTTGGTAATTGACCCATTTGTTGAGACCATAGTATGACTTAGTGGATTATATAGACTGGCACAAATTGATACAAAATCAGACGAATGGAAGGTAGACATAACGCTATGTAGGGATAGGTTATTGATCCCAACAAATGGGAATTTTCTAAAACCATATGCTACATGTAGTAATAAACAATCAAATGGGAGAAACATCATGGTGAATACTTTGCGAAATCCACACGAAACTTTTTTGGAATGAATATTTAGAAGAAATCACAAAGTGTTATATTAAGCCCAAAGTGTTATCTCAGCCATTTGTTTCCACTATTTTTTTGGAACTTGGTTAGCTTTGTGTTAGTAGATGCTTACTTCAAATCCCATTAAATATGGTGCAGTAGTTTACAAGTTTACTAGGGATTCGATCCATGAATTTGGGGAATCATCTCTTGGGTTTCATCTTAATTTTTTCCTTTGAAAAATTAAGTGTACCACAATATTACAAGTAACATCAACAATTTGCATTGGGTCAATTGTATTACAAGTTTCATCAATCATTTTATCAATTTGCTACTCCTCTTAAATTAATCTTAGTTGAATTGATTCAATTAATTTATCCTTCAAATCAATTTTCTTGTGAAGATCAATAGCCCAATTATTTGATTCATGTAAGGAGTCTTGTAATTCTTTAATTTCTTGATTGGTGTTTTTCAAATGCTTTCCACCTTTACCCATTTCATATTCCAATTTCTTGTGTAATGCTTACCTGAACTTGTGACCAAAAATTTTAGGGTCTCAGGTACTACTGATCATGCCCTGAAGAGTGATTACAATGATTTGTACTTTGCAAGGTAAGGCCCCCTTATTCAATTTTAGTTAGGTTATTTTGACAATAGGGCTTGTTCTAAAATTTAATGACTCAACATTATGCTTCAATGGTTCAAAGAATCAATCTTGATTCAAAAAGACAATTTGATTTACAATTCTCACTAAATGTAAACGTGTTACTCAATTGTTTCCCAATTTACAAAAATAGTAAATTTGAGAGGATTTCATTATTTTTAAATTTTGCATGAACCATTAACATTTATGTGTGTATTTTGTGTGCCAATAAAAATGAGTGTCAATTAATAGACACAAAACATCACAAAAATATAATAAATCATCCACAATTCCACACTGGAACAAATGTCCTTCGACACATTTATTCAAATTCCAGTACAAGTCTAAGACAAGACTACCACTGCAAAAATTAATTTTTCTTCTATGAAAAAATTGGTACATGAAGCTTCCACCTAATATTATTGAAGGGTCAATAATGAATGTAAACCCTTTTAACCTTGTCTCAATTACAATTCTTCAACTAGTTTTATCCTTATAGCACCATTTCAAATTTGGTTTCAAAACCCCATTTTATTTTGTGAGAGAAATAAATTAGGTGCAAGAGACCCTCACCAATTACAAGTCTTCGAACTTTTAATAAATTAGGTGCAAGAGACCCTCACCAATTACAAGTCTTACAATTTAATCTAGTGCAACTTAAATATACCTTACTGAGACCATTAGAAAACCTGACAACAAGCCTTTTATGCCAACACTCTACCATCACACATCCCCTTTAATGTCTTACTTCATGTACTCGAAATTTTTCATTATAAAATTATTATCAACAATGAATTCATCCATGTGAGATAATGATGCATAAAAGAAAAAATAAATAAATGCCATTTACCTTCCCTCCTCCTAGCTAGTTTTTTCCCATGTGTGGGCCCAAGGCATAGTTGTAGGTCATTGGTTTTTAGGGAGACATATCTGTGAAAGTGCATATCACCAAGAGAAATGCATTTACCGTCACTTCATTTATATAGAGTTGTTGATTTCATTGGTTGTGGTGTTTTGTTTTCTTAACTATATCTATTTGATTTCTAGATGGGAACTCTCGAGCTAAGAGGTGAGTTGGAGTAGGGTCACTGGGTTTTCTTCTCTATTAAAATCATAGTTGTATCTTTGATGCGGTGAGATTTTATTATGATACAAAAGTGCCAGTACTAACTCAATTTGTAGTTATAAGCATGCATGGGGCACAAACTATTGATAGATTTTATCAATTTTTTTCATAGTTTACATGCACAAAATCCTTATTATGTCATGTTTACAAAGGGTATCTGATTTCTTTCTCGCTAAACATGTGGACTATGGGATTGCGTAACTCTTGGTGGAGGTTCTCCTTGCAAAATACGAAACAACACAAAATCCTTCAAAAAATAGAAAATTCACCCATACACCAATGCATGGTGTAGTGGGCTAATCAAATCGTTCTTTTTACTACCAAAAAATTTTACCTACCCAACCAATCCAACTTTAAGTGTGCAAATATAAATTTACTACTAATCTTCAGGGACTCAAAACCTAACACTTATTGCCACTTATTGGACTCAACCATTTATTTTCCTTTTACAAACTTGCAAAATTATCACAAAAAATAGACAACAACAATTTTTATTAAGAATAGATTGACATGCAGGGAAACAAAAACTAAATACCTATCTAACCAATCCCTCCTAGATATAGATAACATGAAATCATCATGTAAATACACCTCAACCCTAAACAAGAAGATATTCGATAACTAACAACTAGAAAGGAGAACATTAAAGAGATTCAATCACTAAGACTAAGAATAATGAGTGGCACTTGGTTAGGTTTCATACAATAAATTATAAATTATTACATAATTAAGCCTTCTATTTATAGAAAAGGAGGAGGTGATGTTAGGTTACTAACACAACGTTAAAAGAACCTTAGATTTACAAATACTTGTCATTATTGAAAAATTGACAAGTGGCATTTTTTTAGAAAGTTCTAAAAATCTTAAAGAAATTGGAATATTATGCTAATTTTGCAAGGAAATTACAATAGGTAGAAAAGAAATGGATTTTAGAAAATCATGTTTTGAAGAAGTGTCCACAAGGTGCCACATCATCAAACGTGCATCAAGATTCACTCATATGAGTACTTGGTACATTGTTTCATTATTGACTCTATTATCTAATATCTTACCATTTCAAGTTGGATGAAAAGTGTGTGTCATTTAAGGGCCATCAATGGTTGTTGAAGTTGCTAGAAAGAAAATCCCTTGATTGGGAAACTTCTAGTCTTCTTCTAGAGGACATAAGGACCATCAACCCAAGTGAAATAAATCTAGATATTTTCATTGATTAAACACACTTCAAATCTAAATATAATGCCACTCACATACTATAATGTTTCTTGATAAGTTGATTGGAAACCTGTGCTATCAAACTGTGATCAATTCATGCTTGATTTAGACAAAAGAGCCTCAATCCTAAATTGATGTTTGGTTGCCTCAAAGTGAAAATTATCATTGGATTTGGACCCACATGAGTTATGAGTGATATTTTTTACTTGAAAATTACGTTTTCTTTCATTCATCACAATCAAACTCAAACTAAATGAGATTTGGCCTTTAAATGTCCCTAATAAATTTTTGGTTTTGAGAGCTACTTCAATAAATAATGATGAAAATACCATAATTCGAGTGAAAAGGAGAAATTTGGGACGTTATTAATGCTATTGTAGGTTGTGGGGAAATAGGATCCATTTCGTTGAAGAGAATTATCTCTAATTGCCTATAATTATCTCTAGTTAATGCTCCTATGCACTCTAGAAATTGCCACTGAAAACAAAATATAAGTTATTATTCTAGGGTATTTTAGTTGGAAATGCTTCTCTACTATGATTGTCTTGGTTCTTTTTAGGCTCAAATCAATGTCCAAATGCCCAAGTTATGATAGTATCCACCTTGTGACTTATTTTTCCCCCAAAATCAAAATTTACTATAGTTCCAAAACTATATGATACCATAAAAAGTTGAGTTTAAGTTAATAAAAATGGACACTTTATATATGGGGGCAAGGTGGCATGCCAATGATGCTCATGAGGTAGTGCCACTTAGGGGACAATGCATAACACCACCCCCATTTTCAATGAAAAAGTGATGAAATTTAGGGGCACTACTACCCCTAATGGTTTCTAGGGAGGGCTATGGGGAGGTCATCTCCGAAACAAGAGGTAGACGTGGATCTGGAGTGACAAGTTGGAAGCTCTATGTGCTAGTGGGAAGGGATGGAGGAGTAGTATGATTTGGAATATGGATGGGAAGATAAGAAACATAAGGAAGTGGGATTAAAAGAGTGCACATGGAGGAGGAAATGGGAAGGATCTAGGTGGTAAATCCAGGAGGATGTGAGTAGATAGGGGTAAGGCATAGGGGGATTGCAAGCACATGATTAGTTGAGTAAGAGGGGGTTAAGCTAAGCTAATAGGGAGAGGGTTTTGGGATTACTGGGTTTAGGATGTGTGGTGGAGCCATGGGAATGGGGCCAATTGTGGTGAGGGTAATCCCTACACATTAGTGTGAGGTTGAAAGGGACACAAAGAGGATGGGAAAAGGAGTAAAGGGGATATGGATGAGGGATTTTAGGGGGATACAAGTTGAAGGCCATGAGTGAGGGTGTGATGTAGGGTGATGCAAATGATAGAAAGGGTGGGGATATTTGGGAAGATGGTAATGGTCCATAAGGGCATGCACCAAATAAAATAAAATGGATAAGGGGGCTTTGGCCTTGGTCCTAGTTCCCAAGAGGGGCTCAAATGCCCTCCCTTTGGCCTTAATTTACCCTTTCTTGTGAAATTTCAAACACATTCGCACAAAAAAACCCAAATCAATTCATTAATTCCACATAGTGCATGAAATTATAGCTAACCAACACTTAAAAATCCATGAACCAATGCAGAAGATGATTTAATTTATAACTGATACCATTAACCAATACCTTTCAATCCAACACCTATCCCTAATATTTGAACCATCAACCAAAAGGGGGGGGAATCAATGGTACTTAGAAATATATACTGGGAGACCTCCCTATATCGATCATTTCTATTGCTACCCTTGAACCAATGCTCAACCCCATGTTTAGTGAAGGAGGAAATGGAGTTGGTGGAGGAGGACGCATATTTTTATATTTCCATTTAATTATAGTTTTTACCCCTTTTGCATACTATGCATGCATGTCTTTACCACACCCATTTTTCTATTTCCTTTTATTTTTTAATTTTCTATTATTTTTCATCTTGAAAAGCATGTCAATTTATCGCTAAATACTCTTTTACCATTTTCTACTAAATTTGCTTTGGAGAATATTGAGATTGGACCATGATCAAATGGAAATGGAATGAGACATGGAGCACATCATTGAAAAGGTCTAAAAAGAAATACTCGACTATTCCATTCGAAATATAATATGACAATAGCAGGGAAACCCTTGTAACCAAGGACATTTGATGCTAATATCTAGTATATCACTAGGGACCACAAGCACCAAACTTTTTAAGGCTTCCATTTCGTCATACATGTCAAAATTGATAAAACAAGCCATTTTCATAAAGGTATCAATAAATACTTTGATGCAATCAACCCAAAATTCTAATTCCATTCTATCTTACCTTCCCATAAATTAAGTTAAGTTGCATGGCCCCACGCTCAAAACTATTTTAGAGACTTGTAAAGGCTCTAAGTGAATCATATAATATCAAAATCAGGAAAATAATATGTCAATTGAAATCTCTTGAGGTAATCTACATCCTAAAAATTCTAGCTAGATATGTAGGTGTACAACGACACTTCATAAATTTTGGACCTCTACTATCAATCTTCTAGCCTAACGTTAGTCATTATTTTGCAAAGCGCAGGCCCATTTTTCATTCCATGTCTGGTTCAAAATATAATCTAACCACTAAATTCACCAAATGAAACTTGGTGATCCGGATTTATGTGGGAACGAAATAAAAGAGCATATACAGAATCATATACAGAGATATATTGCAAAGAACACAGTAATACAGTAAACACATATTCTATTAAATAACGAAAATACAACAAACTGTAAAATACAACAGCTAGAATGGTGGTAGCTGTCTCTGAGAAGAGATGTGGCCACTATGCTCATTCCTGCCAAACTGAATACAAAAAGTGGCCGAAAGGGCCTATTTATCATAAGCATGAGGGAAAGAACACCAAACATCCAAAAACCTAACCCTAGAAGATGAACCATCATAAAGTTTGTGGCCCCAAGGTGGTTAGTTGAATAGTCAACTTCTCGGGGTCATAACTTTTGCATACGATCTTTGTTTGGGGCGTTCGGTAGCCCGTTGGAAAGGTATATCCAAGATTTAAAAATTTCAATTAGGGCCAAATGCATGTTAGTAGAAACCCTTTGGCCCCCTAAATCACCAAAAAACATCGTTTAGGGCCTCAAAACGGCCCCGAAAGTTTAGGACCCGAAAAACCGTAGAAAAATTACTAGAAAATTGTCGAAATGGGAATCTGTTTTGAGCCAGTGGAATAGGTGGGTGGCCACCGATATCCATATGGATCATTCCTCACCCCTTAGGAAGCAATGGTCTCCATTGCATAAAATACCTTATCATATGTCGAACTATGTGTTGAGTTGAGCTCCTGGTGCAGCATTTGCTGAAGTGAAAAGGTTGCCTTACTTCGACATCTTCAGAAGGTTGTAATTGATGTTGATGGATGTGCTGGAGTTGTTCAACAGTTTTGGTCATCGTGTTATCCTTGGTATGCACCGGTGTGGATGGTTTATTTCTGGAGGAGCACCTTGAATGCATGGCCTTGCATTGTAGAGGTACCCAAATAGGAGATGATACACTGACTTTGTGTTCTTCTTGTTTATGCTGAGTAGAGGGATAATGTGTAGAAGTTGTGGATGTCTCTACGATATGATGTTCTCCTTCAGTGGCAATTATGAATAGGGAAGATTTCCCAATGTGGGAGATTATCTTCCTGCATTGCTTGGTTGGGGTAGGTTCAACTATCTCTGGTATCTGATAGAGTTGTCCTCCCAAAGTGACAATGACACTACAAGGTCGTGATTCATATACAACATGACGCTTCCACATATATGGTTTTCCTAAAAGAACATCACATACTTCAAGTGGGGCCACATCACACAATACCTCATCTTGGAAGGGCTTGATGTCGTATGGTAGGTGACATTGATGACTGATGCTAATACCTCGTCCTTGGCTTAGCTAACCAATGGTGTATGGTTGGGGGTGCGATGTTATTGGTAGCTCCAATATCTTGATGAATTTTGTTGAGATCAGGTTATTTTGGCTGCCACTGTCCACAACAAAATGTAGGGGAATTCCCTTCACCCACATCTGTGAGGGGAAGAGGCACTCCTATGCCTCTGACTCGTCAAGTTCCTCTGGTTGAATCTGTGTGGTAGCAACGGTGACACTGGGTTCTGCATCAATGATCCACTTCCCTTTGTCTGCAACTCTGTCATTAGTCTCTGAATCAAAATTGAAACTGGGATATGATTTAGAAGCTTTGATCTCAGCCACCAATGACTATTTTGAGCGACATTCATCAATGTTGTGCCAGGGGATTTTGTGGAACTCGAACCACTTCCCTGTGTCCTTCTTTGTCTTTCTGTTACCCTTCTTCTCTTGTGGTTGGGACTGGTTTTTCGTTTTTTGCGAGAAAGAGTTTCCTTTGCCCTGCTTCTGCACAGGTCTGAAGTCGCTCTTATTCTTTTGCTGAAATTTCTGCTCAATTTTAATAGCATATCGATAGGAGGATCCGAGGGAAGATATGTCCAGGAAATCCATCTCTGTTGTTATGTACCGGTGTATACCACTGCGATATTTCAATATTAGGTGTTGCTCGAAGTCCTTGATACCCAGCTTTGTGCGCAAGGTATGAAAGTTGTTGGTGTACTCCGACAATGTTTGGTCCCTCTCTTGACACAGAATGGTCCATTTTGTGTACTGGTCATCATAGTTTCCCACAGTTTAATATTGTTCCTTGAAGGAATCAATAAAAGAGGCCCAAGTGGGATTGGCCTCAAACAATCTAGACTCGTCTGACGAGTTTTGCTCACAATAAGTTTCCCACCAATTTTTGTCATGGGGGGAATCCTTAAGGAGCCTAAAGGTGATCTTTTCCCTGTCGGAAAAATTATGGACAGAGAAATACCCTTCTAGTAGATTCAACCATTTATCTAGGGCATCAACATCGATTTGGCCTTCAAATAAAGGGATATAAAAGTTAACTTGTACCTTGAAGGGAGTCGCATCTCCAAAATGCCTGCTTGTCGAAGGTGTGTTTTCCATTGTTCGCATGCGCCGAAGGATCTGGGTGAAATTATCCATCATCTTGTTCCTTTGTCACGCGAGGGCTTCCTCGAGCAACAACTTGATAGGATCTCTTTATCCATCGTCTCTCTTTTCTTTTTCCATGGGAGGCCATTTGGGGCAGCGAGAGTGATCTTCCCCAAGTGAAACTAGTTTGAGACCCAACTCTCTATATCCTGACCTCGTCGGGGACATGCACCGAGAAACAATCAAAGAGCAGATTGCTCTGATACCACTAATCCGGATTTATGTGGGAACGAAATAAAAGAACATATACAGAGATATATTGTAAAGAATACGGTAATACAGTAAACACATATTATATTGAATAACGGAAATAGAACAGACTGTAAAATACAACAGCTAGAATGGTGGTAGTTATCTCTGAGAAGAGATGTGGCTGCTATGCTCATTCGTGCCAAACTAAATACAAAAAGAGGCCAAAAGGTCCTATTTATCATAAGCATGAGGTAAAGAACCCCAAACATCCAAAAACCTAACCCTAGAAGATGAACCGTCATAAAGTTTGCGGCCCCAAGGTGGTTAGTTCAACAGTCAACTTCCGGGGGTCATAAATTTTGCATACGATCTTTGTTTGGGGCGCTCGATAGCCCGTTGGAAAGGTCTATCCGATATTTACAACTTTTGTCTAGGGCCAAATTCATGCCATTGGAAACCATTTGGCCCCCCAAATCGGCAAAAAACATCGCTTAGGGCCTCAAAACGGCCCCGGAAGTTTAGGATGTGAAAAACCATAGAAACATTACTAGAAAATTTTCGAAATGGGAAACTGTTTTGAGCTAGTGGAATAGGTGGGTGGCCACTGATATCCATCTGGATCATTCTGACCCCCTTAGGAAGCAATGGTATCCATTGCGTCAAATCCATTACAACAACACTTCATAAATTTTGGACATCTACTGTCAATCTGCTAGTCTAAAGTTAGTCATGATTTTGCAAAATGCATGCCCATTTTTCATTCCATGTCTAGTTCAAAATATAATCTAACCACTAAATTCACCAAAATGAAACTTGGCCTCTACGAGACATGCAACTTGTGCACTTCATAGACTAGGCATATGAACTTGGAATTGGGAAAATGAGGGCTCATTGTAAAGATTATCTAGATATTATAGTGTACAATTA
Source organism: Larix kaempferi (assembly GCA_027924585.1). Lineage (NCBI taxonomy): Eukaryota > Viridiplantae > Streptophyta > Pinopsida > Pinales > Pinaceae > Larix > Larix kaempferi. The sequence goes on from BSBM01000993.1 coordinate 11,542,972, forward strand.
TTTTTAATTCCAAAAATAATTCAAAATATATTTTCTATTTTATGCAATACTTAGCTTATATGCAACCCACTTAGTTGCAATTGAAAGGGGTCAAGATTGAAAATTTTGCAAACTATATTCACTTTTGAAAACATATGACCTACGTGGCCTACCTAAACATGTAACTTTATGATATTGGATGGTTTAGGAACTCAAAACTAATACAATGATGGCCTCCCAAAATTTTGAATTTTTGGGAGCCTGAATTGATCCAAAAAAGGTGAGATTGAATCCAATTGTGTGCCAAAATGATCATGTTGGGCACTCTAGCTTCAATGGTTGTCATGAACATATTAAAAGAGCGATATATTTTGAAAATTTGTAATATGAAACTCAAGTATCATTGTGTGGGGCATGACTAGTGGGAGGAAAATCCATTATCTCCCTCTTCAACCAAGTTCGGGTGAACTAGTGATGACAACTAATGCTCTTCCAGTGCCTAATAAGTCATTGTGCAACTAAAATGACCACTAAGTATGTCCCTTTGATAATCTTTTATGAGGTCGGATATATGACAACAATGATTGTTATTATCTTCCTTATATCAATCCATCCTTTGAAAGGATAACTAGAGCAACTCTCCTACTTTCTTGGAAAAACATGCAATGAAAAATACCACGTTGAACCCAAAGCCGATTTTTTGGAAACATTTCTAGTGTTAGAGGGGGAAATATTCTATTGCATGGAAAACCATGGGATCACTCATATAACATGTAAGAATACTTAGTAAAAAATAAAATATTTCAAGTGACCAAGGTGGGTGAGGGGCCATGGGGGGGATAAAATTAAATGTAGTATGAGACCATTTTCACATTTGGGTTGAAATAAAGAATGGAAAGTAGGGTATAAGAATCATACCAATTGTTTTTTAATTGAGATTCATAAAAAATAAAATGAATAAAATATAAAATTCCCTAGGCTTTGTTGAGAAATGTAGCCCAAGTGATAGGGGTTCCTCACCTGTTTTTTTACTGAGAATTAAGGATTAAGGTCAATCTTGGATCAAAAGAAAGTCTCATGCATGTAATTAATGTTGGCTGTGGAGCTAGATCTTCCAGTCTCATAGATGATGATTCAGCCGTATCCATACCCCAGGTTTGGTTATGATCCCGGCCCGACACTCAGGGGGTCCAAGGGTATTTTCCCATTGTATTTTCCTTATAAAAGAAATTCATTGTGATATGGCTAAGTATGATGTATTAGATTTTATGCATTGTAAAGATCTTTGAGATCGAAAGAGAGAGACTGTGAGACAGTGAAGAGGAAGTGCAGCGGATGTGCTGCAGGTTGTATCCCTTCACTTTGCTGGATAGAATAATAATAAGGACTGGCAACTTCAGTGTGGACGTAGCCCAAGTTGGGGTGAACCGCGATATATCTGTGTCTCTCTTGTAATGTGTGTGTGATTATATTTTCATTTCTGTTTATTGTTATTACTCTACGATCCTATTTTTCTAACAAGTGGTATCAGAGCCAAAGGTCTATTTGGCAAATAAACCCGCAGGAAGCTAGTGTTTCTGGTTCGAGTGGGAGCAATGGCGGAAGAAGGAAAGTTTAAGGTCGAGAATTTTAATGGCCAAAACTTCCAATTATGGAAGATGCAAATGGAGGACTATATGTACTAGAAGGATCTATTCCTACCGTTGGGAGGAAGAGCAAAGCAGCCAGCGGCTATGAAGGACAAAGAATGGGAGGTTCTTGATAGAAAGGCTCTAGGAACAATACGGCTGAGCTTAGCTTCGTTGGTGGCTTTCAATATGTCAAAAGAAACGACAACGGAGGGTTTGATGAGTGCATTGGGTAAGCTGTATGAAAAACCCTCGGCTTCCAACAAGGTATTTCTAATGAAGCGTTTATTTAATATGACGATGTCTGAAGGTGGATCTGTTACTGATCATTTAAATGAGTTTAATACGGTTACAAATCAGCTAATTTCTGTAAGTGTGAACTTTGATGATAAGGCTAGGGCTCTTCTAATCTTGTGTTCATTGCCAGAAAGCTGGAATAGCTTGGTCATGGCTGTAAGTAACTCTGTCTCTGGTTCAAACACCTTGAAATTTGATGATGTTATTGGTGTTATTCTTAGCGAGGAAATGCGAAGAAAAAGAACAGATGAGACATCAGGTAACGCATTGACCATGGAGAGTAGGGGAAGACAAAAGGAGAGAGCAAAGAGCCAAGGTAATCATGGCAAGTCTAAAACGGGAAGATCCAAGTCCAGACTAGGAAAAATAGAGTGCTGGAACTATGAAAAGAAAGGACATCTGAAGAAAGACTACAAATCTCTAAAGAAGAAAGGAGATGCACAGAAGGAAACTACCTAGGAAGCAAATGTAGCAGGTGATGTGTTACAAGATGTTTTGATTCTTGCATTAGATAATACTAGTGATTATTGGGTAGTAGATTTAGGAGCTTCATGTCATGCTACACCCCATAGGAAATACTTTCATGAGTATGTTCCTGGCGATTTTGGACATGTTTTATTGGGTGATGATGAGCCATGTAAAATTGTTGGAACGGGTAAGGTATGGATAAAAGTTAAGAATGGAATTAACTGGTTGTTGAAAGATGTTAGGCATATTCCTGCTATGAAAATAAATCTAATCTCAACAGGGCAGTTGGGAGATGGTGGCTGTCTATCTACATTTGGAGAAAAGTGGTGGAAGATCACTAAAGGATCAATGGTGATAGAAAAAGGAGACAGGATAGATACGTTATATTTATGTCCACATAATACTGACCATTCTATCTCTTTAGCTTCCACAGGAACAGATACATCATTGTGGCATCATAGGCTTGGCCACATGAGTGAGAAGGGGATGGAGATTCTCCACTCAAGGAAGTTGCTGCCATATTTGAAGCAGGTAAGTTTGGAATTCTGTGAAAACTGTGTTTATGGAAAATAGAAGAGAGTCATATTTCTCAGGGTTGAGAAACAGAAGAAAAATGAAAAGTTAGAGCCAGTGCATACAGATGTATGGGGACCGGCTCAGGTACAATCTCTTGGTGGCTCTCATTATTATGTTACATTTATTGATGATGCAACTAGGAAAACTTGGGTTTATTGCATTAGACAGAAATCTGATGTGTTTGCTACTTTTAAGAAGTGGAAAGCTTTGGTTGAGAATGAGACAGGGAAAATGTTGAAGTGTCTCAGATCTGATAATGGAGGTGAGTACTGCGGCAAGGAGTTTAATAGTTATTGTTCATACCATGGGATTCGTAGAGAGAAGACAGTCCCAGAAACACCACAAGAAAATGGTGTGTCAGAAAGGATGAACAAAACGATCATGGAGCGTGCAAGGTGTATGAGACTGCATGCAGGGTTTCCCTTACAGTTTTGGGTGGATGCTGTAAATACTGCTATTTATTGAATAAACAGAGGACCTTCAAGTGCTTTGGATGGTGGTATTCCAGAGGAGGCATGGACAGATAAAAAGGTAAACTACTCATTTCTGAGAACGTTTGGTTGTGAAGCATTTGTCTATATTGATAAAGAAAATAGAAAAAAGCTTGAAGCTAAATCCAAGAAATGTACCTTTATTGGATATGGGGTTGATGAATTTGGTTATCACTTATTGGATTATGAAAATAACAAAATCATCAGGAGTAGAGATGTGATATTCAATGAAAAGGTCATGTATAAAGATCAGTTGCAGGGAAAGAAATAGGAAAAGGAAACCACAGAGTACACAGTACTTGATGAAATTGAAGAAAATGAAGTTCCAAAGGTGCTAGAAAATCAAGAACAGCAGCAAGTACCTGAAACGCCTGCAACTGTAAGAAGATCTACCAGGTTAAGTAGACTCCCTGAACGATACTCTCCGTCAATGTATTATTTATTGATAACTGATTCTGATGAACCAGAATGTTATGAAGAAGCAATGCAGGTGGAAACTAGAAAGAAGTGGGAGCCAGGCATGAATGAGGAGATGGACTCATTGGTAGGAAACCAGACTTGGGATTTGGTTCAGTTGCCTGCTGGTAAAAGAGCATTGCAGAACAAATGGATTTACAGGTTGAAGGAAGAAGAAGGAGGTAAGAAGCAGTACAAGGCCAGACTTGTTGTAAAGGGGTTTGCACAGAAGAAAGGTATAGATTTTGATGAAATATTTTCTCCTGTTGTTAAGATGACTTCAATTAGGACTATCTTAAGTCTAGTGGTGGTAGAAGATTTGCATCTGGAACAGTTAGATGTAAAAACAACCTTTCTCCATGGGGATTTGGAGGAAGAGATATATATGCAGTAGCCACAAGGGTATGAGGTCAAAGGTAAGGAAAATTTGGTGTGCAGGTTGAAAAAGAGCTTGTATGGCTTGAAGCAAGCTCCAAGGCAGTAGTATTTAAAATTTGATAGGTTTATGATAGAACAAGGGTATAGTAGATGTCATTCTAACCACTGTGTTTATTTCAAGAAGCTAGACAATGAAAGATATATTATCTTGTTATTGTATGTGGATGACATGCTTGTTGCAGGGTCTAACATGCAGGATATAAATGTGCTCAAAAGGAAGCTAGCTAATTCATTTGCGATGAAGGATTTGGGTGCTGCAAAGAAAATCCTTGGTATGAGAATAACAAGGGACAGGAAAAATCGCAAATTGACATTGTCTTAGAGCGAGTACATACAAAAGGTGTTGGAGAGGTTCAGAATGCAGAATGCAAAACCAGTAAGTACACCTTTGGCTAGCCATTTCAGTCTATGTAAGGAAATGTGTCCCAAGACATAGGAAGAGACAGATTACATGTCCAAGATTCCCTATCAATCAACAGTTGGCAGCTTGATGTATGCCATGGTGTGCACAAGACCAGATATTGCACAAGCAGTGGGAGTTGTGAGCAGATATATGAACAATCCAGGTAAAGAACATTGGAAGGCAATATAGTGGATTCTCAGGTATTTGAGAGGTACCACCACTCAGGCATTATGTTTTGGAGGTTCAGACACTGTTCTACAGGGATATGTTGATGCAGATATGGCAGGTGATAAGGATAGCAGGAGGAGCACCACAGGGTATGTGTTTACTGTAGGTGGAACAACAGTAAGTTGGATTTCGAAACTGCAGAAGGTTGTTGAACTTTAAACAACAGAAGTAGAGTATGTTGCTGTTACAGAGGCTAGTAAAGAGATGATTTGGCTGCAGAGGTTTATGGAGGAAGTGGGTAAGAAGCAGAATGATAGCAAGTTGTATAGTGACAGCCAGAGTGCCATTCATCTTGCAAAGAACTCAGCATTCCATTCCATGACTAAACATATATAGCTCAAATACCATTTCATATGCTCTGTTCTGGAAGATGAACTGTTGAAGCTGGAAAAGATACATACTAGCCAGAATCCTGCAGACATGTTCACAAAGGTAGTGACCAGAGAGAAACTGAGTTCCTGCTCGGTTTCAGTTGGCCTTCTAGCATGAAGGTGAAGAGGGGAAAGTTTCCAAGTCCAAGTCCAACAAGTACAACAGCGGTGGAGTTGTTGTGATTAGTCTCCAAGTGGGAGATTGTTGGTTGTGGAGCCAGATCTTCCAGTCTCATAGATGATGATTCAGCCGTTTCCGTACCCTAGGTTTGGTTATGATCCCGACCTGACGCTCAGGGGGTCCAGGGGTATTTTCCCATTGTATTTCCCTTATAAAAGAAATTCATTGTAATACAGCTAGGTATGATGTATTAGGTTTTATGCATTGTAAAGATCTCTGAGATCGAAAGAGAGAGATTGTGAGACAGTGAAGAGGAAGTGCAGTGGCTGTGCTGCAGGTTGTATCCCTTCACTGTGCTGGACGGAATAATAATAAGGACTGGCAACTTCAGTGTAGATGTAGCCCAAGTTGGGGTGAACCACGATATCTCTGTGTCTCTCTTGTAATGTGTGTGTGATTATATTTGCATTTCTGTTTATTGTTATTGCTCTGCGATCTTGTTTTTCTAACACTGAATTCTTGACACATAAAAAAAAATAGTAGTCTTTTGTAATCAGTGACACACAAGATAAAGAATAGCAATCAAATTAAATAAACCAAGGATAAAAGAAATATGAAAAAAATAGTAGCATGTCTCAAAGCATTCCAAAAACATAGGCAATTGTTCTCTATGGGTGAAGGCCAATTTTTGCAATCAACAAATCACAAGTATAGGAAAAATAGTTGTAGTCATGCATCCATAGTAACCATAATTCTATTAAGCTTAGTTTCACTAAGTAAAATTATTGCTAATTCCTTTAGACTTTAACATATAGACTCAAACATATTGTCTATCAAACCAATCTTATTCGTACCAATATCAATTGGTGCTTTACTTTGAAAAAGTAGTAATGAAAAGGGATTCTAGGATATCATATATGCAATCAACAATGAAGTTACATGAAATCTAATCTTTGACACTAAAATCAAACAAACCAAAATCTCGATGAAAAGAAGGCATCCTAGGAACTAAAATGAAAAGGTCATTAAAAAAGAGAGAAATTGGTGAGAAATACACCCATCACTAAAATAAAACAAACCAAAAAGCTAAAATCAGAATAAAGAGAGATATGCACAAGAAAAAAAAATATCAAGGTGACATATGCACAAATCAATCTTTGACATTAAAATCAAACAAACCAAAATCTCGATGAAAAAAAAGGCATCCTAGGAACTAAAATGAAAAGGTCATTAAAAAGAGAGTGAAATTGGTGAGAAATACACCCATCACTCAAATAAAACAAACCGAATAGCTAAAATCAGAATAAAGAGAGATATGCACCAGAGAATATATATATATATATCAAGGTGACATATACAGAAATCTAATCTTTGACACTAAAATCGAACAAACCAAAATCCTAGGAACTAAAATCAAAAGGTCATTAAAAAGAGAGTGAAATTGGTGAGAAATACACCCATCACTAAAATAAAAGAAGCCAAAAATCTAAAATCATAATAAAGAGAGATATGCACAAGAAAAAAATAAATATCAAGGTGACATATGCACAAATCGTGGTAAAGGTTCGCTTAAAAAAATGGAGAGGTTCACCACTTAAGGATTTTAATCTAAATGTGGTCATACATATAGCTTCGGAGATATTGTAAGGGCCCAACCATAATGATTCTACATTTTATGTTTGAATAGGGCTTCATGTGCCTTGTCCACCTTTCCCTAGAGGAGGACATCATATCACATTTTGAATTAGCTAGCATGGCCCTTTTAACGATTGATCTTTTAACAATGTATTGTTTCTAAGTTTAGAGGTATTGGAATGTATATTTTCTAACCTTCTCTAGTTCCATTTAAGAATCCAAGTGTTATTGAAAAAAATAGAAATCACACTTCACCTCAACAATAGCTAGTCTCAAAGCTATAATTTACAACTAAATGTGCAAGATGGGGTTTTGGGGGTTTTTGTACACCGGATTGTAGATACTTTGGGTTGGGACCATAATAGGTGTATATCTACCCATAAATAAATGTTTACTTTAGTGTTCTAATAGATTTTGTTGCCTTTGACCATTCATTTTAGTTATTGATGGATTTGACCAATCTCATTAGGTTGCAGGTAATAAATGGAGCAAGAAATATAAATACCATAAGTGACTCTAAGGTGAATAAAAACATTAGACATTAAATCTAACCCACTGTCATTTAAGATCTCGTATTGGATTCCATAATGAGATATGATTTTGAGTTCAATGAGTTTTACCATGATTTATTTCTTAGTATTCCTAAGGAGTATTGTTTCTACCCTCTTCATAAAGTAGACCATGGCAAGAAGGATAAAAATGTGAATAGCACTGGAAGGCAGAGATATCTTACCATTAGAATACATGCCCCATCTTGTGAAAGGACTTGGAATTTGATAGGCTTATGAGGCATGAGGGAGAGAAGGATCATTTTAGTAACCAATGTATAATACTTTAGTTCCAGTAGTTTTAGCATAGATATGGACACCACATGCCTTAAAATGAAAATTTTCAAGTGGCATTTGGTCTTGTTCAAGGGAAAGGAAATAAGATAGCACCCCCTTTAAAAGACTCATCTATAAAGGAAAATTTCATATACTAGACAACTTGTAAGTGAAGTGTTCACGTGTCTTTCATATCCATGGTCGATTGACACACGCCATTGATTAAAAATAAATAATGATATCATCCAATGGTTGGGTGGATAACTCAGTTTCGTTGGTTGTGTATTCATAAGAAATCAAGTCTTCTATGAAAAGTGGTTCAGACATGACCAAGGCCTGAGACTTAGTTAGAAATTCAACCAGGCCATTTCCCTTTATAGTTTTATTGGTTTAATATCTAGGTCATATTATTGCATGCTCATTATCTATTTGGAACATTTACTATGCAGTTTAGTTTGATTCAATATAATGACGAAGAGAGATGTTAGAACTAACTTGAACCTTGTGACCATGGATGTTATGTTGAAACAACTCCAAGGATTTATATAGTAAATAACCATGTTTTCTTCTAGTTGAGAATAGTTTAGTTAATGTGTCTTCAAATTCTATCCAATGAAAGGGATAAAACTAAGGTTTTCTTCATTATCCTTTTACAATAACATTGCAAGAATGGTTTCCTCTAATGAACTAGTGTATATGAAAAAATATTTGAAATGTTCAATACTAATCAAGAGGGTGGAAAAAAGTGATAGGGATGTTAATAGACTCTAAATCATAAATGTCAAAGAATCACATTTGAAATTAACATCCTTGTTCATTAACTGGTTTAAAGGTATGTTGTTGGATTGTGTAATGATCTTTAGTGAGATGTTGTGATGTCTAGTGGTCTCATTTATTGTTGTACACACTTATCCACATGCATTTTGTAAACACAATAATCCCTAGAAGAAGGCATAATACTCTTCATAATTATCTATCTTATGAAAAAAGGAATTATCCCACATGCATCATGGAGTAAAATTATCCTATTACCATTCTTTATATAAGAGAGGCGGACAAATATTTATCCCACATGTATTGTGAGATAGGAATATCCATCCCTCTAGCATATATAATAGAAGTGAAGGAGACCCGTTGGGTAGATGAAAAGTACGTGAAAATTATATTGAGAAATATTGTAAAGTTGTGATGTAGATCATATGTGGGGGTGCTCAAGATTCTAAGAGTGAAAGTTTTCCAAAGAATAAGAAGATCAATCCTTTCGTGGATGTTTCCCCATTTGGGGTTTTACCATGTAAAATCAATCATCTCTTCTCTCTTTCCTCTCTTGCATATTCTATTGATTATTTAATGCTTGTGTTGATAGGAGATTAGACTAGTAAGATTCTAATTATTGGTTTATATGTTAGTAATCCATTGTTATATGTTAATGCATATTTCTCAATAATCTTATATGGTATCAGAGTTGGTTACTAATCTCTACCTTCTGCAATAATTTTTTGTTACTATTTTTTCAAGCATCAAATTTCTTGAATTTTTTTTATTGGGCCCTCCTTATTTCATAGATATTCCATCAGATTTGGACAACCATTGCGGTTTTACACCAGATTTGGGCATTTTTCTACATCTATGATTTTTTTAAATCCTTGACCCCACCATTATTTTTCATAAATTTGTTTAGAAATTTTCAGTTTTTACTTGATATTTCTTTAGATCTGAAGTATAAATCCATAGTATCCTAACTTGTTATCAAGGATCTATCTCTATTGCAAAAGATCTAGTTGTATGTCTCTATGTAGATACATTTTTTGCAAGTTTTTGTCTAGATGGATTCGATATACATGAATTCCCAATTGTAAGCAGTTACAGTGGCACACACGGGTTACAGGCTATAGAGGTGCATACACATGCACCCTTCCTTCACCGTATACTTGTATACACACGCCCTCTCCTCTAGGAAAGCGCATGTGCCCTATTTTCAAAGGGAAAACCTTTCTATAATTTTATTTTTCCTCTCTATTTTTGCTATGGGTTTGCAAATTTGTCAATAGGTGCTGCAGGCTTTTGTCAATGGTGAGAGTTTCATTTATTCTTGATTGTTTATTCTAGTCATTAGCTTCTCGTCTTTATTTCATTAGTTTTTCATTTCTTAGTTTTATCATCATGTTTACAGAGGTTGTTTATGTTCCTGAGTTACTTTCCACTAACTTTCTTGTTTGGAAGATGACTAACATTTTCAGGAGCATGAATCTCTAGCATTTTGTCACAATGACAACAAGAAACCAACCAATGCCAAAGAATCAAATGTTTGGTTGCAATATTTTTCATCTATATGAGATATCAATTTTTTTTCATCCATAGTTTTACTCAATATTTATATGCTCTTGCTAACCCTTGTTTGTGTGAAAGAAATTTCATGTGTTTCTATCTTTCATGTTTCATGTCTTGATTCTCCTTGGTCATTGTGGGCTTATCATGTTGATGTATGCTTTACTCTTGCAATTTATTTTGTGTATATTGGCTCTCTATTTACTTCACTTTCTCCACAGGGGTCTTTGTGAAGAGTTGAGGGGCAACTTGGTTCTGTAGATTATTCATATTTTGAGTTTCAAAGCATATTGATGGTCATTTGGCATTGATTCTTTCCAATAGTAAGTGTATTCTCCTTGCACTTTATTAAGGATCTGATTTCAGTTTGTAATGGCTTCCTACATTATTCTTATCTATATCTTATCCTTGACAGCAACAAAGTTTGAAACTATTTTCCAATTTATCTAGGATATTTGAAGTTGTCATTAAGGGGGAATGTAATGTAATAAAATACCATATAGTGCCACTTTCCAATTAAAATTAAAGGCCATCTTCTTCCAGTAAATTCATGATGTTTATCTATTGGACACATTTTCTAATGTATGGGCCATTTGAGGCTTTTGTACACACAATGAGGGATACTATAGGGTGCATCTTTCAACTTGGTTGTGATGATTGTATGTGGGGCACATTTCCAATTGTATAGCATATAAGTAACTTGTACGCACCATGAGGTGTAATGTTGAGTTCATCGTTCAGATTGGTTCATGTGCAATTTCGTGATTCATGGTTGAGTGCATCTTTCATCTTGATTGTGATGACTATCTGCTGGTCACATTTTCCGATGTATAGGTCATCTGAGGTTTTTATACACACAATGAGATATTCTACAGAGTTCATCGTACTTCATGGTCCAGGTGCAATTTCATGACCAATTAGAAGTGGCTTCTATCTTCATCAAATCCATGAGGCAAAGTTTGTGTATCTTCGCATCTTATTGGGAATTCTAGAAGTTGTCATCATTTGGGAATGTTAATGGAATGCCATCTTCCTCCATTTTTGTTCTATCTCCCTCATCATCATTAAGGAATAATGTTGGAATGTGTAATGATAATGTTGGAAGAGTAATGATGGCTAGTGAGATGTCATGGTGTCTAGTGGTCTCATTTACTGTTGTACAATCCTAGCTAAAGCATTTAGTAGACATTGTGAGTCCTACGTAGAAAAGAAGGCATAAAATATTTCATAACTCTCTAACTTATGAAAAAGGAGTTATCCCACATGCATCATAAATTAAAATTCTCTTATTACCATTCTTTATATAAGAGAGGAGGGTAAAAATATTGTCCCACATGTATTATGCGGTGTGATCTTCCATACCTCTAGCATATATAATAGAGGTTAAGGAGACTCTTTTGATACACATGATAGTACACACATTAGTGTGACATTATAAAGTCAAGATTGAATGTGATGTGATGCTTATGTGGGGATGCTCAAGATTGTCAGAGTGAAAGATTTCTGAAGAATAAGAAGATGAAGCCTTCAGTGGATTTTTCCCCATTTGGGGTTTTACCATGTAAACTATGTCCTCTCTTTTCTCTTTCTTTTCATTTCTTGCAAATGTTATTGATTATTTGATGTTTGTGTTGATACAAGATTAAACTAGTAATATTTTGACTATTGATTTAATCATTAGTAATCCATTGTTATATGTTAATGCGCATTTCTCAACAATATAACATATGCCAACTTGGGAAAAATGAGGAATGAGCATGTTAAGAAATTTATCTTTTCAACGAATGATTGAAACTCATTATTGTTGGTAGGTAAAGGAATACATTTGATTTCTATCACCATGTTATGATCATGTTACGGCATGAACTAGTGAGTGTATTTAAGTCCCCAAAGAACGCAGCTAGCCCAACTGGAACCTAGAGGTGTTACCCACTGCCAGCTTGATAACCAACTCTCTGCAATTTCAGTTGGCTCTTCTCCAACTCAAGGGGGGATTCCCTAGCATATGATTGTTAGGTTATGGAAATGGATGCACAAGGTGATTTGAAGAGTTAGCCTTAACAAAAATTGAGGTCTTATTGATAGTATAGGTGATGAAAGGTTTTGGAGACTAGTGGGCCAATCCCAAATAAAATGGAGTTAAAGGAAACAAGACCAATGATAATTATGGGCACTTTGGGAGTATTAGACATCAGTAAATAAATGAATCTTGGTATTGTTTTGAAAATTTATAGGCATGTTTCAACTTCTAACAACCTCTATATCTCACATTTTGGGTTGTTTTGGGCACTTTATATGCATACATGTGCAATGATGTAACATTGTTTGGCTTCAATATATGTTCCATTTAGTAACTCAGTCAGAAACAACAATGTCATTTTTAGGCATTTTGGGGCAAGCAAACATTGTGGAGAAATGGTTGGGTATCATATTCTCCTATTATAGATGGTGTGATGATGATGTCTCAAGTCACCTCAAGAAATTTGGGCACATGACAGCCACAATCTAAGGCCTATCCATGTAGCACTTCCCTATAGACTCAACCCTGAGCAACTACAATCTAAAGATAAATGGTTTTCTGATATACAAGTGATTTATGAGCAACCACCTTTGTTTTTAGACAATCGACTTCTAAACCCATTGAACAATTAGACGCATATTGCATGGGTGTTTTGGACCGAAATTGAAAAAAATCATTTAGATACAGGGACAAGACTAGGGAGCGTCCCAACACAATGTTTACATCTTTCTATAAAATCTTGATAAGTCTCGCAAAGCACTAGTGCTTCCTGATTTGATATCGATGGTGCCTCAGCTTCATTGTCAGACGTGATAGAGTATTGCCTTAAATAAATTGGTGAGACCATTTGGTGTAAGGTCATGGATTTGTATGGTTGGCATCATTCAAATTGGAAGGGTCAGGTATCCAGCATACTCATACACTGATTTGGCTCATGTTTTGGTAAGGAGGACTTGTTTTTCATTTTGCAATGATGTCGAAGGGCTCAACACCCTTGTGTGTTTGGTGTACATTATTAAATCGTGGATAGTTTTTTCCCAATGTGATATGGTCATGCCCTTTCTCATGTGGTTCATGGAAATCATCAAAGGGCCCAAGTCATGTGGCTTCCAGAGTTTGAGGAAATTCTAATGCAATATTTTATTAGTCTATTGGGAATAATAACCCATCTACAAGGTTTATCATATTATATATATGAATGATTGTTCCACTTAGTGTGGTATCAGTTGGTGCATACCTTGGGATGTTAAAATTATTATACGGGCCATGTCACTTAACTACATGCTTTCTTTATTCATAACTCTGAAGGGCTATGCCACAAGTGGGATCACTTTTGGAGATTGGTCTAAATTTTACTTGGGTTTTAAACTTAGCATTGTTTTGGAACAACTCAATTGAGGTCGCTTGTACACTTTATGGAGGATTATTGGTCATGGTGGTTGGTCTTGAGATCCTGCCAGATTTCATATAGTTGGACTTAACATTCTTTATATTCTTGTTTTAGACTCTAGTCAGCAAATGTTCTATTTTGGAAAGCTATGCCATGCTTTGTATGTTGGCATGTATGGAGGTAGAGGAATCTTTCCCTGTTTGAAGGAAGATCCATAAATGCTCAAAGGGTGGGATTAAAATATATGGCATATTTAAAATAAATTTTCAAGATAAATCCTCCTTTACAGTATAATCAGCTAAATAGGACTAGAGCTCCATTTTTATCAATGATTGGCCAAAAGGTTTCTTTGATGGAGCCTCTTAGAATAGTATCCAGAGAAGTGGGGAAATGGTTATTCTCTTGGTGAACTCTTCTGGGAATTATAAGCTAAGATTTAACTGTGGAGGAGGGTCAAATACTACGGGAGAGATTATGGCTTTATGGGCTTTGTTATTCTTTTTTGGATAAAAAAAAATCTTTTTCTATAGGTGGCAGGTGACTTGAAGGTCATAGTTGGTTTGGATTTAAAAAATTGTCTCTTACAGGTAACAATGCTTGACAATTGGATGGACAAGATCCAAAATTTGCAAGCTAAGTTCTCAGGGATCTCCTTCCAACACGTTTATAGGGGATATAATATAGAAGCAAACAGTTTGTCAAAACAAGATCTACTTGTTCCTGAAGGCTATATTTTTATTGAGGAATTTGAGAATGATATCCTCATCTCAGAAGATAGTATTAAAATCTATCAATTTTGAATCTATTGAATTCAAGTTTTAAATGTCTTGGGTCTTTTACTCCTACATTGAGCAGTCGATTGTATTTATATAGTGTGTTATTTTGTTTTTAGAGGAAGACTGTATATTATATTTTTTTCAATGGGCTTTGTAATCAATTACATAGTACATAGGTCTTACTCAGATCTATTGGGAATGACGGTTAGGCTCTTCCATCTATTATCTGGGTATATATAATTTTTAAGCCATTGTCTTTTACAGGCTGGTATAGTAGCTTTCGGACAATGTTTGTGATCCACCTTGTCTGGCGGTGTAGTTTCTTATTGCCCCCTATGTATCTATATATATCAACAGATGTCTCTATCTCTATTTATGGATTGTTGTTCGATGTTGTATTGTTATTATACTTTTATAATTTAAAGTATAGTTTTTTTTTTCTTTTGAAAAAAAAGGGTTGTTGGTCCAAATATCATATAATCACTATTGTTATAATGGTTTGACTATATAGTTTGGAATAAAGTAGATCTGGCCAATTTGGAAGATTTTTTAAGTAAAGTGGGCCTCATGTACCTTGGACCTTGTACTTATGGCATTGACCATTATTATTTTATTAATTGATTAGGAGTTTGATAGAGATTTGTCAGATTTTAGTGGAGGTTAGTTATTTTCACTCCACCCTGGGCTAGATCTGGGAAAAATATTATTCTATTGTAAAATAAGGTTTGGCTACAACCTATATATGGGTTGGCCTTCTTGTTCTTTTGTTATGGTTGGATTTGAAGATATTTCTCTCTTGGAGCCTATTGTTTATATTATGGATCATTTGTGAAGTACAAGTGTTTTCTTCTCCATTTGTAAGTGATTTTTGGTTCTTATGTTTTAGTGTCGCTAATGATATGTGGAATAACTAAACTTGTTATTAGGGCCATAGAAGGGCAATCTTGTCACATTGAAAGAATTGTGGGATAATTTTTCTCCATTTCTTGCTAGCTTATGCATGGATATTACATTGTTCTCAGTCAACTTTATAGAGGAGGAACTTGGAATACTCCATCATATCCCACATGTTGAGCAATAACATTTTCCATAAGTTCATTGTTGCTCAGCTTGGTGCGTTTGTACTCCACAGTGTCTTTGAGCTAGTTAATTGATTGCTACATGGATAGGACCATATATTTTAGGTCTTTAAGGTCTTGAGATGGATCCTAGTTTTTTATCTTCATGTGACTCGGATTGCTGGTGTGTGATGTGGGAGCTTAAAACTAAGAATTCCAATGGGAGAATTCTCAGGTCTATACAAAATGGGTTGTGAAAGATATATACCAAAATGATCAACTTTATGCAAGGATTATTTTGAAATAGTTCACAAATAAGGGTTTTCAAAACCACCAAAAATGGTTGTGATATATATATATATATATATATCAAAACGATCATCATGATGCAAGGATTATTTTGAGATAGATCACAAATAAGGATTTATGGGACCCCAAAACTTGTACTATTTTGTTACTATGATAGGAGTATTACTCCCTATTGAATATTAACATTGCACTAATAGACTTCCCAAATTCCTTTTGGATGTAAATATATAGGAATTTTGCTAATGGGCCACAAAGACTACACTCACTACTCTCACAGAATGTCCAAATTCCCTCTAGATGCAAAGATGTAGGAATTTTGCTGGCAAGTTATAAAGATAAGGATTTCTAAGATCTTGAGGACAAGGGATTTTCAAGTGATATATCTCATTTATATACATGCAAGGCCCAATAGTAGTACTGGGACCAATCTCTCACAACCCTAACTAAGGAGGCTTAATCGTGCCCTTCGTCGTACTACCAGTACCTAGGTATAAAAGAGTATCTTCATGAGTTTGATTGGTGCAACTATAGCAACAAGATGTCTTATTGGATTATCTACATCTAGTTTCAGTGACCTAGGGGACTTCCTAAATACTCGAGGGTACTTGGAAGTGAGATTCCATGTGTAGGTGTTGTTTGATTCTATACTACTTGAAGGGATCCCAGAGGTTACAATGGTGCCCAACAATTGTACCAACATAATGTAAAACATGATTGAGTACCAATTGTATTCTCTACATGTATTATTCCCCAATTGTAGTTTCACCCAATGAATGATAGATATATGTGGTTATTTAAAGACATCAAAACATGTTTCTAGCCTAAAACAAATTCTACAAAATATTGGAGGCATGCTAGCTCAGGAAAGCATCTCTAATACCACTTGTGGTGTACTTTCCTGCAAATTAGTGTGGTATGAAAATAAGCATAAATAAATAATTCCAATGATTATAGTGAAAACTAACAGAATGGAGAGAATAAACAAAAAAATGTAGCATAAATGGATCTCATATTATGACATTCAAATATGGATGTGGTGTTCACATGCCTTTTAAGTTTTGGAAACCTTTCATTTGAGTAGAGCTCCAATACAATATTTTTTGACAAAACAATCCATAGCCCTCTAGCTCTTTAAATAGTATTCCAAGATCCAAAACCCTAACTACTTGACATAGTCAAATAATTAATAAGTACCAACTTCCTAGTTAGCCTTAATTAATAGAGAGACCCTTTTTACATCGATTGTCGACTACCAACTACTTGGCATTATTCAAAAGAGATGGGAATATATAGTGCTTGACTAAATCCTATAGTAAGGGGGTTAGGGTAGGATCCTAACAACATATACCATAGCTAATCTTTGCTACTCCATGGTTGTGTAGTTTTTCTCATCTTGTGATAGCTTCCTACTTGCAAAATAGATAGGATGATCAATGTTTTCTTCTCTTGGTTGCACAAGGAGAACTCCTAGTGCTATCTTAGAGGCATCCATGTGCACTTGGAATTCTATGTTCCAATCAAGGAATATAATTATTGGGGCACTCACCATTTTCTCTTTGAGTAGTTAAAATATTGTTTCACATTCTAGAATCCAAATAAACATTTATACTTTCTATGAGAATTGTTCCAAGGATGTAGTGTTAGAATCATAGTTGTAGATGATTCTTGGATAGCATCCTATATGCCCCAAAGTAGATCATAGTTGTCTTACAATTGTTGGAGCTAGTAAGTTCACATTAACAACGAATTTGGTAGGGTCCACCAAGACTCCATCCTTATAGACAATATGAACTATAAGGTTGCCAAAAGGAACACAAGAAATGCATTTCTTTAGGTTCAATGAAATCAGATGTTGTCGACGTCAATCAAACATAAAGGACAACAAATTAGTGTGTTGTCTTAATGAGATGTAAACAATCCATTTGGACCTCCAAAAACTTGTGAATGGAGTCTTGAAAAGCAATAATCATAATCCTAGAGAAAATTGTTAGAGAATTTTTAAGTCCAAATGGCATGACATTATAGGAAAAAGAGCCCCATTCAGTTTTATGGCCTTCTTCTTTTCTTCCTCTACAATTCTCACCTAGTGGTATATTGAGAAACTGTCAATAAAGGATTAAGATTCCTTACCTGCAACTTTATCCAATACCTCATCACTAAATGGAGTAGGAAAAATATCATGAAAAAAAAAGCTGAATTAATAATTTTATAATCAACATAGACTAATATCCTCAATTTCCTTCTTACTTTGAATCATAACAGTGCTAATCCAATGAACATGTTATACAACTTGACGAGAACTTTATACTCAAAACGAGAACTCTAGCCATAAAACTCATATTTTTGTATAAAAAACACCAAAAAACAACCTCGAATAAAAAAGTGGTGCTATTTTTGTGGCTAAAAATATAGACATGGACCAAAATAATCCTTATTGTTGTTTACAAAAACTTTAAAATGATAACCTGAATTGAAAATTGATGGTACCCGGTAGTGCACTTTTTCAGAAAATGACATTATTATATCATTGTATCATAATTTAAAATTGTATTTATTAAATCTCTTATTAACACTAGCTAAAACTAGCTTTGACTTAAACACAACTTATTCAAGAAATTATTTCACCTCTCTTTCCATATAAAATAAAATAATTTATGATATTATTCATAATAAAACCATATATTAAACCATAAAAAGTAGAAGTTATGATGAAATATAAAGAATGAGAACTCTAAGGCCATAAAAATTCATATTTTTGCATCAAAAACACTAAAAAACAACCACACAACTAACCATCAGTGGTATCATTGCAATAAAAACCCTAAATTGACCCCGAATTGAAACGCGGCCTACAGCCACTGCGCTACCTACTACCATACATAAAAATTACTATCATTTTTATTTGAGGATAAAATCTAAAAAATAATAACTTAAAAAAACAAATTAAATAAATAATTCAAAAAGTTAAAATACAAAAATACAAAATTTATTAAAAAAAATCAAAAACAAAATTAAAATTAATTACTACTTACAAACAATTATAAACAAAAAATTTAAGAAATAAATAAATTAATTAAAATTAAAATGGAATATCAATTTAAAATTATCAAAACAAATTACAAATTAAAAAAAAAAATTAATTAATTAAATAAAGAACTTCAATCAATTTTTTTTCAAAATCAATTTTTGAAAGAAAAAAAAATAAAATTAAACCTATTTAAAAAAAACAATTTTTAAAATAAAAACTTTCTTTTCTAAAAAAAATTGAAAGAAATTTTAAAAACATTGGAAAAAAAAACCTTAAAAATCAAAATCAAAATTAAAAATATACATATAAACAAAAATTATAATTTTTTTTTTTAAATTTATAAAAAATTAAAATATTTTTAAAAAAATCTAAACAATATTTTAAAAAACAATTAAAATATTTAAAAATAAAATAAAATAAAAAACAAATCAAAATAAAACCCTCCCCCTCACCAACCCTCCGCTCCCCCTCCCCCCCCACCACCCCTCTCCTTCGCCTTCCCCCAGCCCTCACGTCCCCCCCCCCCCCCCTCCCCTCCCTCCACCCCCTCTCGTGCCTCTCTGCCCTCCTCCTCCCCTCCCTCGTCCACCTATCTCCCCTCCCCCCTCTCCCCCCTTCCCCTCCGCCTTCGCGCCCCCCATCCTGTTGCCCATGCGCACCCCCCCATCCTATTGCCCATGCGCACCCCTTCCGGAGGTACGATTCTTGGAATTGCGTCGCCGCGAACTAGCGGTGAGATTCTAGGAATCACATCGGAAGGGGGGCGCAGAGGGGGGGGCCGAGGGGGAAAGGGGGGAGGGGAGATATGTGGACGGGGGAGGGAAGGGGAGGGGGATGGTGGAGAGGCGCGAGATGGGGTGGAGGGAGCGGAGGGAGCGGGGAGTGACGGCTGGGGGAAGGCGGAGGAAAGGATGGTGGGAGGGGAGGGGGAGCGAAGGTGGTGAGGGGGCGGGTTTTTTTTTTAATTTTTTTGTTTTGTTTTTTTTTTTGTTTTTTTAATTATAAACAAGATATTTTCCTATACAGGAGATCACCTATACATATATTTTCCTCATAGGGTAGATAGAATGAGGATTGTGGACAGCATACAAGAAGCAAGAATTGTGGAATATGTGGACAGAAACATTCCCAGAATATATGTATCCTTGGATAATAGGAAGATAGAGCAAGCCATAGTTACATTGCTCCTAATTTAGTTGAAATATTTCAAATGAGGAGAAGTAAGCATGAAAAATCTTAGATGGTTTAGTTGGATGTTGGGACAAGAAGGAAAATCAATGAGTTGGTAAAGGGTTGTCCATTATATATGAATGAACTCTATACTTTTGTAGATTTGAACATAATTATGCTTAGTTCCTATGATGTGCTTCTTGGGATGGATTGGTTGGATGCATATGATGTTATGTTGGATTTCCATAACAAGACTCTCACTTGTATTGAAGAAGATGGGGAGTAGAAGATAGGGAAAGGCATTCCAATACATATTTCTATAATGGAAATTTCATTTGTGTAGCTTAAAATATGTTTCAGAAAAGGGTGTCAATTGTATATAACACATATGGAAGAGATAGAAAAGCATAAAAGCCCAATATTGGAATACTTTCTAGTGTTGCAAGATTTTTCATATGCGTTTAAGGAAATACCAAGATTGAAATTGAAAAGAGACATCAATTTCTCTATTGACTTGATGTCTGGAGCTACCCCAGTTTACAAATTTCCCTAAAAAATGGGTACACCTGAGTTGAAGGAGTTTTAAATGCAAATGGAAGAACTATTTAATAAATTACATATGCCCAAGAGTTTCTACTTCGAGAGCATTAGTACTCTTTGTAAATAAAAAAGATGGAAATCTAAGGTTTTGCATTGACTTTAGGAAATTGAACAAGGTTACCATGAGGAATAAATATCATCTACCTAGAATTGATGATTTATTTGATCAACTAAAATGAGCGAGAATTTTCTCAAAAATAGATTTGAGATCGGACTACCACCATGTGAGAATAAAAGAAGAATACCTCAACAAGACAACTTTTAGAACCAAATATGGTCACTATGAGTTTATATTTGTGCCATTTGGGTTAACAAATGCACCAACTACCTCTATGTTCCTAATTAGGTAGTATTTGGAGAATTTTGTCATTAGATTCCTGGATGAAATGAGACAGACCGTATTTCTTTTATATATTTTGATATTTAATTTATCATTTCATTATTCACATTCATTTAGTTTCAATAAAAGAAAATTAATTCACAATAAACAAAAATATGGTAATTGTTTAATAAGCACATTTAACGTTAAAAGTATTTTCTTAAAATTTAATTTCTCATATGTTTATTCATAAAACAACATTTACTTTGAATTCATGACTTATCTTCTTCATGCTCGTCTTGGTCCTCAAAAAGATCACCACGAGAGAACTACTGCAATTCCTTATCAAACAAGAGCCACTATACTAGATCTTGGCTAGCAGTCTTCACCGAAGTATAGTTCTGCATCGGATCTCATCCAGTGGTCTTCACCTAGATATAGCCCTAGCAAGGGATTTTTCCTCTTGGCAGATGCTTCTCTTGATATCTTTACTCTATGCCCTAGACATTAGCTTCCCTCCCAAATAAATATCAAATGAAAGGTTGTGAAACGGAAGGTAACGACCTTTCCATTATCCTTCACTATTTACAAAATTACAACATAGTTTTTCTATCACTTCTTATCTTTATTCCTTTTTTTACATATTTTTTTTTACATTTATCATTAATCCAATAATTGTTTTCCTTCCATGGGAAAATAGGTATGTGACATTATCCCCTCTAATTGTTGATGTCCTCAACAATTTTGTTCACATCTATGTCAAAACAATCAATGTTAAAATCAATTAACAAATACAGATATTGCTTGATAATCATATCAAAAGTTTCCCATGTAACATTAATTTCATCACAATATGTCTGCTTAAATTTTACTTCTTTAATGTTTCTTTTTCTCATTGTTTAATTCTTACATCTAATATTTATTCAGGTTCCATAGTGAATTTACACCCAAGTTCTATTTAATATTTTCCCACTTGAGTACGTGATTAGAACCAAGGATGTATTTCTTTAGAATGCTAACATGAAATACATTATGATTCTACTTAATTGAGAGGGTAACAATAGTTCATAGGACATATTTCCTATTTTGTTAATAACTTTAAACGGATCAAAATAGCGTGGAGGCAATTTGGTATTTTTCCTAGACGTAAAAAAACTCTTTTGGGGTTTAATTCTAACATAAACCCAATCACCTACTTATGGACCACACCTGTATCTATTGCAGCATAGGTTCTCATGGGAGAGTGTTGTTGTTTCGGAATTCCCTAGGTTGGCCTATCACTATTATTGTTCATATGTTGCATATGCTTCTTCCACCTAGGAAACTCTCTATTATGATGGTTTTCTCCACACTCAAAAAATTCAAAGTGGCCCCTGAATTGCCTAGTTTGTTGTCCTTCCATTTCCTTACATTCCATAACATCCCTTGGTGCTCTCTCAAAAGGAGGATGTTTGGAACTATAATTCCAATTTCTAGGGGCATATCAACTATCATTGTTCATGATGGATTCTCCCCTTTTCTTATGTTGGAGATTAAGAAAAAAATTTGAATCTCTCACCAATCTTGGCAACTTCATTACCAAATTGGACTTTTCCCTATATACATTAGCTCGATAGTCATCTCCCATCCCATTTATAAATTTAATAATCCAATCATTACCCTCAGCATAGAGTACACACCTATTTAATCTTTCATATTCCTTCTTACTTTCAGCTATGGTTCTATGATTTTGTTATAAATTAAAGAACTCTAATCATTGATTCTGGAAAAAAAAAAAGTTCGGTCAAGAAATTTTTATTAAATATCTCCTTAAATTTCCTCCATTTAATGTTTTTAGTTTTGGATTTCATTACTCTCAACATATCTTCCCACCATATAGTCGCCATCCATGTAAGTTGATAAACTGCTATGCTTATTTTCCCATGACTACTAGTCTTTTTTATTTCAAAATAGCTTTCCAAATTGGTGAGCCACTTCTCAGCTTCTTCCCCAATTCTAGGTCCCCCATTGTATTCTGGTAATTTTAATTTCTACTATAATGTTCCACATCCTTCCTTTTTTTTTGTCTTTTTATGGAAGCTCAACACCTTCCTTGATCTTTGCTTGACCCCAATGTGCCAAAATTACTATCCATTGTGGATTCCTCATCCTTGGAATCCTTCGAGTTTTCTTCTGTTGAGGATTATGTATTAGATGAAGATACAAATTGTTCTTTTTGTACCTTTCTTCGTTTCTTATTGTTGACCACCTCCCTTTTAGTTATACTTTTCTTACATTTTCTTGTTGCATTCCTTCATTCTCTGTTTCTTTTTGTTCTATTGGATGAGGACACAGTATCTTCATTTTCTTGTTTATCCTTCTTTGTAGATTACTTTGTTTAGATGCATTCTCATTTTCACGTGTTTTATCTTACAACAATTCAATTTGTTGTCTAAATCTAACTATTTCTTTCAACATTTTCTCAGGTACATACCATGTTGTATTGTTTTGTTGTATTATGTGTTGCATGTCTTTTTTTGAAAGAAGAGGTTGCCACGTTAAAATATTTATTGTACACATTTAATTTATGAGTTATAGTAAATAAATAACATGAGAAGTCCGGTGGGTTAGTTTAAGTGGTTGAAAGTTGTGAGTTGTAAGCAGAAGATCTCTAGGTCAAATCCTCGGGTAGCTATACATAGATATTTAAAGGTCTCACTTGATGTCCCCATCAGATTAGGCCCTGTAATCAAGACCAATAATTTACCTTAGATACCATTCTCGAAATGAAGGGAAATTAAATAACAGGAAATGAAATTTAAGAAACTCCTTGGTGCTTTGCTCCATTGAATATTCACCATTGAAGAGGTGCAACTATGTTCCAAAATGAGTATATGAAGACGTGGGCCTAGACTGTATCTATATATAAATATAGTTGGGTATACCTTAAGTGGACGGATTGAATACAATTACCATTCACCGATAGTCGATATCATGAAAAGAAAAATAGATTTTCGCAAGTTGTTGCATACAATTGGAGACACTCGGTCCATGCAATTGAGCGAGTGTCTCCAAAAGATTTATAAAAGACTTCTCAAAAGTGGCACATCCATTTACAACATTGCAAAAGAAAGGAGTAAAATTTGAATGGACACCATTGTGTGAAGAAATTTTCCAACAATTCAAGAGATTTCTCACTAGTACACCAATTCTTAAGATTGTTGATCCAAATGAATATTTTGTGGTATGAATAGATGCTTGCAAGGAACAAATTGGTGAAGTGCTTATGCAAAATGGGTATGTGATATGTTATGAATCCATAAAGATGAAGGGGTGTGAGAATAATCATGTCACGCATGACTTAGAACTTATTGTCAATGTACATGCATTGAAGATGTGGAGACATTATCTCATGGGTAGAAATTTTGAGCTAAGAACGTATCATAGTGGATTGTTCTATTTATTTGAAATGTAGACAAGATGATTGGAATTCCTTTGTGAGTTTGTTTTTTATATCAAAAATATAAAAGGGAAAGAGAACAAGGTTTATGATACACTCAGCAAAAAAATACATGCAATGCATGTCACAGCCATTAGCATGTGAAAATCATATTTAAGAATAAAAAATCTTGAATTTGTTGTCTCATGTGAGCATTACCTTCTAGAAAAATATGGATGGCAACAGGAAAATGTACAATAAAAATATGAAGGTTACAGGTTGGAAGAGGATGAGGTTCTTATGCATAAGGCTAGAATCTATGTTCCTGATTCGGGTGAACTAAGGAAACTGGTAATGAATGAAATTCATAAGGTTTCTTATGTAGTGCATCATGGATACCAAAAGATAATTGCAGCATAAGAAGTCAATACGTTTAACCAAGAATGAAGAAAGACTTTGTTGAGTATATAGCCAGGTGAATGGAATGTTAGAAGGTAAAGGTGGAGCACATAAATCTAGGAGGATTTCTACAACCACTACCAATACCAAGGTGAAAATGGGATGTAGTGACAATTTATTTCATTACTAACTTTCCCATGACAACAAAGCAACATAATTCCATCATGGCAGTGGTGGACAAGTTGACCAAAGTTGCTTACTTTATTCCAATCAAGTCAACTCATAAGGAAAATTACATAGCAGATATTTATATGAAATGGATTGCCATGTTGTAATGGATAACTAAGGAAAATGTTTTCATTAGAGACCCAAATTTTACATCAAACTTTTGGAAAGGGCTATTCAAAGGATTTGGAACAAATCTGGACTTGAGTACAACATATCATCCACATACATATGGGTAGGCTAAATGGGTGAATCAAGTTATTGAAGATATGTTGAGAATGTATGTGATATATCAATCATCTAAATGGAAAGATTATTTATCTTTGGTAGAGTTTGCATACAATAATGTATATCATGGTTCTCTAAATGTGAGTCCATTTGAAGCTTTTTATAGAATAAAATGCAAAAATCCTACTAGTTTGGATAATCAGGTAGACAAAGTCATAATTGGGCCAAAGTTACTCAAGGAAATAGAAGAACAAATGGTTTAGATAAAGACAAATTTGAAGATGGCGCAAGACAGACAGAAGAGTTATGCAGACATAGGTAGGGTATCAAGAGAGTTCAGGGTTGGAGAACATTTGTATTTAAAATTTAAGTTGAAGAAGAGTTTATTGAAGCTTGGAATTTGTCCTAAGCCAGTGCCTAGATATTACAGGTCGTTTGAAATTTTAGTTAGGATAGGGCCTCTTGCATATGAGATTGTATCGTTTGTTTGCATCAAACTACATAATGTATTTCATATGTTATTATTGGTAAAGTATATACCTAATCCTAACCATATTACTTATTGGGATGTGATTCAAGTGGAATTGGAAGGTGTTGATGGGTCAATTTGACCATGTCAATAATAAGGGAAAACACCCACTTGCAGGTCCCAAGCTAGACTTGGTCATGCTTGATATGGTTCCTCTGACTAATTAAGGGATTAGTTTCCACTGTAATTTATAAAATAAATTGGCTTTATGTATTTTGTATTTTATAAAATATAATCTAAAACAAGGAAATAAATTAATATTGACTAGACTATCCTTTTCAGGAGCGAACTTATAAATTAAGGGAATGCACAAAATAAAGGATTTCGTTATTCATGTTCAGAAACAATTCTTTAGTATAAACAATGAATTAAAACATCAACATCAGTAAATATATAAAAACAAGAGAATTAGTTCTTATATCATTAAATGATATTGTCTATAAATTCATGTTATGATGGAAAAGTGACAAGCTACATGATTTGATAAAGAACACAGAAAATAACATAAATAATCCGTACAATCTGCAATTCAATATCAAAATGTATTTAAGATTCAGCAATTAATTACTACACTCAGCATATATGTTCTTGAAACTTTAAAAAAAAAAACCTGGAAACTAAATGGTGCATCGGTTATCGCTTATTCACTTTCCTTTCTTCCCTAGTCCATATCAATTATGGTCTTTATTGGTTCTTAGGAGCTTATTTCATCGAGGGATGGCATGTTGAATATATTCATGGCATCTTCTACATAATTCCATATTGAAGCCCAAACCTTTTTGACATCATCAATGACT
Organism: Larix kaempferi; assembly: GCA_027924585.1. Classification (NCBI taxonomy): domain Eukaryota; kingdom Viridiplantae; phylum Streptophyta; class Pinopsida; order Pinales; family Pinaceae; genus Larix; species Larix kaempferi. The sequence continues at coordinate 11,569,481 of BSBM01000993.1, forward strand.
TAAAGTACTTCAGCCTACATGGTGTCCTGAGCATGCTTTCATGCTTTTAATTTAGCTTCTTCTCTTTTTCCTATCTTTGATATATTCCCATAAATTTATTTATATAACTATTGCCACTTCACGATTTCTTCAACACAGTTTTGGATAATTTTTTATTCATAACCGAATAACTCGGCTTCATTATTGTTGCATTCTCGTAATATTGTTGTAGCTCATCGAGCTAAGCAAACAATTTTTCGTTTGCTTCCTTCAATTTTTGGTTGACCTTAGTAGCTTCTTCCTTCATTATAGTGAGAGGTAGAGCATTCTCCTCTTGATATACCTAAAGCTGAAACTCCACATATTCCTTGTACATTCGCATTTCATTTATGCTATTTTCATGTTCCTCCATTAAGAGAGTCATTTCATTATTGTGTTCCTCCTTTAATTGATCCTACTCAATAAAGGACTAATGATCCATATTACTAACTTGTTTCTTCAATTGTCCTGATATTTATATTGTTTGGTTTTCTCCTTATACTATTGCATCTAACAAACTACATATTTTGTTGAGGATACATTGACGTTTCCCAAAACTCCAATTAAAGAAGCAGCATCAGAGGCTATCTAGATCTGGATCTTTTCCTTCCATGTTAAAAATTGTAAGGTCAATGAAAATACCTTGTATCTTATGTCTCTTATATAGTCGTTTAATGATGATCTTGTTCTATTTGCTGGAAAAATAGTCTCCTAAAGGGACCACTATATTATAAATGTCCATCATTGACTGAGTGGTGTCCCTTGATCTCATTGAGATAGGTGTTCCAGGAGTCATAACAAATTCTCATTGATGAGATTTTTGAATCTCTTCTAACCTTCTCAATTTTTCTTCTTCCTCTTTTTTCTTTAATGCCTCAGCTATGAGGGATTCTTTCTCTTTTTTTTGTTAGTTTTGGAAAAAGTGTGCCTTCAATGCTTCAACATCAAACTCTTCCTTTTTGCTTTTCTTTTCTTCAACAGCTTTGCGTGTTTCCTCTTCTTTTCTTTTTCTCTCCTCTTCAGTTGCCTGAGATTCCTTTTCTTTTTGTAGTTTCTCCTAGAGAAATTGTAGTCGAACGGTTTATGCGTGTGCTTCATCCTTCTTCATTTTCTCTTCTTCCACGACAATTTTCTGAGCTTCCATTGCTTGTTGTGCCACTTTTTATTCAGCCTAATTTTTCATTAGTTCTTCTCTTTCCAAGGCTTCCTAACGAGCATTATTCTCTGACTTTGTTTTTTATTTCTCCCCTTTATATCATTTATGTGCCTGCATGCGATGTAGTCTTTCCTCTGCTTCAAAAAAAATCTTTACTACTTCCTCTCCCTTGATTTTATCATCTTCTTTTTTCTTTCGCTCTTGTTCTAGTTCGGCTTTAAAGGTTTCTTTCCTTTCAACACTCACTAAGCTCTAGAGAGATAACTACTTATTATGAAGGTCTATTATGAGATCCCGGTTGGGAATCCTACTACAAACCTTGTCAAAGTCACTTGCTCCCCGAAAAAAAGGATTTCTTGAGAATCCTCTTCATGCTTATAAGTGGGGTTCAAAGTGAGCAACTTGAAATGACCTTCAATAACTCTTTTAGGATCATGTTTCCTCTGGGTTGTGCATTCTAGCTTTAGATCATCTAGGGTATTGGATTCCTTGTGAGGCATGTTGGATTTTTTCTAGTGTAAATGGGCCAACACTGATGGGGAATATTGGCCAGGATTTCTTGCTCATATGGGACAACTAAGCTCCTAAACCCTTTATGATGGTCTAATAGGAAATTTCTCTAATGAAAATCCTATCTAGGTCATAATTTGGTAACAAATGTGGTGGAGCCATGACCCCAAAAAATTGTATGTAAGTGAAAAAGTTCAAGGAAAACCAATCTCCTAGTGGTAACAAGGTTTCTTTGGCTTGGTATGACAACCTATGAGGCAACTTATTAAAAATGAGATAGTATAAAAGGAAAAAAAAATACAAATGTCATAAAAATGGAGTTTGTAGTTGGGAAACCACGACTCGCGACAATAGACATGGATAGGAAAGGACTTTGTATTCCAGTTCTAATTCATAAAAGGGAAAGTATGAATGAAACAAACAACATCAAGGAGGTAAGAAGTCTTATAAAAATATAGGGTTTTGGGTTTAGGTACCTCTTTGATTGATTACAAGAATCCCAATATGTTGGCTGACAAGATATGTGCCCAGCTGAAAATTTGCCATGTTTTTGTTATGTGTTAAACTAGAGGCATCCACTCCAATTGAAAGTGCATAGTGTTTTCTTCCATGTATAGGAAACAAACCATTGCTATCAACAACCTATATGGTCACCTGAAATACTTCACATGGTATATCATGTTTGATTTCTCCAAGAAAAAGATCACACTACAGGGTTTTCCCACAACTGTAGAAAATGAGGCTCCTTAGATTACACCGATGACGAACTCTAACTGTGGCAGGATTTTATCAGGAAGTCTGAAATAGACTATGCTTCAAGTGACCCCGCGACCAAAGATCTATGACACACTGCAGGATTTTTCCCGCGATTCCAAACCCGATCATCTTGTAGATAATTCTATGACCAAAAGGTCCACGCACTACAGAATTTTCTCATGGTGCCTTAAAACATGGTGTTCTCAATAGACCCCTCTTTCAACGGCCTGCAGTGCACTACGAGGTTTTCCCATGGCACTTGAGATAGGTCATAATTAGGATAACCTCGGGCCCAAAGGTTCGTGACGCATTGTTAATGTTGCACCTATAATTTTAGAGGAACTTTAGAATCTTAGGGTTGAACTTGGTTTGGAAAAAATAAATAAAGTATGGGAGCTCCATGTATTTTGCTTCCCAGGAGACAAATGCATGGAGAGTTGTTGTAGGTACATTAGAAGGATATATTCCAATGCAACTAGTAAGCATCCTTGAAAGGAAAGTTACGTTGTTAAAAATAAGAGCAAGAAGGAAGGTAAACATCCAATGGACTCACTACAGTCTTAAAGAAGCAACGTGGCAACTAGAGGATGTGATGCGAGAGGTATATCTGTAGTTATTTTGAAAATTTTGATGTAATGTTTTGTACATGCACATAGTGTTGATATGCACTAAAGATGGTGCATAAATTAAGGGGAGGGGAACGTAACACCTTTTTTTTACCCCAATATGTAAATATGTATGTAATGAGGTAAATACAATATTCCAAACTTAATGGTTCAGGATACCATGAATATTGTAAATGTTGTATAGTACATTTTAATATAAAAATTCCTTACAGCTGCAAGGGAAGAAGGACAAAGAAGAGATGAGAGGATATGATTCCACAAGTGGGGGAAGTGGGAGGGAGATAAGGGGTGGACCCAAGTTAAAATGATCTAATTTCATTCTCTTTCATTATCCCTTTTAACCTAGAGTTCCTTAACCCATGGTTGTGGGTGTCACTTTAATTAATCACAAGCTAATTATTCTAATATGGGATTAAGAGGGGGAAAGTGGTATCTTTTGGGGAAGCCACTTGTCAAGACCAAATCATGCATATACTTGTTAGAAACTCATTCAGTAATTGTTCAATCTATCATTCGTTAAATTTGGATCCACACCCTCATGCCATCTAAACTCTGACTGTTACAGAGATGAAAACATATGTGTTGCATATTCTCTCACACCAATTAACTTGTAAATTTGGTGTTAATGGGATAGGCGCCCATGTGAGAGAAACCTTGCATGTAAATGAGTTACCTAGGGACTTGACATGAAGACTCCTTGGATGACCTATGTTGGAGAACTAGAAGGAAATGGGGACATCCTGAGGGACTACATGTACAGAAGGGGATCCCATTCTTTGTGTTGTGAATGCTAATGGGAGATGAGTGTTAGTGTATGGGGACAATTGTGGACGGGGTTTATGCATTAGATGGTTTTGTGGGTTTTTTTGAGTAAGAAAATTGAGATTTCACCCCTTGTGTATTGATAGCCCCATCTTGGGGGTGACATCTGTCAAAGAAAGATAAATCTTGAAAGAGTGCCTACGGCTGGGAGGAACGTCCTTAACTTGCAGTTGGTTGGAGGAAATTTACCATAAATATAATTTCCAATTGTGTTTGAAATCCATCAATAATAATTGTGTTTTGTGTTTATATATTTGTATCGCGGTTTGAATTGCTTACAGTTTGGCATTCCAGTGTGAATATGATTGATTTAACATATTTATGGTTCTATGGATTATGGTTTGCATTCATGAATATAATTGTAATTAATAAATTCAAGTTGTTGTAATATGCTTCCACTATAAAATAAAATGTATGAGTAGCTTGTCAAATAATGTGGTATTAGTGCATAAATTAATGGTTTACAAATGAAATTGCAATGCCCCATCACCTCAATAGTGTCATGGAGGTAGTTGGGTATATTACAGAAACAAACCTATGTGTCATCTTCCTATCCTAAGTTCCAAGTTTTCAGATCTTATTTATGTCCATCCCACCATTTGGTAGGGGTACCTTGTAAATCTATATCCATTGCATAGATTCTCTAATCTTTTGTAACTATGTTTTTCATGCATGCAAAAAAATATTCTATGTTCAATATATCATTGTATATAGGAAGTTCCTTTACCATGGTCCCAATCTATCATACTGATGTGATAGTTTCTCAACATCTAGAATAAATTTCATACATCCTATTCTTCCACTTGTTTAGTTCTTCTTTAAATTCACTATCAAAAGAATAGATACCCCTCCAACAAACGTATCCATCTACTGTAGGATTAATTTAGTTTTCTCTTTTTCTAGTATTCAGGTTATAAATCTAGTGCATGATAGTCTTTTCCATGGAATTTGTAGCATGCTCAATATACCAATATACCTTGATATGGGTCCAATGGTTGGGTTACCTTTATATCATCAACCTCTAACACCGTGGTTTTGTTATTTAAATTGATAACAACATAGTTCTCAAAATCCCAATCCATTCCCAACAAGGCTAGATAGGGATCTATTTTGTCCATGATTTCTATTACTTCAAAATAAACAAAGGTTTTAACACAAGCTAAGTCAACTTCTACATTTTCCAACATGCTAATGGATAAGATTCTATATTGGTAGGCTATATGTAAATGGATGGGAAAGTAAACCAAGCGAGGGCTACTCATTGCCTCCTAATATTCTTTGGAAGGATATTGACATCTAACCCAAGATCCAATAATACATCTTTAATGTCGCACCCATTTGCCTGGGCATCTAGCCTTAATTATTTCCCAATTCTCCTCTTCCTTCATTTCACTCTATGGGTCTTTATTTTTGTAAGGTTAATAGAAATCAAATCCTCCTCTTATTTAGTTCCAATAAGCATGCAAATGGTGTTACACAACTTTATAATCAACTATTCATCTTCTAAAATATAACCAATAATGTAACCCACATGTCAAAAAATTTCTTGGAATTACCTAAGGTTCCGACTATGATCATCTTTGGAAATATCGAGGAATTAGGGAAGGAATACAATTGTGTTCCTAGTAACGTTCCACAACTCCAAGCAAAGAGGGTAATGGTAGACATTGGAACATCTCAATTGCTTCCTTAAATAATGTATTTTGCTACATTCGGCTAAACTTAGACATCCACAATCCTCCTTCTAAATTTTTAGACGGTCTAAATTGTTGTAACATCTCAAAAATTCAAAAAATTTTAAAATTTTTCAATGTAGCATTTAATGCATATACTAACTGTGCGGAATTATGATAATTGCTTCTATGTCGTCTTGCTGAACTAAATGTTTGTAACGATCATACAAATTTATTGTTTTGTGACTTGTTGTGAAATGAAATTAAAGTCTACCTTTAGATGTTATTGTATGTTTCCTTGTCCCAGCTGTATTTTTAGAATACTGATGTCAATACTCGATCAAATATTAACATTTATAAGCGCTAATTGTTGTTCTTCTTTTGATGATGAAGGGGTCCTATGGGTACCTCGAGGCTTACTTAGCATTTATGCTAAAGCATGTGAATCTTCCTTTTCGCAGATGACAGGTAAGGGTGACACAACAGATCAAGTAATACCAGTATGTTTTTAAAATGCACTTTCGATTAGTCATCAATGATTTGTATAAGTTTCTAAGGTACTCCATGGAGAGAATGGTTAATGGTATAATAATTTTGAACTTAGAGTTTGATGCTAAGTAACTCCAGGTTTGCAGTTCTAGATTTATTAAATATCCTATGCTATTCAAGCAAGACCGAGGAGGTACTTATAATGTGACTTGTGTAAGTTTATAGTTGTAATTATACAGTCTATACATTTCTTTGTTTAACATTTAAATATTGAACTAGAATATTGTAGCAAAGGTGTAAATAATATGGTAATGCAAATATTGTAGAAGTGATGTGCCTTTATGATACATAGGCTAAATGAAGGATATCATGTATTCCTATAGTATATGATCTACTTGTAAATTATCATGTGATTCCCTATAATAGATAGACTATTTACTATTTCCTTGCTTTCATTATAGTGTAAACTATATGCAACTTCCATAAATTTCCTATATCATTTAAACTATATGCAAAAATCTTATGCATGAGTCCTATATTCAAAACAATAGAAAACTATGAGCATCATCGTGAACTATAAAACATGCGCTTAATACCTATTTGATTCAACACTATGGTATAAATATTTCTTATATTAATTTATATATATATATATATTGTGATAGGTTTACAATCAAACCTTCATGCCCATGTATGATACAGACAAGGTGATTAATAATGTAGTAGTTAAGTGCTGGCAGCATTCGTAATCCAGATTTGGACTTCAACATTCCCAACTACCTCCATAGTGGATATCCCGTTGGATGCTATCATGTATAGTATCACATGAAGGATTTTGTAAGGAAGGATCCCACACTGCTGAGCTATGCAAGGTTCGACCTGAGCTGGTCTCCACGGTGGAAATGGTTATTAATGAGGTCTTAAATGTGGTGGTTGTTTGGAATTTCGATGTGATGCGATGTAAGATCTCCACCATTGATCTTAAGTTACTCTTGGGCTTTGGGACTTAACCCTAAACCTCCACTAAGTCTCGAAGATGTATTTTCGTTTGGCATTCATTGTGTTGGAGAGTGCTCGGTGGAGAGGCCGACCGACCTACGTATGCTTAGGGTTTGTTTAGCAGGTCTCCATAGCACTCCTCCCAGATTTCAATGTCATGATTTGGTGACCGTGAACTAAAATTTCGGAGCCGAGACTGTTATGAGTACATGCTTACTGCACTAGTTTCTAGTTGTAAAAGTTCCAGGGTTGTAAGATAGTCTTGTGAGTAGGGTTTGACCAGAGGTCGGTTTTGTTTTCCTTTCAAGTAAATTGATAGTTCTTAGAGTTGTTTCCATTCTTCACTGCTCTTGATAGAGAGATGGTGGTTCTGGTTGCTCGTTATCTGAGGCATCTCTGTTCTATATGCAACGCTTTAAAGGTAAAGGCTCGAACTTGGTTGATATCGTTATTTGAAATCTGATTGCAAAAACTTCGTGATGCATATTTTGACCTTCACATGTTTTGATTTCAGGTACACCATGCTGCAGTTTATAGAGCTTGAAGCTAACTGGTGGTAATGCTATCCCAACCGGTAAGCCTCGATGGTTTAACCTCTGTAGGTTACTTCTGGCAATTTCATTGTCCAATGTTTTGGTTTAGCTATTAAATTGGTGTTTGGAGAAAATACAGACATTGTGATACTGTTGTGTTCCAAAAGATGAAATGGAAAGATGATAAGATCTGTGGTCTATTTTAATGTTAGCACTGGCAGTGTTTCGTTGTACAATTTCGTGTTGAATGTACCATTTTTTGAGAGGTTTAAGCTCTCGGTCACTTTTAATGGAAAGACAGTTCTGATACTTTATCATAATGTGTTTGTATTCGGCTGCGAGAAATGCTCCAGGTTCTGTGTTTTTATAATTTAATGCGTTGATAGAATATGTATGGTAATGTAAGGTATCGTCGCTAGTTGAGAGCCAAAGGTTGATTGTCTTTTAAGAACCTCAACCTTAATGTCTACTTTGCTTTGATGTAAAGGATTGTTGCAACTCTGAACCCTTGATTCGATCTGTACAAAGGATGTTGTTATGTTTAAAAATGTTGAAAACTAAACGGCTTGGTCTCTCTAACTGTGAACTTAGTTTTGTTTACTGGTGTTGATACGTTGTTCTATATAGAGTGGTAAGGGTTTGAACCCTTAACTGTTATGTATGCAAATACTATTAGGTATGTAGAATGCCTTCTAAGGGTCGAACTCTGTCTTGGATACTTCCTTCGTTTTGCAGCAAAAGATAAAAGTGTTAACGTTAGGGTTTTGTGTTTGACTAGCTAGGACTGGAAAATTTAGGGTTTTTGACCCACAAAAGAAGTGTTTTGGATAACTGCAGTTTGATATTTAAGTCATAAAAATGATATGAGTAATGAGGACTATACAACAATGCTAAAGTTTGCAAATGATAAGAATCTGTTTAAGGGTAAAGGTACATTGTAGCTGATATGTATAATTTGTAATGTTTATTTTTGCAGCTGTTATAAATTATACCTGTTGATGAAATAAAACAGTACAGTTTGGAAACTGTAATGTGTTAAAGGATTGATAACCTATTTTATGTTAAACACCTGCAGTAAAAAGATAGTTAATCTATACTAAAACCTAGATTTATGCAGAACCTAGAATTATTTGGATCTCTGTTATTTCTTCTATGATAAAAGAAAAATTGTTCTACAACCTGCACAATAAATGTGAAACTAAAATATTCTATGTATGAGATTATAATATATTGTTACAATTTACAAAATATAACAGAGAAATAAAATGTGACAGGGTTGTTCTAAATAGAAATAAAGAAGGAAAACTTATTAGAGTTAGCATATTCATTCATTTGATATTCTTCCTATCATCCATCTATCTTAATTCTCCTTCTCTGTACTAGAGTACTATACAAAAAACAGTATGGGAAAAATACAGTAGAGGTATTTTATCAATTCATCTATTTATTCAACAATATACAAGTTCCTAAACAGCTCAGAAAATCACATTTTACTTCTGCATAATGTAAACTAACAGTTTTAAACTAATGAGATACTAAATCAATGATTACAGAAAATAATTTAACTACTTAGAATTGAAATAATAAGTAGAACCTTTAACTGTAGATAGGGGGACAAACACCCAAGGAGGCATGTTCCTCCCAACCTTCTCTAGAAGAAGCAACCAATCTACTTGCCTCCTTTGGAGCCCCGAGCCTGTTTACTGAACCACCAGGTAGATGGACTCTGTGTAGAAGCAGGGCACTCAACTTTGTATAACCAGCAATCAATAGAGATTTGCCAAAAACTTCAATCTCTACACTTAGTAGTAGAAACTCTACACTCAGCAGTATAGCTCTGCACTCAGCAGTAATCAGGTAGACTTACACCATGATAAAAAACATAGCATATCCCCTCATCGAATCTCTTGGGTGCAAGCAGCAGAACCCCAAGGTAAATTTCCTCATCAGGAAAAGTGATGAACCTCAGTCCAAAATTCGATGGCTCTTAAAAAGATTGCTAGGTCTTTAGTGGTCAGTTTTCAATAAATGAGCCTCAAGCTCCAGTCCCATCTTTCAGGGCACTAAGACCACAATTCAAGGGAGTTGTCCCATACCAACAGCTAGTTACTTGCCTCATGAAGCTGCCATTTGTCCATTGCCTTCTACCCCAGATTTCGTTCCACCTAGTGGGTCAGTAAACACTCTTTCAACAGTCTCCTTAGGTGTTTGTCTCCTATTTAATTTATTTAATAATAAAATATTGTGCAAATTACAGTCATCCTTGGACACTTGTCCAATATAAAACTTTACAATAAAAGTTAAGATAATGTTTCCAACATAAAATATTTTTCAGCAAAAAGGGGTATGTTACATTTGTTACTATAATCTCCAGTCCAGGTTCCTGTAGTAAAAAAATTGATAGTGGAGCCTATATCTTCATGGCCAGACCCAGTTTCTGAATTAATCAAATCCATGGGACTTTGTCTAGCCTGGTCCTCCTATCTCTCAATCAATTCTAAGCAGTCCTCAATACCATATATATTAACGTTCCACAACTCCAAGCAAAGAGGGTAATGGTAGACATTGGAACATCTCAATTGCTTCCTTAAATAATGTATTTTGCTAAATTCGGCTAAACTTAGACATCCACAATCCTTCTTTCTAAATTTTTAGACGGTCTAAATTGTTGTAACAGCCCAAAAATTCAAAATTCAAAATTTTTCAACGTAGCATTTAATGCATATACTAACTGTGCGGAATTATGATAATTGCTTCTATGTCGTCTTGCTGAACTAAATGTTTGTAACGATCATACAAATTTATTGTTTTGTGACTTGTTGTGAAATGAAATTAAAGTCTACCTTTAGATGTTATTGTATGTTTCCTTGTCCAAACTGTATTTTTAGAATACTGATGTCAATACTCGATCAAATATTAACATTTATAAGCGCTAATTGTTGTTCTTCTTTTGATGATGAAGGGGTCCTATGGGTACCTCAAGGCTTACTTAGCATTTATGCTAAAGCATGTGCATCTTCCTTTTTGCAGATGACAAGTAAGGGTGACACAACAGATCAAGTAATACCAGTATGTTTTTAAAATGCACTTTCGATTAACCATCAATGATTTGTATAAGTTTCTAAGGTACTCCATGGAGAGAATGGTTAATGGTATAATACTCTTGAACTTAGAGTTTGATGCTAAGTAACTCCAGGTGTGCAGTTCTAGATTTATTAAATATCCTATGCTATTCAAGCAAGACCGAGGAGGTACTTATAATGTGACTTGTGTAAGTTTATAGTTGTAATTATACAGTCTATACATTTCTTTGTTTAACATTTAAATATTGAACTAGAATATTGTAGCAAAGGTTTAAATAATATGGTAATGCAAATATTGTAGAAGTGATGTGCCTTTATGATACATAGGCTAAATGAAGGATATCATGTATTCCTATAGTATATGATCTACTTGTAAATTATCATGTGATTCCCTATAATAGATAGACTATTTACTATTTCCTTGCTTTCATTATAGTGTAAACTATATGCAACTTCCATAAATTTCCTATATCATTTAAACTATATGCAAAAAGCTTATGCATGAGTCCTATATTCAAAACAATAGAAAACTATGAGCATCATCGTGAACTATAAAACATGCGCTTAATACCTATTTGATTCAACACTATGGTATAAATATTTCTTTTATATATATATATATATATATATATTGTGACAGGTTTACAATCAAACCTTCGTGCCCACGTATGATACAGACAAGGTGATTAATAATGTAGTAGTTAAGTGCTGGCAGCATTTGTAATCCAGCTTTGGCATTAAACACTCCCAACTACCTCCATAGTGGATATCCCGGTGGATGCTATCGTGTATAGTATAATGTGAAGGCTTTTGTAAGGAAGGAGCCCACACTGCTGAGCTATGCAAGGTTCGACCTGAGTTGGTCTCCACGGTGGCAATGGTTATTAATGAGGTCTTAAATGTGGTGGTTGTTTGGAATTTCGATGTGCTGCGATGTAAGATATCCACCGTTGATCTTAAGTTACTCTTGGGCTTTGGGACTTAACCCTAAACCTCCACTAAGTCTCGAAGATGTATTTTCGTTTGGCATTCATTGTGTTGGAGAGTACTCGGTGGAGAGGCTGACCGGCCTACGTATGCTTAGGGTTTGTTTAGCAGGTCTCCGTAGCACTCCTCCCAAGTTTCAATGTCATGATTTGGTGACCGTGAACTAAAATTTCGGAGCCAAGACTGTTATGAGTACAGGCTTACTGCACTAGTTTCTAGTTGTAAAAGTTCCAGGGTTGTAAGATAGTCTTGTGAGTAGGGTTTGACCAGAGGTCTGTTTTGTTTTCCTTTCAAGTAAATTGATAGTTCTTAGAGTTGTTTCCATTCTTCACTGCTCTTAATAGCGAGATGGTGGTTCTGGTTGCTCATTATCTGAGGCATCTCTGCTCTATATGCAACGCTTTAAAGGTAAAGGCTCGAACTTGGTTGATATCGTTATTTGAAATCTGATTGCAAAAACTCCGTGATGCATATTTTGACCTTCACATGTTTTGATTTCATGTACACCATGCTGCAGTTTATAGATCTTGAAGCTAACTGGTGGTAATGCTATCCCAACCGGTAAGCCTCGATGGTTTAACCTCTGTAGGTTACTTCTGGCAATTTCATTGTCCAATGTTTTGGTTTAGCTATTAAATTGGTGTTTGGAGAAAATACAGACATTGTGATACTGTTGTGTTCCAAAAGATGAAATGGAAAGATGATCAGATCTGTGGTCTATTTTAATGTTAGCACTGGCAGTGTTTCGTTGTACAATTTCGTGTTGAATGTACCATTTTTTGAGAGGTTTAAGCTCTCGGTCACTTTTAATGGGAAGACAGTTCTGATACTTTATCATAATGTGTTTGTATTCGGCTGTGAGAAATGCTCCAGGTTCTGTGTTTTTATAATTTAATGCGTTGATAGAATATGTATGGTAATGTAAGGTATCGTCGCTAGTTGAGAGCCAAAGGTTGATTGTCTTTTAAGAACCTCAACCTTAATGTCTACTTTGTTTTGATGTAAAGGATTGTTGCAACTCTGAACCCTTGATTCGATCTGTACAAAGGATGTTGTTATGTTTAAAAATGTTGAAAACTAAACGGCTTGGTCTCTCTAACGGTGAACTTAGTTTTGTTTACTGGTGTTGATACGTTGTTCTATATAGAGTGGTAAGGGTTTGAACCCTTAACTGTCATGTATGCAAATACTATTAGGTATGGAGAATGCCTTCTAAGGGTCGAACTCTGTCTTGGATACTTCCTTCGTTTTGCAGCAAAAGATAAAAGTGTTAACGTTAGGGTTTTGTGTTTGACTAGCTAGGACTAGAAAATTTAGGGTTTTTGACCCGCAAAAGAAGTGTTTTGGATAACTGCAGTTTGATATTTAAGTCATAAAAATGATATGAGTAATGAGGACTTTACAACAATGCTAAAGTTTGCAAATGATAAGAATCTGTTTAAGGGTAAATGTACATTGTAGCTAATATGTATAATTTGTAATGTTTATTTTTGTAGCTGTTATAAATTATACCTGTTGATGAAATAAAACAGTACAGTTTGGAAAATGTAATGTGTTAAAGGATTGATAAACTATTTTATGTTAAACACCTGCAGTAAAAAGATAGTTAATCTATACTAAAACCTAGATTTATGCAGAACCTAGAATTATTTGAATCTCTGTTATTTCTTCTATGATAAAAGAAAAATTGTTCTACAACCTGCACAATAAATGTGAAACTAAAATATTTTATGTATGAGATTATAATATATTGTTACAATTTACAAAATATAACAGAGAAATAAAACATGATAGGGTTGTTCTAAATAAAAATAAAGAAGGAAAACTTATTAGAGTTAGCCTATTCATTCATTTGATATTCTTCCTATCATCCATCTATCTTAATTCTCCTTCTCTGTACTAGAGTACTATACAAAAAACAGTATGGGAAAAATACAGTAGAGGTATTTTATCAATTCATCTATTTATTCAACAATATACAAGTTCCTAAAAAGCTTAGGAAATCACATTTTACTTCTGCATAATGTAAACTAACAGTTTTAAACTAATGAGATACTAAATCAATGATTACAGAAAATAATTTAACTACTTAGAATTGAAATAATAAGTAGAACCTGTAACTGTAGATAGGGGGACAAACACCCAAGGAGGCCTATTCCTCCCAACCTTCTCTAGAAGAAGAAACCAATCTATTTGCCTCCTTTGGAGCCCCAAGCCTGTTTACTGAACCACCAGGTAGATGGACTCTGTGTAGAAGCAGGGCACTCAACCTTGTATAACCAGCAATCAATAGAGACTTGCCAAAAACTTCAATCTCTGCACTTAGCAGTAGAAACTCTACACTTAGCAGTATAGCTCTGCACTTAGCAGTAATCAAGCAGACTTACACCATGATAAAAAACATAGCATATCCCCTCATCGAATCTCTTGGGTGCAAGCAGCAGAACCCCAAGGTAAATTTCCTCGTCAGGAAAGTGATGAACCTCAGTCCAAAATTCGATGGCTCTTAAAAAGATTGCTAGGTCTTTAGTGGTCAGCTTTCAATAAATGAGCCTCAAGCTCCAGTCCCATCTTTCAGGGCACTAAGACCATAATTCAAGGGAGTTGTCCCATACCAACAGCTAGTTACTTGCCTCATGAAGCTACCATTTGTCCATTGCCTTCTACCCCAGATTCTGTTCCACCTAGTGGGTTAGTAAACACTCTTTCAATAGTCTCCTTAGGTGTTTGTCTCCTATTTAATTTATTTAATAATAAAATATTGTGCAAATTACAGTCATCCTTGGACACTTGTCCAATATAAAAATTTACAATAAAAGTTAAGATAATGTTTCCAACATAAAATGTTTTTCAGCAAAAAGGGGTATGTTACAATTGTTACTATAATCTCTAGTCCAGGTTCCTCTAGTAAAAAAATTGATAGTGGAGCCTATATCTTCATGGCCAAACCCAGTTTTTGAATTAATCAAATTCATGGGTCTTTGTCTAGCCTGGTCCTCCTATCTCTCAATCAATTCTAAGCAGTCCTCAATACCATATATATTAACCATATAGTAAGAATACTATTGTCATGGGTAAAGGATAGCCCTGGGAAACATGACCCACCTCATCATATTTGTAGCACCATATAGGCCCACTTCTTCCACCAACTCTACCTCCCAAATATCCACCTCCTCCTCTATGGCCTCCTCCTCTTGCTTGAGGTTGCAAATTTTCAAATACCCAAAAGGAATTCCAATCTAGTCTATTAGATAAGACATCCAGATATCTACACTTATCTATGATATGTGTGGAAGTGCCACAAAATTCACAATATACTATGTTAGGGACAAAATAATACTTATGAAATATCAACCAATTCCTAGGGGCATGCTCGTATGTTCTTCAAATCTCACAAAATTCTCCAAGTTGAGAGTTATAGACATTTGGGAAAGCATGATCTTGTATTGGGATATGAAACAAAGTAGAGGTAACCACTTGTGCAAATCATGTAGATGGTATTCCTTTAAAAGGTCCCATGAGTATTTGGGAAAAGACTCTCCCCTCAACCTAGTACACTTAGAGGTATGATGCCCCTCGGCTATACATCCCATGCACCCAACTAGTTAATGACCATCCTTTGGTATCATCATCTATTGTATATTTTATGTGAGGAAAACAATCCAGTTCTACACATGTGATAGATATGGACCTACTATGGGCATAGAAGTTCTATAACTACCAAGGTACTTGGCCATGGCATCGATCTACACGACTTGTTCCAACACAACTCTTAGCATATTAATCTACTACTTGGTTAGTGGGATTCTAGTCAATGGAAGCAATCCTTGGATAAATTATTATTTATGATTAGTATCAGGGATAGGAAAGGAAATCCTACTCATAAAATCCTAAAATATTTATGCATATTCCCAAGCAAATTCTCCTTTCAATTATCGAATTTATTTTATTTTTGCAATACCTTGATTTAATAAATTAGGTAACTAAAATTCCAAAATAAATTTTTGCCTCACCTCCTGCAAAGTGAGAGGTAGAACTCTAGGAGGGTGTTTTACAAACTTCATATACCATTGTCAGGCTTTCCCCCTTATATGTTTTTGAAACTCTATCAACTTGGAGGCATCCTGGACCCTTTTTGACCTGCATATGGCTTCACATTGAAACCAATGTTTCTCTACATCCTCTTTTATTCCCTTTCCCCAAAACTTTGGGTATCTCATAGGATATCCACCATGGATTTTGACCATCCTACTAGGTTAAAACCCAACTAAGATAAATCCATCGACACTTGGTTGCACAACCATATTCAAATCCCCTATAAGAGCTAAACTATTACTGCTTAGAGTACTAGTTGAGAATCTTAAACTAAGGTCACTACTACATCCTCCTAACAATGCTCCAACTTGAATAGTACTACTATTGCTAATATGACTATACTAGGGAAAACTCAATATAGGATTAGAAAAATTAAATATGCTATGATTCAATGGCACCACATGAGTGGTTGAAGTTGGGCTTGTTACATCACCTTCATGTATCATTTCTACAACTTCAGGGGGTTGTGGATCTTGAAATAAAATTTGTACATTCACAAGGTTGTCATTAGGGTCATCTTGATTTTCAACCTTAATTGGATCACTATGCTCAATTTGTTTTGCAACCTCTTCTAAAATTGGCGTTGCATCAATAGTATGGAGAACAACGTCCCTCTTTGTCACCTCATTCTCTTGCTCCTCTAACTCTATAGAAAAAAACTATCCCAAACATCCTCGAATCCATTCCATCATTATCCTGCTCTCCTTCAACTAGGAGTTATCCATCTCTCCATGCCTACAAAACTTATGGAACTCATTCAACCTTCCTCCTTCACTCCCTTTTTCATTTGTCTTTTTCTATAGCTACAAATTCCTCTTTCTTGTTACGTTCATTTGATTTATCCATTGTTGTTTTGTAATGGCCAACCTCCTTAGAACTGATTTATGCCTTTCACTAATCTCCAATACCCCCCCCCCCCTAATATACTAATTCTTTCACATTCTACAACTCATCAACACCTTTTCCAACCACTCCCCCATGGCACAAGGCATCTACTTGACCATGGGAATGGGACTAAATGGTAAAATTTCCTCTTCTACCAACCAAATCTTAATGCAATGTGGGATTTCTCTTATGATTCTTTCTCAGGATCCTTTCCTAAAATTTATCTTTTCTCTATAGAAATATTGATGGTTCTCCACAACAAACTCTATTATGTATTAGTTAACAACATTGACTACCCAAAATTCTACTACATGTGTGATTTGATGGTCAAGTCGACGCAAAAACCTAAGGTTATCAAAATTCCATTGATCACTTTTGTTTTGTCAATCTTGATATTATGTGGCTTCCACAAGTACTTTCAACTATTTATATAGAGTTACAGGGAACTCACAATAAAAACATCATGTTGGTATAGGAAAGGTCCATCATATAACAAAACCTCCCTACAAATAGACGAGATCCATTCTTACAACTCTGCATCCTATAATATGAAATCCTTAAACCCTATTTCCCACCAATATTTAATCTTGTACTTATAATTTCCCTTTTCCATCCAACTAGTATTTCCCATTTAGGAATAATCCCAACAATGGAACCATTTATTGGCATCTGATTGAGGTCAAGGTTCTTATGCAAGGGATAACAAAGGTTCATTGTAGTCTAGTTGTGCTGTCATTTTTAATCCTCCTTGAGGGAAGTAGGTCTCACCTAAAGCACAGCCAAGACCATGGAAGGATGGGGGAAATATTAGAGGATGGACACAAATTGAATCATATTATTATCTTAATATCCATACATGACTTCTATAAGGGACTAAACAACATGAAATAGATGCAAAACATAACCCATTATAAAAAGATATCATCAAACCCATATAGATATAGTGAATCATACTCAATATTCAAACAAATTGCACATAAAATTTAAAAAGGGCCCAAATACTCCCTTTTCAATCACATTCTTCAAAGTACATCCAAAATGAGTTTACATTAATGAAGCTTCAAACAATGTCCTCCATAGACATATTAGACTTAGTAACCCACATCCCACAATCTCCATTACAATAAAGACTCAATGATGTTTGGAACCTGATCATCCCAAATGACAATGGTATAGAAAGTAAGGAAATTCATCCCTTTTTCTTATCCTTCATGGGTTCTTATTCAAAATGGTTTGTTGATATTGACCTTGTCAAGATCGCTAAAAAGGGATAAGGATGACCACTTCAATCTACTACCCAAGTCCATGCATTAATTATATTCCATCCTTTCAACTGTTGGCAATCAACTTGTACTACATCCTCTTCATGTCTTTTCCACATCTCTTGCATTGATCCCCGTACTCTTCCACTTCTCTTCCTAGCTTTCCATTTTACACAAATTTACTCAAACCCAAAGGGACCATCATTGAACATGAATATTGATCATTTTTCTTAAGTCCACCCTTCAAAGATAGTTCTCCTTAAACAAGATGGTATCCTTCATGATATTTTGAAGGAACCCCAAGATACTTAGTGGTATCACTCATAGATTATTATGTTAGGCATTGGTCATTCCATCCAACAAGGTTAAGAAATATAGATATGCACTCGTAAACAAAGAACAAGAAAGACAATGCACAACAAAATAGGAAGAATCTAAATTCTTTATTCATTGAAAATCGGAAATCTACAAATTCCTCCTTGCCTCTTGGGAAAGGATGCAATGTTGAAACCCTAACTTAGCCTCTCAATCCCAAAAATCACATTAATGCTCAATATAATATTCACTGAAGTATGCCCTCAATCTTCCCATATGAGACAATATAAAGAAATCTCAAGTTAGTTAACAACATAACTCCTTCTTGGTCCATTTTATCCTAATATATATTAAATGATTCATTAATTACTCATAAACCCTAATGTGAAGAATCATTACATTGAAGTGATAAACATTATAAATAATACCCCTAAATACATAAATAAATGCTCCATGCCCACTAGGGTGTCGACAAGCCCCCAACACAAATATTTGTCTCATCCTTGAGACAAATAAATCTAGAAGAATGTGAACCATCACCTCAATTATGTTGCAACCATCTCAATCTCAGCTGCAATCCCTCACTTAAATGTATGTTGATTTGTAAATCTCCTAACTCCTGCTCATATTGGGCACTCCCTTTTGGCACCTCTCTCTTGGTGCACCCTTTTCGCACCGCTCTTTCTACAGCCTCATCCCAACCTCTTTATGTTGAGACATCTAGGTAGCATGGACAACGCATCCTCCTCATATTTATCTACTCTACTCAGAATTTCCCTATGGCCATCAATCCATCTTACTAGAATACCAAGGTTCCAACTAGGTTAACCATTAAGTCTCTAGAAGCTGATGTTGAATACAAGGCTCATTCCTCTTACTCTACAGCAATCTGCAAATAAGAAACAACTCTACTCATCCACTAGTGTTTTTATAATCCTCTATTCTATATGTACAGGGCTTGGATTCTATCATTTCATCATCATCTCTATTGTAAAATTCTCTAAAATAGGGGTCAATTTTATGTTGCAAAATTATCTTAAACATGGATTAACTCTCTGTTATAAATATGAAATTAGTGTTGTCATTGGTGTGATCAAAACCAATAGCCAACACATGCTGCTCAATATAATTAAATACTGACACCCCATATCATCCATAAACTCATCAATCTGACTGTAATCTCTACAATCTAAAAAAATACTTTGCAGAATCTGAACTGTAGAAAAAAAACTAAACCAAATACAATAAACTCTTGGTGTGGAGGAAAGTCACCAATGTGAGATATATTTGATCCAGCCTCCTCTACCAACATTTGTAAATTCTGTGATTTCATTCCCACTACAATGGCGTCCCTGAATGATAAATCCTATAGCAGTGTTCATACATGTGACATAGCATTTTTTCTGACTCAAAACAGACTCAATTACATGGCTTAATTAAAATATGACTCAATGCCTTTGACAATTTAGCCACGTAGGGCCTAGACTCGACAATTGTCCTCTATAGCTCAGACCTCAACTATGACTCTCAATTTAACAAAATAGGTATCACCTACCTTCATGGAAGACCCACGTTTCATCCCTCTTACATTTACACAACAACAACTTGAATTTTACATTTTCAAGATATAATAATAACTTAAATTTATTGGGATTGAGAAATAACTCAATCCATGATTTCAAAATACTTAACTAAAATAAATTACCAAACCATCAAATTGTATATCGACTTTGTTAAATCTCTTCAATCTTTGCATAGAAACTTACTTCTTGCAGCACGTGTCTCTGCCAAATTTGAATCACAGTTCCCCAAAACTCTGGGCATAGGCTTAGATGTAAGGTTTGACCACTCCACCTCTTCTAACTTAACACCAATGTCAAGCTTGCAACTCAATCAAACACTTTTATCTCAATGTGATGTTCCTTCTATTGATCCTTGGTTTTGACATATTTTATAATGCCAGATGAACCCCCTTTTGCCATTTCACCCTTCCAATTTCACCTTTTTACAGCCTCTATCGTCACATTTATCTACTCTTGCAAGGTATATGCTCTAAGTGCTCCATCAGGTATTTAATTAATGCTTTTTAGCAATTTCCCACATTTTGATGGATGTTTAGAATAGAATTTGTTGTTACCTAATTATTACCGTAATTTCCAACAGTATTGTGATAGGATCTAGATTTTCGATAGCAAGGCAGTTGTTACCAGATGATCATTTTCTACTGGAATTCATGTAGCGGTAGATTCTGGAAATATGGTAATGATTCATCGATTTGCATATGGGTGCTATTTTAGGATCAAATCGGCCATGTTGGTTTTATTTGGAAATACATTGAGATGGTTTATATGCAATTCAATATGCATTAACCTCATCACCAAGTTGGTGATATCATGGTCATACTATTATTACTATTATTACTGGCTTAAAAACTTACTTGTCATAACTACAATCGATCTGAGAATACTTAGATAGGGGAGAACTAAGCCTACAAATACATTTAAGAATTGGATTGCATTTCAATGTTTCATTACTCATTATGGGATTTCCCCTATAACATTGATTCATTTCTTTAATCAATCTAAGTGATTTGGAAATAGAGTATTAGTCAATCACAAAGCTTGTAATGTGATGACTTGCATTCCAAAAATCACTAGTCACCTTGATTAATGGTTAAGGAGAGACTCATTTTAAGAGCACTATACCGTATAATCAGTGTGGTATTGTGTGGCATTAGCTTAGTTGTTTTTATTAAATCTTTCGATGTGTTTTAAGGAGGATATGATCCTACACATAATGTGTTTCCATCTCATAATCTTACATCTTGGATTGATAATTGCATAGCATATAAAATCACTGACATTTTTTGTGTCATTTTCGGGGAGATGCTAAATGGATTAGAGCCTTCATAGTTTGGTTCTTTGGTTTTTCTTTTTGTTTTTTCATATGATTTTTGTTGCACCAATATTTATAGCTTGGTGGAGGAGAAATCATAAGACGAGAGGTAAGAACCTGCGCATTTACTTTAGTAAGTTTCTCTAATACCTCATCATGTTGGTACTATAGTAATGATTCATCAAAATGCTAACTCATGTAAAAAGATAACTTGGTGGCAACCGGGTATTAGTAGCATGAGGTGTTTAAGTACATGATTATTGCACAGATTGCTTAAGTTTGCTTTGAGTTTATAAAGTGTAGTGTGTTTATTTCTGTAGATTTCATTCATTTCTTTAATATTAAGGGTAGAGAATTTTTTTTTAGGTGTTGTAAGAACATCTATACATTAATCCCTGTTGCAAGATAAGACCTATCAAAAATCAAAAGGAATATAAAAAAGAATTAGTTGAGCAAATAAGGGCTTATCACTTCAAGGAATTTCTTAAATTGTTGTTCCAAATTCAGAGCTATAATTGGAGACAAATATGATTTTCAAGAAGAGAAAAGGATCCATGGAAAACTACAGAAAGAAGATCCATAAGTCTTCCTTATTCATCCTTGCAAATCTACATAGGAGTTCAAAGAGTGATGTACAACAGGTAATGGAGAGAAAATATTGGAACCAGATATTGAAGAATTCCTGGCATGTTTGTCACCAAATTTGGTATGCATTCAATTACACAATGGCCAAATATCAAGAAATTAATTGAATGACAAAGGAAAACATACACATCATTGCCAATGAACACGAAAGACAAAATAACAATGACTACATCGAATTTTAGTTTTAGATAACCATCATCCCATAGTATCACTCCACTCTTCAACATTTCTTAGTACCATATCAATTAGAGCAATTGGTTTCCCATATCCTAGCATCCGTTGAGGTATATTTTTTGAAATTGGATATGAGTTTACTTATGATCTTGTTGTGTAAATGGATGCATTTGAAATATTTCTACACTTGAGAAAATGTTTTATTTTCCAAGTAGAGTAGGATAGTGTAAAATAATAAATAAATAAAATAGTAAAATAAAAATAAGTCCAATTGTGAAAACTAGGATTCTGGCACATTTGGACATGAACTTTGCTTGAAAACTATGTTTCTAGCTAGCAAGGTTCACAATAAAATTATGCATAATGATGTTGGTTCGATATTTCATGAATGGTTCTTCAAATCATTTTTGGTTTGATGCTTGTGTTGGATGATGTGGGATTCCTGAAGGCCCTTCTTCCAGCGAATCTTGTCCCATCGACTTCAACATCTTATCTAGGATCAAGATTAGATATTTTATAGTGCTTTGGAACTTGCATACATTAATGGTAGGTTTCCTCATTGACAACAGTGGGAATACATTAATGTCTCTTGATTGTCATATTTTGTAGGTGACTCAATTTCAACACATCTATTTGTACTTGTCAGAATGTACTATGGTACCTTGACACTCATTTTCATTAATGGTGAGTTGTCTCGCATGGTTAATTATTTTAAGTAATGATCGCTAATCCAATTAAGTCTCTCCATTTTTTAATCCAATAACATCTATTCACATGGAAAAAATTATACATGATGAGTTTTGGATGAATCACTACAACAAAAAAGGTCATTGGTGAGGGTCAAAAAAGGTCACGATAAGCTCAATGGTGAGGGTTGAAAAAGGTCACCATAAGCTCAATGGTGAGGGTCGAAAGAGTGTTCATTACCAAAAACTAAATGTCACCAAAGGCCTCGTCACCAAAAGTATAGGTGATGTGGTGGCATTCAAAGTCCATCATGAATAATGATTATAATGACGGATAGGGACCGTCATCATTTCATATGAGCAACAGTGATTTATGGTGATGGACCTTTCATGCCCCTCACTACTGTTATGGTAGCGTTCATTGACCGTCACCATTGCATATTTTGGTGAGGGTTTAAAAAGTTCACCATAAGATCATTGGTGATTGTCAAAATATCCTTTGTCACCAAAAACTAAATGTCACCAAAGGCCATGCCACCAAAAGTATAGGTGATGTGGTTACATTCAAGGTCCGCCACGAATAATGATTATAATGATATATAATGACCGTCACCATTTATGAACAACAGTGATTTATGGTGATGGACCTTTCATGGCCTTTCCTATTGATGCATATATGTGGCGATGATCATTGACCGTCACTATTTCATATATAAAAAATTACTTTTGATGATGTCTTTTTAACAACCCTTGCTATTGATACATATTTAGGAATGGATAGTGATCATCACCATTACCTATGAATATTATGGCACGATGGAATCGAACCACCAACCTCCTTCATGTAAAGCTTGTGCTCTTCCATTGAGCTAGAACCCTTCAAAGAATTGGACCTTGAAACTTTGTAAATTCTAAATTCTAAAAATTTCATTAAATTATAAAACTTTGTAAAGTCTTGGTGAATCTTTTACTAAACAAGTGGGATAATTAGCATAGTTTCTTAGTACCTACCTCTTATGTCTATAAACGATGTAAAAAAAAATCAACTATTTTTACAGTCGCAGTAGAAAGGGGCTAAGGCACATGGACATCATATATAATTCTTCCAAGTTAAAATCCCTTTCCGATAAAATGACTGCTCCCTAAGAGTATACTTAAAATCCTATATAAGCTTATATAAGAGAATCCCAAGTGAGATTTATTAATTCTATCAAATCCAGATATTTCCTTGCAGAGTTAGAAAAAGTTCCCAACAAAAAATGTACTTGCTCCATATAAGGGATATACAAATTCGAGTAATCCAATTCAAATTCTAGTAATCCGATTCAACACAATGCAAAATCATCATGTTCTGAACAGATAACTCCAATATGATTGAGAATGGAGGGTGGAAACGCGAAGGTGGGTTACACTTTGGTGAGAATCGGGCGCCGAAGAACCATAGCGGAAGTTATTCGGCCGAATAAATTTAATTATTCGGCCGAATAATTTACTTATTCGACCGAATAAATTAAGTTATTCGGCCGAATAACTTATACTTTATTCGGTCGAATAACAATTAACGGGCCACCGTTAGACCTGACGTTGGCCTCGATGTGTGTGCGAGGTTTTAGCCGGACGGAGAAAACGCACGACGTTGTGCAATTGTTTAGCCGAATAATTATTCGGTCGAACAATTGTTCAGTCAAATAATTATTCTGCATAAAAGTTCGGCCGCGGCCATTGTCTGTCACTTTCTGTTGATTCCGTGGACCCCTTCTGGAGCTATTGTTGGTCCCGCCTCCGTGTCACCCGTCTCGTCTGTTTCTCGTCCACCCACTCATCCGTTTAGCTGACTGTCGTTGAACTCCGCCACCCGCTTTCCCGCTGATGCGTGTCACTTCTCCGCCACCCTGTGCGTCACGATTTGCTCGTCGGTTGGTCGTTGCTCGGTTGGACGTTTCGAATTTTGTTGTTGGAGTGTTCGGCCGCCAGCTTCTGCCTCTCCCATCCGCTCGTCTTCCACCTTTTGCTTCTCCCATCCGCTTATCCGCCAGTTTCTGCCTCTATTGTTGGTTTGTAAGCCTGTTTGGACGTCTGGATGCTTTCTGGTGGAGTCTGCGTCTAGACATCTGTAGGTTTAGCGTGTGGCTGCACTTCTGTTGGGGGAGCTTTGGCGTTGGAGTGTTCTCCTGGGGACGTTTGCATAACAACGGGGTGTTGTAGTTGTGGACCTGTTGACGCGAGGCTGTGCAGAGGTAAGTCTTTTTGCTTATTTATGTGTTTTTTTTTTTAATTTCTTATATTAATTTCTAATTGTTATTGCAGGTTTTGTTTTTCTTGGCTGCTTGGCTTGTTTCGTTTCGGCTGTATCTAATTTCTCTTGGGCTCTCTTCAGCCGGATCTAAATTCGCCTACTTTCGTTTCGGCTGGGTCTAAACAGGTAAGTCGAAATTTGTTTTTGTTAATTCAAGAATTAAGTATCGGTTTGAAAAGTTTTGAATTTGTCCTTGTAAATGAACTCTGCCAAATTTGACAGAGTTCATGAACTTTGCCCAATTTTGGGTAGAGTTCATAAAATCTGTCCAAAATTGGACAGAGTTCATGAACTCTGCCCAATTGGACAGAGTTCATGAACTCTGTCCAATTTGGCAGAGCTCATGAACTCTGTCCACTTGGGCAGAGTTCATGAACTAGCATAGGTAATGATACTTATTACTCACAAATAGTGTGGATTAGTATTAAGAGGTTTAACATGAACTCTGTCCAACTCTGTCCAGTTGGACAGAGTTCATGAACTCTGTCCAAATCGTATGTTGAAAATGATTTAAATTTAAATATAAAAAGAGAAATATATGCAGTGTTTAGTTAGTTGTTTTTGTTAAATTATTGATTTTGCTTATGTGTTTAGAAATGAAAATAAAAGTAGGAATATAATTGTATTTGCAAATGATATATCCCTTTTATATATAGGCTTGTTTTATTGGCTGAACTCTGTCAACATGGACATGGACAGAGTTCATGAACTCTGTCTATGTTGATAGAGTTCAGAGATCAATATATTAGTTCTATTACAAACTGTGTTAATGCATAGCTATAGATACAACAAAACTTTAGATGATTAAACTCTACTTTGGATACAACAAAACTTTAAAATTGACTTTAGGTACAACTAAACTATAAACATGAATAAACTTTAATTTAGATATACTATGAAAGAACAAAATCCAATTCTATTATGTACGAAACTGAATACCATTTTGCAACATGGCAAATTTCTCAAACATAGCCAAACTTGTGAAAAATAATACCATGCATTGTTAATATTTTAAGATTGTATGGAATAATGAAAGTACTTGTAGATATAATTTATGTTTAAATATTATTAAAATAGCAACTAAGTAAGTAATTTAAGATTTTAATTGAAAGTTAACATGTTCATGAACTCGTTCTTTGACATAAAGAAAAGTAACCCTTCATTTTGTATTTAACTATAGTGGTTCTATTCATTTTAAACATAAAAAACACTTAGAAGATTGACGTATTAATTCCTTATTAGTTATAGTCATTTTGAGAATTACTAGATGATATTAGGTATATTTAGGTCTTTATTAGTTATAGTCATTTTGAGAATTACTAGATGATATTAGGTATATTTAGGTCTTTATTACATTTAACTTAGTTTCTTTAACAGCCAGGTTTTAGAATTTCTAGAAATACTATCTACATGTAACACTAAACTTAGTATTTAACTATATTTGCTTTATTTATTTTAAACATAAAAACCACTTAGAAGATTGGTACCGTAATTCCTTATACATCCGAACAATAATAGTCATAGTCATTTTAAAAACTATTAGATGATATTATGCCACAATGGTCTTGAGTTTTAACCTTGTAAAGGTGGCCATTCTTGGTATTATGTTTTTCTTTGGTTGCAACATGGCAAACTTGGAGAACATAATACCAAGAATCGTTACCGTTATCAGGTTGAAACTCAAGACCATTGTGAAACATGGCAAATTTGGGAAACATGTCAAACTCGAAACATAATACCATGAATTGTCAATTTTTTTTAATTCTATGGAATAATGAAAATATTTGTAGATATAATTTATGTTTAAAGTATTAAAATATCAATTAAGTTATTAATTTAAGATTTAAATTAAAAGTTAATAGGTTCATGAACTCATTCTTTGACATAAAAAAATGAACCCTTCACTTAGTATTTAACTATATTGGTTCCATTCATTTTAAACATCAAAAACACTTAAAAGATTGGTACATTAATTCTTCACACATCCAACAATATTAGCTATACTCTTTTTAAGAACTATTAGATGATATTAGGTAAATCTAGGTCCTTATTAAATAACTTAGTCTTTTTAGCAGCTAGGTTTTAGAATTTGTAGAATTAACATGTAAAATTTGAATATGTAATCAGTTGATATTTGTGCAAGTGTAGACATTATATCAAATGGAAAGAGAGGAGTCTTTGAGGCCAAAGCGTAGGAGGTCTTCACCGTCTTCTGGGTTTGGTGTTACAAGTGATAATCGGAGGTTGTCAACTTCCCCTCGGGATTCTAGTTTATTGTATAGTTCACATTCACTTGATCATCGACGAGGCGAAAGGGGTACAAATGAGTCCCCTATATCTTCTGTGGGAGAACGTCGATCGCGACCCTCTATTGGTATATGAATATCGATCTTTTAATGTGTACATACAAATTATTTTTTTGTGTATGCAAAAATTGTACTTGTGTTTAAACAAAACTTTGTTTTTATTTGAAGCAGAGCATGGTTCAGAAGATGCTTGTAATTCTATAGGGAGGGAGACAGAGCAAGCAAGGGAGATAGATGAGGGTGCAGAGCAAGGTTCTCAAGAGGCTCATCATTCTACACAAGGTGATGATGGTCAAGCCAGGACGCAATATGTTGAATTAACTGAGGGTTGTACACCCATTACAACATATCCATCTGATCTACCTCGGGAGCTTCCATGGGAAAGTGGTGATCATCAAATGACTCTTGAAAGATGTAGATCCCAATATGGCAAGTTGGAAAATGATTTGTCTACTATGGATCTCCCTCCAGAGAGTAAACAAAGTTTGGAAATTATTTTGGGATCACTGCAAAAATTCATTCGGACATATGATAATCTCGGACCAATTACAAATGGTTTTGTTGATTTGATGCGAAGACGAAGGGAACAAGTGATGGGTCCAGACAAGTGGATTGTTGTGAAGGAGAGAGTGACGAAAGAACATGCCAAATCAATGTTTAACTTCAAAGAAGGTCTAAAGCGAAAAATGTTGAAAGTGCAATATTTCAAGCATCCTGATCTTGCATGTCTACTCTATGATCGGTTTCTCGTAGCCTATGGTCTGTTTCCATGGAACGATGAGGTTTCTCAATATTTTGCTAGATTTTTTTATGCTGAGTTTTTCTTAAATATGAAGCCAAACTATAATGATGTTCATTCATAATTTTATGGAGTTGGAAAGGGTCGAATATATAATAGAAAATGTGCTCTTAGAAACCTTACAACTCTTCAACCTCCACCCCATTTATCTCGCCCATCCAGGTTGGTGGCATTAAGATCAGAGATAGAGCCCACATCTCAACTTGGGACAACTGCAAGGAATTTTGTTGGCGATGGTTTATCGTCAGCATTAGTTGGAGTAGATGTGGGATTGGTTCGAGAAACAGCTCATTCTGTTATTCGTCAAAAGTTTGTTTGCAAAATTAATGATGAAATAGATGGAATGAGCATTGAAGATCTCAAGGCGTATGCCAAGGTTTGTCGCGACCTAACGGCAAATGTTATATCCAATGACAAATCGAGTTTGGGAGAGGTTTGTTGATTATGATATGACTTTATCTTAATTTAATATTTTATTCATTTTGAATTGAATTTTTTGTTACATTATATAAATGATAAATTATGTTTTTTGATGTAAAGTAATAGGTACATTATGTAAATGTTTATTGGTTGCAGTTTTCAAGAATGATGAATGAACATTATTTTCATATTTTCACTAGCGAAAATATAGAGCATATTCGAGAGGTATATTTATTATTTACATATTTGTAATTATGTTTGAACTTGATATATATATATATATATATATATATATTGAATTTTAATTTAACTATGCATATTATTGTTAATTTGACTTATCCATGCAGGTTTCTTTAGATATGAACTTTATAAATGATTTACCATCTATTGTGAGTTAATGTTTTTTAAATCTTTTTGTCTTAGTTTTAAGTTAATTGGCACAGTAATTTTTTTGGTTTGCATTATGTTTTATTTATTAACACAATTTAAATTTTAGGGGGGAGAGATAGGTTCTCTGCTTCATGCAGTAGATACTGGCATGGAGGTAATTTTGTTCACACTTGAATTGATCTTTGATATAAATTTAATATTTTAATTTTTATGGATTTAGTTAAAATTTGTTCAAGTAATTTATGAGATTCATAAATTGATTTTATACATGTTGCAGCTTGGGTCTCTTAAATATTTTGGAGGCAAAGGAAAAACTCTTTTAGAGAATGGTGGTGGACAAGTATTTGGAGAATTTGATGTAATTTTGTTAATAATTAAATTCTTTTTTGATATATAAGCTTAATATTTTGAATTTTTGAATTTAATTTAAATAATTTAAATGATATTCATAATCTGCTTTTATACATGTTGCAGGGTGGGCTGAGACCAGGGGGAGACCCTAGTGGAGGATAGCATGGTGGACATTTTTTTGTTTGTTGATATGCATAGATTACAAAGATTTGTTTTGGACATGTCGAGGAGATTTATTTTTGTACTAAATACATATATGTACATTGAACTCACATGTTCATGAACATTTTTTTAGGATCATATACATGTCCTTTAAACTTACATATTTTGTGAACTTGTTTTAAATGATCTACTTATTTTTGTTTATTTAACATATTTGGTGTGATTTAAAGGTTTAGAATATGTATTTGCATGTTTAAATAAATGAATGAATATGTAAGAATGAATGTTAAGATCAAGAATGTTAAGAACATGATATTTTTTAATATTATGAAGTTTATGAATGTTAAAGGAAGTTTATAAATGGATGAACATAGGTTTAAAGTTCATGAATGAGGAAATTTTGATTGAAATATGAATTAATGTTAAGATTGAATATATTAAAAATATGAATGTTATATTTGAATGTTAGAAAATTTAGGAATGTTAGAAGTTTTGATGGAAATATGGATGAACTAGGAAGTTTAAAAATGAATGGTAAGAACATGAATGTTATCTTTGAATGTTAGGAAGTTTAGAAATTTTAATAGAAATATGAATGAACTAGGAAGCTTAAAAGTGAACATGTTAAGTTCAGATTTTAGGAATGTTAGGAAGTTTATGAATGTTAGAAGTTTTGATGAAAATATGGATGAACTAGGAAGCTTAAAAGTGAACATGTTAAGTTAACATTTTAGGAATGTTAGGAAGTTTATGAATGTTAGAAGTTTTGATGGAAATATGGATGAACTAGGAAATTTAAAAATGAATTTGTTAAGAACATAAATGTTATTTTTAAATGTTAGTTTATGAATGTTAGAAGTTTTAATAGAAATATGGATGAACTAGGAAGCTTAGAAATGTTAAAAGTTTTAATGGAAATATGGATGAACTA
This sequence comes from Larix kaempferi, assembly GCA_027924585.1. Lineage (NCBI taxonomy): Eukaryota > Viridiplantae > Streptophyta > Pinopsida > Pinales > Pinaceae > Larix > Larix kaempferi. The sequence continues at coordinate 11,599,745 of BSBM01000993.1, forward strand.
AGAAGTTTAAAAATGAATGTTATCTTTGAATGTTAGGAATTTTAGGAATGTTAGAAGTTTTGATAGAAATATGGATGAACTAGGAAGCTTAAAAATGAACATGTTAAATTCAAATTTTAGGAATGTTAAGAAGTTTTGATTGAAATCTAAATATTAGGTTTAAATTTTGATAGGAATGTTAAGAATGAATGTGATGGTAAGAATGGATGCTAAGGAATTTATGATAAGGTGCAATGAATGAATGAATGCTAAGATTGAATATTAAGAACATGATTGTTATCTTTGAATGTTAAGAAGTTTAGGAATGTCAAGAAGTTTTGATAGAAATATGAATGTCAGAAAGTTTAAAAATGAATGTTACCTGAGATCAAAGTTCAAGAATTTGTTAGGAAGTTTTGATTGAAATATGAATGTTAGAAAGTTGAAAAATGAATATTAGGTTCAAATTTTGATATAAATTTTTAATTAATAATTCTTATTTTCAATGTCCAGGTACATTTTATACGGCTGAAATTATGACAAATGGGGATAACAATTTTTTGTTTTTTAATCATAAGCGAAGATTACAAGATTGTAAAGCTTGTGCTAAATTAGAGCAATGATTTTAGACAACAATTTGATGAATTTTCATCGATTTGTTGTAAATAATCATTCATCTAATTTAGTGTAAGCTTCACAATCCTGGAATATTTTCTTGTGATTAAAAATCAAATGATCGTTGTCTCCATTTGCCATGATTTCAGTTATGTGAACTTACACAAGCGATATTTTAAATTAAAGATTCAGGCGGAGAGTGGCGACAGCCACAGATCCATTATCTCATCCCTTAAGTGGTTTAATAGACATATGGGGACCCGAGGGTGAATCTATGAAGATGGGTGTCTATTTTGGGGGGTTCCGTGAGAAAATAATTCAGAGTTTTTCATGTTTTTCATCTTTGGGCGAATAAAAGTGATATTTTTGTTTGAAATTTCACTTTTCACTAAAAAACAAACTTTTAAAGAATTATGTTAGCTTGCTATCCATATTTTTTTCAATTTTTTATATTGAGATTTGATATGTCGATTCGGCAAATGTTTGACAGTGTGTTTTTATAAAATGAAATGACTACAAAATAGCCATGTTTTGTCGCACACGTAAAATCATTGTTAAATTTTTTTTGCAAAAAACAAATATGCTACGACAATCTATACACAATATACTACTGCATGACTATAAATTTGTAACAAATGGATCTATATACTAATTATTATATTTATTTGAATTCGATCAATGAGGAAACCTTGTCGATTTTCAACATATTTTTTGTCGCAAAACTTTTCTCTCAATTAAATATAAAACTAAAAATTCTATGAATACCCTTTTGAAGTAGACACACCAATTAACTGCACCATAGTTTTCTCAATTTTTTTCGTGGAGTATTTTTAAAGTTATGGATTTTTCATTTCACTGCATTTTGAAAGAGATGAAACCAAACTCGACACCTGCTAAGAAAACAAACAACTACAAATATCAGATGTTATCTATACACAACAAAATCTATATATTCGGAAAGTAGATTCAATAACGAAACTAATGGTATCAAGTTCGACAGTCGCTTTGTAGTGTAAGAGATCCTTTTTACCTTCCGAAAATGGAGAAACCTAAAAACTGTGAGGAAAAATCAGATTTTCAGGTTTTAGAGGTTATTCGGCTGAATAACTGTTTTCCGTAACGGCGACGTCAATTAAAGCAAAGGTTATTCGGCCGAATAACCAAACGTAAAAAAAAATCGTCGGCAATGGGTTTTTCTAAGACATTTTTGCAAAATGAGTTTTTATTCCAAGCTTTTTGCATTTCTTATTTCTTTGCAATGGGTTTTTTTTTCAAAGATTTTCTAAAGAGTTTTTTTTGCAAAGAGAGTTTTTTTTATGAAGTATTTTTTTTCTTACTTATTTCTAAGGAATACATTGAAAGAATGCTTTTCTAAGGCATTTTTGCAAAATAAGTTTTTATTCCAAACATTTTGCACTTCTTATTTCTTTGCAATGGTTTTTTTTGCTTTTTTTTTTTTTTTCAAAATGGTGATTTTAAAGAGTTTTTATTCCAAGTCATTTTTTCAAATGAGTTGTCTTTTTCCTTCTTATTTATTTGAAAATGATTTTTTCAAATGAGTTTTTTCAAAGTTTTTTTTTCTAGGTATTTTTGTAAAATGTTTTTTTTACAAAGTATTTTATAAGTGGTTTTTTCAAAAAATGTTTCTTTCCAAAACGTGTATTCACGGAGTTTTTATTCCAAGGCATTTTTGCAAATAAGATTTTATTTCAAGTTATTTTTACAAAGAAGATGTGTTTTTTCTTCTTATTTATTTGAAAATGAATTTTTTCAAAATCTCCAAAGTTATTTTTGCAAAAAAGTTATTTCGTTGCAAGGGTTTTTACAAAGAAATCTTTTCCCTATGTATGTTTTCAAAGAAGTTAGGTTTTTTTTTTTTTTTTTCAGTGATTTTGCAAAGAAGATTTATTTAGAAAGTGTTCTTATTCTTTTACAATGGGTTTTTTCAAAGGTGATTTATTATCAAAGAGTTTTTATTTCATTCAAAAAATGTTCTTTTCAAAGGAAATTTGTTTCCAAAGACTTTTTCTTCAAAAGACTCTTACAAGATTTTGATAAAGTGAAGTAAATTTCAGTTCATGTGTTTATAAATTTCGTAACTGTTTTGAAATCTTCATTTTATTTTTTTACAATAAAATGATGATTCTTTAATTGATCATTTATAGATTAAACAATTATGGGCAGTAAGAGAAAGCATCAAAGAAAATATGATCGTAAACATGCTAATGATGATGATAATAGAGAAAATAAAAAACTTAAATATCATGCCAACAAAGTAAGCCTTGCAAAAACGCAAGCAACGATTATTGAAGATACAAATACAGTTTTACATGATAATGTTGATGAAATGGAAATTGAAAATAGAGTACAAGAAGAACAAATTGAAGTTGAAGAAACCATTGTTGAAGATGTAAATAGTGATTTACATACTAATGTCGATGAAGTCAATATTGAAGATCAAATTCAAGAACCAGAAATTGGACCAGGTATGTATATATCATGTATTTTCCAAATTCATTTTTTATAATGAATTGTATTTTTGGATACATGTTTTAAATTAAATTTAACTTGATGTATAGGTACTTTCACCATTGATGATGAAACGTTAGAAAACGTTGATTGCAACAAATATGGAAAAAAAATAACCCATACATGCTGCACGATATCAGGCTCAAAAAATTTATGATGATGTTTTGAAGAATTATTTAGCAACATGACAAACACAAATTTTGAGATGTTTATTAGTGACCAAGAAGTTAGAAGATGCTACGTCATTATTGGGTATTCACAAGGCGACCAAAGAGTCGAAATTAAAACATAATGTGATAGAAACTATAGGTGATGCAATAAAAAAGTTTGGAAAATCTAGGAAGAAAGACATCAGTGCTGCACGAAGAGTAATTCATACAGCAATTATTTCGACTAGTACTAAATAAAAACGTTTGACAACACAGCTAGCAAAAGCAGTTAGAACCTCAAGAAAGACATTATACAAACATAGCAAATTCAAAATGCAAATAGATGAAAATGATGAACTTGCTTGACAATTATTTGTAAACAACCTTACAAAGATAGAATGGGAGCAGGTGTTAAAGATATTGTATGGGAATATTGGTTGACACATGCTTGAGTTTCACTAAATTCAAGAGATGTAATATGACAAAGAGTATCACGAGGAGTATATGTAAGTAGTCCAAAACATATAATGGATATGACACAAGTACAATTGTTCAATAAATCAAAGGAAGATCATCGTGGAGTTAATTTGTCAATCACTACATTTGTGCAACTAAAACCATGGTATGTTAGACCTATTACTATCCATGACACATGTTGTTGTCATTATCATGTGCAATTTCAATTATATTACGACACATTTCTTGAATTTGGTAAAATGTTTTGGACAAATTCACCACCTTCGCCCACAATAAGTGAATTCATATCTCAAACCCTATGTGAGAGAAATCACGACAAAGTATTTTATAATAAGAAATGTGTCAATGGAAAACATTGTAATCGTTGTGGAAATTTGATTTTATTCCACAATAAATATCCTATTGATCCCGATCACTCGCTGTCAAATGTCACCGTTGATTGGAAAAGATATGAATACATTACAAGTACTAGTGATGTACATTCCAAAAGGATTGATTTGTGAGAAGATAAAATAGGTGTGACGGATTTTCTCAAGAAATTTGAAAGTAAAATTTATAAATACACCAAGCATTCACATAGAGAACGATGGAAAGACCTTCAATTCAAACAGTCTCGTGAAATTCTTCCACCAGGAACAATTTTGTCAGTGGTCGATTTTGCAGAAAATTACACATTTGCTGTACAAAAAGAGATACAGAGTGAATACTATCATTCTGACCAAGTTTCGATATTTGTCCATGTTTTATATAAACATTCTCAACAGGATGTTGATGGCATTGAAAGCACGTGTGACAATCGAGATGTGATTAAAGAATATCAATTTTATATCAGCGACAATCGTACACACGATACACATTTTGTTCAACATTGTATTGAAAGTATTTTCTACAATTCACTAAAGGGACATAACATTAAATTCAATGAGCATTGGATATGGTCAGATGGATGTGCCGAACAATTTAAATCTTCGTGATCATTTTATTGGTTATGTCGACTTCATAAAGCATTGAACATTAAACATCGCTGGAATTTCTTTGAAACTGGTCATGGAAAAGGCGAACATGATGGTGCAGGATCATGCGTAAAAAGAGCCCTTCGAAGATGGAAAATGAACCATAGTTCTGCACGATTCCATTCAGCTGTAGAGGTTGTCCAATGGTGTAAATCACATCTAAACCATGATTATAATCAACAATCAAAATATGTGCGCAGGTATGTACACACAAATGTTTTAATTTATATTTTATTGTCAATTTAAAAAAAAGTATGTACCTAACATCAAAATTTGCCATTTGTGTACTAGGTTTTTTTGGCTTGTTGGTGTCCAAGATATAAATAGATCAATACCATACGACGCTAGCACCATACATGAGACTAGAGATTTTCACTATATTCAAACAAAAGCCTTCCAAAACATTTATGCATTTGACAATAGAAAGCAATCATGATTTTGTCATATTTGCACTGAAAATATTGAATCTACAGAAGTTTGTGAAAACATAACGAACAACTACGTAAAACATTGGAAATACACATAGATTAATCATAAAGGAAAAATGCCACTAGCAAGCATATAAGAATTAGAATGAGAGGAAATAGCAATATCATCTGATGGCGACAAAATTTCAGATCTCGTTAGAGAAGGTAATGATCAAATACCACTGTTTTGTCGATTGTTCATTCTTGTCCATCACCTTATACACATGTATATTAGTCAATTTAATTGAATTAAAAATCATAACGTCAATTGTAATTTGCACAGGAGATGTTTTTTTCTGTGATTGCACCTGTAGACAACAACGAAAATGTGAAGTATTATTTGATGCGATGCACTGAAGGAAAAATGAAGTTATTGGAAGACTACAATGACAACGGATATACATACGAGAGAGGATCCATCATTTTAAAGGGCTATTTTTTTCAGCAGACCCATATAAATCAAAATTATGTCTACTTTCAGGATTATGAACCTGATGTTATATGTTGTCAATATAGTCATTTAGTATGTGCATCTCGAATCAAATTGGTTCAAATTCCATCGAAAAAACAATTAAAAAATAAAAAATGGAAACTATCCAAATATGACCATGAACGGATAATTGAGGATGACATTCCATTGCGATGTTTTTAAAACTATATAAAAAATTAATAGATCAATGGTTTTTTCCATGTCATTGTCAAATGTTGTGTACAATATATTTTTTTCTTTCTATATCTATGATCTTGAAAGGAATTGGAGTATAAGAGTTTAAATGATCGTATTCTAGTATGCTGAAATTTGAATTCAAAAATTATTTGGTAATGAAAACCTCAATGTGTAAAAATTTTGTCTTAATTCTGTATAAAATACTTTATTCGGTGCTGCAAACTTCCAACCAATTGACTATTGGGTGACACATGCTTCTGAGACTACAGACGTAAGCAAAATATGTTACCATAATAGATGTTGTGCTTGGGGTAATTTGCAGTCATATATGATTCCAAGCATGACTAGGTGTTAGTTACATGTGAAACATGACAATATATATAAATCCATTCAAAATGTATAATTTATGCTAGTGAATACTGCTTATAAAATTAGAGGCCTGAATTCATACATATTTTATTATTTTGCTAGAAAACTAGTCTCTCTGACATAGTTACCTTACAATCTTTAGCTTATTTATTTGAAAAAACTTATCATCTTCTTTGACACAATTCCATTGTTTATCCTTCAATCAGTTTTTCAGGAAACTCTTATATGCATGTTTGATAACAAAAACCTCTATAGGCATAACGCTTTGTAGAATATATTTGAGGAAAAAAGCATGACTTTGTCGGTTACACCAATCTCGTTGATCATGGCATCCTTCCTTCGATGCATCAATATGTATGACATATTATCATTTTGAGGTTTAATACATTAGGGAACTATATGAAATTCTCTATGAATCCAATGATATTACAGAAAATTCTTATAGTATGCACATGGAACAAATGATCTTGGAGAAGCTTAAATATTAGAGTATGCATCTAAGGTGTTTTACAACACAAACTATCATTTAAGGCGGGATAACAAATTTTTAACACTTTACTAAAAACCCACGCCACTCATTGAACTCGAATGAAAATGGGAAAAAATACAAAATGATAAATTACCCCATTAATGGAGAAAAATATATATTCACTCACAACCAAGTTTTTTTAACACGTTGTGAGTTCCCTAAATGTATAAACCGATTGCATTCAATCACAAAAATGGCTTGAAGGTTTTAAAACTCACCCTTGATTTTTGAAGCCCATTATCCCCACGGACTCTATCTTACACCTTGGTATCTTTTCTTTTTCATACACCTTGATTCTAGGCTTTGCAGATAGGGACTAGTGTTACAACAATATTCCTCAGATTTTGTTTTTGCATTCATCCCAGCCTGCCTGCAACACCATTATGTAACTAAGATACACATAAAATAACATGGGATTATGTACAAATAGATATCAATGTATGTATCATTCTAAGAAATTTTGAACTGCTAGGGCTCTTAAATGAATCAAGATATCATGTTACCTGAATTCTGTGTCATCTTGTTGTTTTTGTTGAGAACTCCACAATCCTCATCTAGTTTTTTCTTGGGAAAAGTAAAGGAATGGAAAATTATAGCATGTGCGCTATTGTCAGTGGACAAGAAAGCTATAACATTAATATACTCATGAACCTGAACTTAAACTTCCCTTGATCTAGACCTCTTGAGCCGACTAGTCTTATATCATGGCTGTAAAAGTGAAAACCCAACAACTGCAACGCGGATCGAAACCCCGACCTGTAGCTTGGTATCAGGAAGGAAGGAAAATAATTTCTTCATATTTACTATCAAATACACGAGGTTTACGATGGATATTTGGTTCATTCCTTTTGATTATCTACTTTCTAGGTAGAGACGAGAAAATTTGGGGAAAGCATTTTTAGTTTTTTTTTGGGGGGGGGAATGGTAGGGAGGTGCTAAGAGCCTGATTGGTTGATACTCCTAGCATTTTTTTTTTTTAAGATGGATAAGTACAAAATACCAAAAATAAAAAATAGCATAAATCTATTTTAATTAAAATTAAAAGCATAATTTTTTTTTTTTTGTAATTGCTGCAAATTCTATTAAGCTGAAAGAAGTAAAAATATAGGGTAAATTACATACTGAGGTGGTCTTATCAGTTGCCAACCTTGAAAAACAACATTGCCAAGTCCATACATACCCAAAAAGATCAAAAAAAACCCTGAGACCAGGGTGCGAATTCAAAGCCATGAAGGCTGTGGATAAGATAACAGTCTGATACTTAACAAAAAACAGGAAACTAAAATTGAACCACAGAAAAACCTTGTTAACTAGCTGCAGAGGGCGCTTCGGCATCAGAAGGAATTTCTTCCAGGATGGGGCAACTATAGCAAGTGTCGTCCTCCTCAATCCGAGCAAGTGGAGGGGTGCTTTTCACAGGTGGCACAGAGTTCTTTACTGAAGTCTGGGTGTCACGCATAGGAAGCTTGATGGGAAAAGGAGACGTCTTCCTCATCGCCGAGATGTCACTGTCAGGTTCATTGCATGTGCGCTTTGCCAAAATCGGCTCCAGAGTGGAGGGGATGGGAAAGGACACGCGAGCTGGTTCCTTGTCTTTCTGCGAGCTACCACGAGGCTGGACCAAATTGAAACCAGTTGTTATGTTCCGAGCGCTGCTAGGAGGAGAAGCCCGAATGCCAGGTGGAGTGGCCTTGCCAAGAGAAGGTGCCATAATGCCAGGTGGAGTGGCCTTGCCAAGAGAAGGTGCCAGAATTCCAGGTGGAGTGGCCTTAGCAGGAGAGGTGGCCAAATTGCCAAGTGTAGTGGCCCTGAAGCTCAGTGTGTTGGCCAAAGTGCCCGAGCCAAGAGAGGTGGCCAAATTACCAAATCCTTGAGTAGTGCCAAGGCCATGCGTCATAGCCAAATTGCATTCGTTTCTAGCCACAGTGGGCATGGACGAAGAACCAGGTAAGCTGCTACTAGGGCGAAGGTCACAACAAAGGTGTGGAGCGGGAGCGTAGGAGTCCTAGGCGAATGCACTCTCCAAGTTGCTCAAAATAGCTGCCATATTGGGTAGGGAGGCACTTAGAGACTGAGTGGCGTGCCTGGAAGAGGCCCAATTTGACAGCATATCCTCCATTAAATCTCCTAACATGTTTTTTGCAAGCCAGTAGGGGTCCCATGGCTACTCCTGGTCCCTGTGAGAGAGAGTATCAGCAATGAGGCGAGCTTCCCAATTGTCTATCAGAAGACAAATGGGGATGGATATTTCAGGCTTGTAGCCTTTCCTACTCTGGTCGGTATCAGGAGTGTCCTTCATCTTTCCGCTCTTGGAGCATTTCGGCTTGCCCATGGTCAGGGAGTTACAGAGCCTATCGAACCAGAGCTTGGGGGACACCGGCACAGGAAGAAGAGATGCCAAGAGCCGAGCGATGAAATCACGAATGAGCAAGGCAAGGAGCCAAGGAAGAAGTTTGAAGGAAGGTCGTTGAAGCCAGGTAGCTGGTTGGCAGGGTTTCACACGCCTGGGCGCCATGAAGCAAGTGCAAGACAGGCATAATTATTAAATATAAATATAAATATACATTTTATTTAAAATCTCAAATATAAATCTAAAATAATTATTAAACATTTCAATGATATTTATATTTTTAAAATATATTGAAAAATATTTAGTATGAAAATATAATTCATAATTTATCTAACATATATATATATATATAATGTTACAATATTCATATATTATAAAATCAATGTAATTGGCACCTAGCATATTAAATCTATTCAAGTTGTTACAAATTTTTAAAATGAGATGAAATGCAAAAAAAAATTGAGACAAGCACATTCAGGCACAAAAAGACAGAAGAATAGTTATTAGATTATCCTAACAAGAAAACTTATAAAGTGAAGGAGAGTTAATCAAGAAACATATTAGTGAAAAAAAAATTACTATGATGAGTATAGGGAGAAGCTAGCCTGCCCAATATTTGTATCAATAATGTAAATGTCAACACATAGTCCATATTGGATAATTCCATATAGAGAGTGGCATGGATTTACAAGGCCCTAGGTATTAATCTTGTGTGGCATCATCCTACTCCTAGTAATCGTCAGGTTGAAGAAAATGTATGTTCACTCTTAAAATCTACGTTCAAATAAATCATAGTATAAGGAAGGACACTAGTAATGTGTTTATGAGTAAGTAGGTGTCCTACATAAATGACTCTTTCAAGCAAATTGATCCTCCTAAAATCTCTTGGTGTAGCACAATATGGATCTTAGGTTGTGTGTTCGATGGAACAATGCAAGATGGTCATGGTGTTCATCAATTGAGTAGTTGTGGGGTGCTTGAGCCCCCTAGCGCATTGTGTTGACCTTGAAAATGCACACCGATTTTTAGGGCCTTTTTAGGAAAGAGGGTCAATGAAATTCAGAATCTGGGTTCTAAGTCAAATATGTAACAAGTTATGGAGATCTCGTTGAGAAAAATATTTTTTAAAATTATTTTTGTATCCCTCTAGAATCTTCATTGAAATTCATTAAATGGTTGGACCAAGGACCTTTTTCTTAGGGAAAAGTATTTCTCCTTTTCTTTCCCAAGTTTTTCCCCATTCTTCATGCTACATCCTATGCATTACCTTACACTCCTTGCATCCTCTATCCCTCTACACCAATTCTTCCTACACTCCACCCCAATGTTTACACACCTTCCATCTTCTACACATTTCCTATTCCTTGCATTCACCCCTCGCGCTCCACTTTCCCATGGGGCATAGGACAAGAGTCACCCTTCACTCCCAACCTCACTTCATATCTCCACCCTCTGTATTCACCCTTTCTCGCATCAACGACTCGATATATAGACCCTTAAAGTTGGACAAATAAGTGGTAGGGACATGGAATCCATAGGAAGACTTTACAGAGGCATGAGATCTAATGACAAGTTGGTGGAAAAATGACATGTGTAGTCAATAATGATGTGGCATGGATGTTGGCAGTGTGGACCTAAAATTGACAAATATATAAGAGACAAGGACAACATGAATTGGGATTTATTACACAATGCAATGTATATCTGTTTGTGCTTATAAATCACAAGGACATCATTCACTCAATCAATGTGGTATACAAGTTTGTGTTCAGATATCCACATCATCATTTTCAGGACCTTGCATGTAAATTCTAGGGTTTGCATGCATTTTGCATGCATCCCAGTCACCAGGTTGATGCCTCCAGCACCTTATCCACTTCATTCTAGCACCCAGGAGCTTCTTACATCAGACTTTTACCCTCCTAGTCATGAAGGCGCCCACTTCTCACCTACTTCCAGAGAAGGGCGCAGTTCTTCACCTACCACCTTAGTTTACACTCAATTAGCTCCGATTCTCCCTGATTTGAGGCTAGTTTCACTCTCAACTGACTGTTTCACTCCGTTGGACCTCCAGATTGACTAGATGACTTGTTCTAACTTCAGTTAAGCCTCCCATGCGCCCTCCACTGAGTCTCCTTCCCCATATCAGTGCTACACACTTCAGTTACACTAGTTACACTCAGTTAGACTCAGATTGACACCTGGATGACCAGTTCTTGTGCATTGATGACCACCACTGATTGATGATGAGGAATCCTAGTTGGAGCCAAGCTACACCATTCAGTAATTCGAATGACCTTCTTAGTCAATTCGAATTGCTCACTCATTGTCAGATGATTGTATTGTAATTATTCACCCTCATTGGGATATTGAGCACTGATGCATGCTTTGCACAGTTTTACACCATTTTTCTGAGTTTCATCTATTGTGATTGATTTACTTGTTCATTAGATCTGTTGTGACTAATTTTACATGGTATCAGAGCCATGGCAGGGACAAGACTTCTTTTCTATAGGGATTATTCATGAAGATTGAGCAATTTTTGCTCACTTTGCAGCAGTTTTCTATAGTTGCAGCACTTTCTGCAGTTGCAGCTATTGCTCCATAATGTTTCTTGTTTGCTTGTGATTTGCAGGTTTCTTAATTCCTCCATTTGCATTCGTTATTGCAGAGTATTCTTCTTCACAAAATATTCTTACTCCATTCAACTATGATGAATGGAAACCAAAGATGATTGCATGCTTGAAGAGACAATGTCTCTTTGATATGTGCATTGGTATTACAAGAGATTTTGATTCCGATGAAGAGGAGAATGATTGGCTTAATGATTGTGACAGAGCTTTTGGGACAATATGTCTTGCTATGTCTCCTTGTATGCGCTACCTCAGTACTACTGCTGAAAATCCAAGAGATCTATGGGCCCAACTCAATAGAGAATTTGGAAAGCAGGAAGAAGAGGATCATGCTATCCTTTTAGAGAACAAGCCCAGTGAGATCTCCTTATGTGCTCTCTCCGATTATGTCTTGGCCTCATCCATTGTTCAAGATGAAGAAGAAGCTGTAGATTCAACACTCATTCTCTCAAAGTCTTCTATTTCGAATTCTGAGCAAGATAAACCAACTCATACTCTAGATTCCGAAGAGGTTCTTGAATCCTCTCTTTCACATGAGTTTGCCGGCATGCAGAATAATGATCTACTTGATGTTTTGGAGGTAAAATCTGACTTTGGAGGTGAGGCATTCGTCCTCCTTGATTGCATGCCTCCTATAAACTTTTGTTCTATTATTTGCACAATTTCTCAGAGTTTTACTGAAGATGAAGAGCACTACCATTCGCTTGAGTTCAATTCTCATGCACTTTTTGCTGGTTTTGGTTTTGATCTCACCCCTGTTGGTTCAAAGGAGATCTCAAGAAACCATTTGTCAAATATTGGAGGTGATTTAACTTCCACTGATAAGAAGTTCAAGTTTCAAGATCTATTTGATCCGATTGGAGCTATTCCTACCTCACTTGGTTCGAATCACAGGTTCCAGGATCATCCTCATATTTTCAGATTTGTTCTCACCATTTTCAGTATGAAGAGCAAGTTCATAAAGTCTCCACATTCGCTTGCATCCACTGATGGAGAATTCAAACACATGTTTTTGGAGCATGATCCATTTACTCCCAACAGTAAGATACCTCCAGACATATCTACTTGATTTTGGACCAGTTAAATCTTTTGGTGTGTTACAGTTCATTTTGAGGGGGGGTTTTTCCCATGAGGTTTTCTCCATTTCCTCAGTTCATGGATTGTTCTTAATTTGGATTATTGTATTGGGGTGACCTTTGGTCTTAGTAACCAGGGCCCCACTTTATTTTTTGCACATCATAGTCTAGCTTGAGGGGGGGTGTTTAGATATCCACATCATCATTTTCAAGACCTTGCATGCAATTGGGGTTTGCATGCAAATTCTAGGGTTTGCATGCATCCCAGTCACCAAGTTGATGCCTCCATCACCTTATCCACTTCATTCTAGCACCCAGGAGCTTCTTGCATCAGACTTTTATCCCTCCTAGTCATGAAGACACCCACTTCTCACCTACTTCCAGAGAAGGGCGCACTTCTTCACCTACCACCTCAGTTTACACTCAGTTAGCTCCGATTCTCCCTGATTTGAGGCTAGTTTCACTCCCGACTGACTGTTTCACTCCGTTGTACCTCCAGATTGACTAGATGACTTGTTCTAACTTCAGTTAAGCCTCCCATGCGCCCTCCACTGAGTCTCCTTCCCTATATCAGTGCTACACACTTCAGTTACACTAGTTACACTCAGTTAGACTCAGATTGACACCTGGATGACTAGTTCTTGTGAATTGATGACCACCACTGATTGATGATGAGGAATCCTAGTTGGAGCCAAGCTACACCATTCAGTAATTCGAATGACCTTCTTAGTCAATTCGAATTGCTCACTCATTGTCAGATGATTGTATTGTAATTATTCACCCTCATTGGGATATTGAGCACTAATGCATGCTTTGCACAGTTTTACACCATTTTTCTGAGTTTCATCTATTGTGATCGATTTACTTGTTCATTAGATATGCTGTGACTAATTTTACAATTTGAGCATTGAATTCAATGGTTGTATATCAATGCTCAAGCAAATTGGTGGTTGATTGGGATATGTTTTCCAAAATCTATAAGTTCAATTATAGTTGGCCAAGTTTATCAAAGGAGCGTGTTGGAAATACGGTGATGTGTAGATACCAATGAAAGGGATTTCCATATCAGAAGATTCCAATATCATTGTGCCAAGTACCCCAAAGTACATATCATAATAATGGAAATATGATAGGTCACTTGATGGATCAACTCCAGAGAATATTTGCAGTACTTCCCACTTCTATGGTTCGCGAATAGGTTTGATTTACCATACATAACATATTGAAGCGAATCCTAGTTGATCAAGATATCCGCCCCAATCTTTAGCAAAGGGGTAGATACAGATGGGATTTTCGATTGAACATAAGAGGAATTCGTTCAACCCCAATGGAATGCATTGCATTTGGATGGAGCTAAAAGCCACATGTCCAATCGATACTTTGACTAGACTAGAAACTGATTCAACATGTGATATTTGAGAGAACTCTCGAGTTTTTCAAAGAGCTGGTGATAAAAATGAACCAAAAAATCAATGTGTTACAATATATAAAATATCGTGACAAATTACTTACTTTTCCCTTAGTTCTAAACTAGATGATCTTATAATGGGAATTCTAACATTGTGCAAATCCAAGCAATATAGTATGGAATACCTCAATCCTCTATATATATTTGTATGTAGAATCTAGAAGTGCATAGAAAAAAAAACGCCTTGTTTTGTGTATGTTACAATTAGTTCTTGGTTCTATGATCTGAACTCTTTGGATTGGACATATTAGAAAGATTGGATCAGATAGATACTTCCATAGATCCCCTTCAAAATCCCCCTACCCCCTATCAAAGGAGTAGCTTGAGCAGCACCATCAAAGTATGCTCATGCCCCTTCCTTGTTTATATTCTCAGGAGGTACTACCCTAGGAGATTTTGAACCCACATCTTGCTTGAAATGTTGTATGATAGAAAACAATTGAGACACATAGTTCTAAGGGAGGTAAATGATTCCTTCAAATTGTCTTACATTTATTTACGTCCATATTCTTGAGCCCACCATAAGTGGCAAGGATCTTATCTTTTTTGTCATTCTGATTCCATAAGGATAGAGCTTCCTCCATATTTTCCCCTCCCAAATGATAATTAATGATAATATTCGACTTGTTGCACCTTGATGATCTATATCATGACATATAAACATTGATCTTAAATACAACACTACAAGGTGCTTATGGTGTGCCACCTGTTGACACAGATCTTTCGACAGGGGTTCATTTTGCACTATGTCAACAAAGCTTGACACAAACTCCCATAGATACCGGCCTGGAAAGGGTTTATCCTTTCCAGCAACACTCGCAAAGCGAGTAAGGTCTCACCCGAGGCACCTAAGGGGGCTGCAGGAACCAATCTTTCGAAAGTATAAGAGGACATGCATCATTCACAGTTAATCACAGCATAACTCGAAGATCGACACAGTTAGAAATCGCATCATAGCACCATCATTAAATACAAAGACATATCAATCGGATCTACGGAGTAACACCTCATAGAAACGTATTCAACAGATCTGCAATACATATCATAACAACAACATAGAAGATCTAATTATAACTGCAACATAACACAAGTAATCATCACTGCGACATAACACAAGTAATCATCACTGTGACATAACATAAGAGATGAAAATTCATGGCCGAAACATTTCTTCTTATTAAAAACAAACTTCATACATCAAATCCATCTTACAAATCACATAATCGACAAAGACGCATATCCGAAGAACCAATCCTCAATAACTCGGATTAAAGTCAATACAAAGAGAGATCGAACCAATGAATCAGATACAAATGGACATAAAGATCAAAGATAATATACAAGATCAAACATCACATAAGAGATGCCCCAAGTCTTACAATGCGACCTATGTTTATAGGCTCAATGGCCATTACAAAATTGGTCCACTTCGCGAAGTGGCCACATCCTAATCACTAAGTCTAACTAACTCTAACTCCACTTTCTCCGCTTTTTCCACTTTACATCCGTTTTATCTGCTTTGTTGCGCTCTGCGATTGGTCATTTTCCCTTGTTGTTGTCCCCTTTTCCGTTGGTTGTACCAAAAATTCTGTGACTTGGCCCTATGCCAACAGGCCCCCAACACAAACTTGTGTTTCACCCTCGAGCCACTTCATCCGAACGTTGTTGGTGTGTTTACATGTCTCTTGAACCCTTTGTATACTACTTTTATTTGGTTGACAAATTCCCTCACTGCAGCTTTGAGCATTGTGCATTCCTCAACCTTCTACTCCGTCGGATGCTCACTTTCTAACTGTTGCACTCTCTCTAAATTTTCTTTGATTTGGGTCAATACTAGCATATATTTGACTACTAGTTGCTCCGATTTAGACTGCAACTTGTCCAATTGTATTGTTCTCCTCTGTTGTCTGGTCTGCGCCTTGTTGACCTGGTGTTGCAATTCCTTCATTTTTATCGCTTTCGTCATCTACGCAAGTAGGGGCATCGCCTTTAGCGAGCCCCTTAATGCCTCTAATTGTGCCTCTGCCTCGCCGAGTTGCACGTTCAATTGGTGCAACTGCTCATCTTGCAAGAGACTTCCCCAAAATTGCTAGACCTCCACTGCTATGTGTTGCGTCGCCTTCTCCATTTCTACGATCTTCGTCGCAGCATCCTCAATAGTGTTCTTCCTCGCTTCCACTTGCTCTAACGGTGTGCTTGGTGCCACCCTTGTTTGTAATTCCTCGTTAACTTTTCTAAGATTCACAATGATTGCAACTAACTTTAAGGCCTTGGCCTCCGCAACCATCTCTTTAGATATCTCTGGAGCATCTTCGCATGCCATAGAAATGGCATGTTCCAGCCTCTTTCTATCATCCAGTGCTCTCTCCCTGTCTTTCATTACTATCTCACTTTCCGCACAGAGTTATTCAATATCCTCCTCGACACTTCTTTCCTAACTCTTGTAATTTATCATTTGATCGTGTTCCATTGCTTCGCGCTCATTAATTTCTTCGCTAAACCCAATGTGGGTGCGATGTAGCATGAACATTGATAGCATATTGAGATCGATACTGACAGTATCCAGTCCACATAGAACGACATCTAACTCTTCATTGCTTGTAGTGATCGCACCAGGTAGCACCTATAGGATACGCTGCTGAGGTGCAATATCAATTTCTTTGTGTTGTTGCTCATGTTGACTTGCCCCTGCAAGTCTTGGATGTACTATGGTCTCCATAACTGTGTTGCTCAACATTTGTAGTAACTACGACAATTGATGGAAGTAGTATGTCGCATGCTGGGTTACTATGGCTCTATTTTCTTCAGCCACCGTTTTCATTCTGTCCAGCAGCATGTTCATCTGTTCGTCAGGGATACCGGTAGTGGTGCTCCCTTCTCCTTTCTCCATTCTCCTATTTGTTCAGGTTTCTTGTCATTGTCTCCAACTCCAAATCCGTCAGAGTGTCGTTGTCTTAGGTCTTGGGAAAGTGATCCAAGGGAGTTCCCATCTTTCCACGGGGTGGAAATATCCATAACACATAAAGATGAATATTTTAGGGCCTACAACCTCAGTTTTTATTTCGAAACCCTACAAAAGGCCCTAAGAACCATCCATGGCATTTGAAATATTTCAACACAATCGTATGATCCATGTAGGACAATTATTCACTCTATATGCAATGTGTGGTGGTTTTTTATTGTGTTCATGATCCGTGAGCGATAAAATCCTCTTTTAGGCCCTAATACATTTTTTTCATCCTTGAACCATGTTCATGACCCTAAAAACCATCCCCAATGTACAAAACCATGTAGTGACATTTGTTCCTTGATCATTGAGGTAGTCCTCCTCCTTTGAAAGTTTAGTGTACTATGATTGAGCAAATAAACATAATTGGCCCAATCCTCTTCTAGCTCACTTAAAACATACATTGTGCATGGTCCATGAGCATTAAAATCCTCTTCTAGGCCCTAAGAAATCAATGTCCCCCCTTGAACCATGGCCAATACATCGAGAACCATCCTTGATGCTTAAAATTTTTTAATGGAAACCATGCAACACTTGTAGGACAAATATTCTCTTTAGAGGTATGTGTGGTGATATTGGACCATGGAGTTTAAGGAAACATGGGGTTTAAGGCCTTATGAATTTCCTAAGGGGCTCATGGGCCATTACAACACCCTAAAACACTATATAGGCCTTACATAGGGACTCTTTTAAGTGTCCAAGACATGGTTCAATCCTCATAATTCTCATCCACTTCCTCACCATTCCTTATCATCATCATCATCCTTATCATTGGTACCATCGTCCTTACCATCATCACCATTGTCATTGTCATTTTCATCATCATCATCATCGTTCTTGAGGTTTTTCAAATCAATTAAGTTGGTTCCCACAGTCCAAGCCATGATCCAGGGTCAAAATATAGAGTCATACACCATAACAATTTTCTTTATGTATCATGGGCCATCCATAGGGCCCCTAAATATCACATGATTCCCGAGTAAAGAATCCTTAGATTACAAGTGGGGCATGATAGCCATTTTGATATTTACAACATTAAGGATGGTTCTTGGAGCCTAATCCATGGTGTTAGATCAAAATATAGGTTATTAGAAAGGAAATTATCTAGGTTATTAGGACAATCCAAGCCATGATCCGAGGTCAAAATACAAAGTAGTACACCTTAATATTTTTCTTTATGGATCATGGGCCAAGCATAGAGCACCTAACCATCACATGAGTCCCACACAAACAATCCTTAGATTACGAGTCTCAATACAAACAAGAAATAACAAAAGGATTTTGTAATGATGTGAAATGTTTTACACAGTGTCTGAAGGAATAAAATGAAATAACAATACAAACTCCTTTCATAAAACATTCAAAGGTATGTTTTCCCTCAAATTGAGATATGTGTGCCATTAGGAGTTTTTTAGCACATGAGTTAGGTTCATAGGTGATATGTGTACTTATGTGCAAGGTTGGAGCTTTGTGGGCGATATCTCCATCATGTATGTCTCTATCATTTCTTTCATCACGTTGTCTCTCCATTTTAGTACTCTACTTGCAATTGATTTTTGAGTTATCATGTTAGTTGGTTAGGGGTTAGAAATTGAGGTTAGATACGAGGTGATGGGGTTAGAGGTTGAAGCTTCCAAGGTGCATCAATTCATTGCATGGGTCATTTACATAGGTTGGTTGTGTTAGGTTAGTGTCTTAGAGGCATTATTTGGGATTTCTCATATGATAGTCTTGATTTCATGCTCATATTTATTTTAAATCATATCCATCAATTCACATTTGTGAATGAGGATTAATTCCTAGATGACAATGATGATGATAATTACATGACAATGAAAATGATAATATAACAAAGTGAGAATCAATCCAATGATAATGATGTAATCCCAAACAATTGCTTCAAGGACTCATGGTTATTCCTAATTTTCCATACTACTACACAAGCCATGTAGATTAAAATTTTAGCTTATGTGTGGTATGTAGGAACCATTTTGAGGTTTGGACCATTGTCTAGGGACATAAATCATACACTTAGAACCCGACACTTTCTTATTAGTATCATGGGCCATTATTGTACTAATGATGATGATGATATTGACCATGACAATGATGATGACAAGGATGGATATAATAATCATGATGATGATGATGACAATGATGATCATGATGATTATCATCATCATCATGATCATCATTTTCATCATCATCATTTTCGTCATCATCATTGTTGTCATTGTTATCTAGTTCATCATCATTGTCATTATCATTTAGGTCATCATCATCACTATCATTATTATCGTCATCTAGGTCATCAACATCAATGTCATCATTATCATCGTCAATGACTCCCCCTTAACCAAATTTTTGGTAAACCTTTTAACCAAAGCCTAACTCATTAGTCCTTCAACCCTATCCATCCCAACATCAAGTCCAAGTGCCAAGTTAACCTTATCCTTCTTGAATTGTGCTAGGAAAAATGTCCAACATAACACCAGGTATAGAGCCAAGCATATCACCAGGCATAGTGCCTGGAATTGCACCAGGAAGTTCGAAAGGAATTGCACCAGAAAAAAGTGCCAGGAAAACTTCAATGTTGCGCCAGGGATATGGTAGGCATGTTGATAGAAGTAGTACCTAAATGGCCATGGAAACTAAGAGACCCTAATTAATCGTAAATAACCCTAATGGAATCTTATGGTCCCTAATGAAATTATAGCATGCCTAAAGACATGTTGATGCATATCAACAATGATAAATATGACAATGATGATTTCTACAATATTTAATAGGATGTTCATGACAATAATGATGTCAATGTCAATAATGATGATGCGGGTGATTATATCACTATTTGACATTGATTGGTCCTAATGGAAACATAATTCACCTTAATGGCATCAAAGTTATAACCATAATATCCCCTAGATGACCCTAACGGAATTTGAATGTCCCTAACAACATTTGAGTAACCCTAATGGAACTTGAGTCACTGGAAACGCATGAGGATGATCATGTCGATGATGTATGATGGCAAGAATGTTGATGATGATGATTATGATGATAACAATGAGGTTGAGATGAATGACTATGATCATGATGATATATGATCAGATGCCAATGATGACGATGATGACGTTTATGTACTCATGTATGGTGTTGATGATGATGGTTATGATGGTGACGATATCTGAATCCATCTACATCATTAAAGTTTAGTAAATTATAATAAATTCATTGTCAAACTTGCAATTTATCCCATAGTATAGTGTGGTTATAGTTCTTGGCCACTCTTATCCAAAATTTTTCTTTCCATTTCATCCCCTCCCTTACTAAATCCCATAGGGATTTATCACCATCCAACCTCCCACCCACCTTTTCCATTCCACCCATACACACTGGTTGCACATTTTTCCTTACAATAATCTATATGATGCATCCCCCTTGTTCCATCGAATGTTGAAGTAGTAAAGCTTCATATGTCTTATTTACATCTAAAATAGTTGCAACTATGGTTAGTAGAAGTACATCCACCCCATCTCCCATTGCTTCCTTTGATTAGGTTGTATAACTAAGTTCTTTTATTCATAGCCAATATTTTCCATTGGCCAAGATATTCACAATGCATATATCATTATTTGATGACATTCTTATCCATAGTGAATGGAATTAATTTTAGTCCTTTTGATTTTTTCATTAATTGATTCTTTTAACTAGTGTGGAGAGGAACTATAGAGAGTCTTATTGCTTAGAATTATCATTGAGAATATATGATGAACCATTGCTACAAATTGCATTACAAGCCTTAGATGATATGATTTTGGGATTAAAAATTGAGATGTGGTTCATTCAACCTCATTGAATGCATAGGGAGAATGGCCCCATTGAAATAGACGTGTTGCAAATGATGTCTTTTTTTATTGTGGGTTTGCATTTTTGTGCACAACGATGCTTCTGCAACTCTGTTAAGATAGTTACATCCATCATACTTTGGTATTACTCGAAGGTGCACTACCTCCTCTAGTTTCCCTGTCAAAGTTGCTCATGACACGAGCAAAACAAAAGGTATGATAAGTTGATTTCAAGGACTCTTATAAACAACAAAAGCTAAGACTATTGTTTATTTGACTCAAATTATTAAATTGATTTCCACCAATGAAGGGATGCCTCCAACATGTTTGTCAGATGCTTTGATATTTTATTTGCATTGGTCTTGTGAGTATATAGTAGAGCCTTCAGGTATTTGCGCAGTAGTAACTTTCTTGAAAACTTAAAATTTGAATTATATTTGCAGCATAACCATACATAGGCTAAATTTAGCAAACAATATTTAGAGCACACAAGATAACACTCAAAATGGCTTCAATTACGTCTTAATTTTCTATTCCAATTTGGATTGGAATTGCAATAAAATCTATCCATTTTAGTTAAAAACTTAATGATTTAACTCAACTTAAACAAGAGACAAAAGAACTTGAAAAATTTAGCATAAATTTAAATAGTGAAATTCAAGTACCATGAACATTAATAATTAATATTTGAGTAAACCATTACCCCTTAAAACTTTGCATTTCATTTTATAATTGAATATGTATTTTATTATGTTAATATAATCTTTATAGAGCCATGTCGTGCAAGACATAAACAATAAAAATTGGTACACCACATCTTATTAAAAACAATAAACATTTTAAATATAAACATTCTTTAACTAATTTCTTAGCATAAACTTATATGTAAATTAATAACTAAACCTTGAGAATAGCGTCCCAAAGAAACATTTTATACATACCAAAAAAACAAAAGGCCGTGTATTGGATTTGATAACTTTGAATCGGGGATAAATAGCATTAGAGTACCATTACACCAAACCCTTTTGAAAAAACAAAAGGCAGACGGTCAAGAGTTTTCATGACATGGCGACGACTCCCTATGTGACCTCATCCTCATGAAGCAGCCATTGGAAAAACCCAAAAGAAAATATAATATTTGGTGGAAACAAACATTGGGCCACACAACTTCCACCCATAATATAATACATCGCTAACCACCAAACTGCAATAATATCTCAATTTTTCTCCACCATTATAAATGTAAAAGAAACAACAATAGCCTGATTGTGTATATTATTACATCCATCCATCCATGGAAATAATGGCGGGGAAATGGAGAGGCTTCCTTTATCCACAAAGCATTGAAATCCACTTCTTCTTCTTCTTATTCTTCTGAGGGTTTGGTGGGAGCTCTACAAACATTTTTAGTGTCATCATCCAAAGAGAATGACGTTGTGGTGGTTGTAGGAGGCTTGAGAGGGTAGATTGCCACCATTAAAGTTTCTCAGCGTGGTCTCAAGATGATCTGCATAGAGAAACACGGCTCTATGGGAGGCACTTGCCTCAATGTGGGATGCATCCCCTCTAAGGTATTTATTTCTTTTACCATTATGTAATCCATTACTTTATTTTTATTTTTATTTACAAAATCCATAATTAAATTTTTCCATTGTGGGATTCAAAACTCAACACCCTAGTTAAATGTCAAACATGCATAGATTGATTGATCATTGCCCGTTGAAATAATTTCATGGCAATGGTTCTTATCTGATCAAATTCGCTCGGACACATTTTTGCCCCTCGTGAGATATATTGTGCCTACAAGCTAGTTGTTTTGCTTGTGTAAGCAGGTTGTCTCTCGTGGATGAGGCTAGGTGCAAGTCTGGTGGTGAATCTGGTTGATTAGATACCCAATTGTTGCTTCTCAACTGAAGTGATTTTAGGGGTGGAGAATGTTGGATATTTATGGGGTAATTTGGCTAAATTTCATTGTAATATTTCTATAATGGGCAACGAGCATTATAGATTGCAAGAATCATCTAAAAAAATTTACAACTCCGAATCAAGCACAACCCAATAAATTTGATGCCCTTTTTACTATCATGTTGATCAAATGAAGCCTGTTGCTCCTTGAAAAAAGTAAATTATCAAATCATAGCCCATGGACTAACCTTCTAGATAGCAGAACTCCATATGTCCTCAAACCTGCACATAACACTTTGTTTAAATTCTGGGTAAGAAGCTTCTTTTCTAGTTAGAAAACCATATTTGTTCCTAGAAGATGAATGTTGTGATTGACGACTTAACTACTGGATTCATAGCCACACAGGTTATAACTTGATCGATGGAATGCTTCAAAAAATCCATTACAAATATTTTAACAGACCCTAAATGGACATGCCACATTGATCCTTGACGGTTACCCAGAAGGTTGATCAAGGAGATGATGGATAATTTCTGTTTGATTTTCCTCAAAGGTCTACCCTGAAGGAGCTTTCTCAATTGGTTTAAGCATGAATCCACTCCAGCAATATTGAAAAATATAGATGGTGTGCTATGTCTTAGTCAATATATCCAAGCCGATGAAGAATAATAGCAAGAAGAAGCATGGAATTTGCAAAAATAAAACCTTTCCTTCCAGTTCTTGATCTTTCGAGCATAGTCAATTCCATTCTAAATCCTTGTTGTTGTATTTGTCTTTCATCATTAAAAGGATGAAACTGAAACAACAATATTGATAATTCTAAACAAGATGGTATATATAACACACCTCCTTTCTCTATCAGATCCACAACTCTATAATACACCCTGATGGGAAGCATAAAGTAGTCAGAAGTCTATCCAACAAAACTGCAGAATCAAAACCCAAGGTGAACATCATGCAATATAGGTGGTAACATATCTTGCTTTCTTAGCAATATCTTTGATACTCTACCACTCAGCACTGGAATTATGAATAATTATGGCCTTTTTATGCTGCTCTATGACAGATCGAAATTGCATTGTTGTTTTGAGGGTGTTATTGTCGTTATTCATGCCCAGAATTTGTTGATTTTTTTATCTAATTTCCAGATCTTAACAATTATTTCACAATAATTTGAAGCATTCATTTCATCCCACATATTTCATTGAATAATTGCACACTAAAAAAATTCAGCATAAACAAAGGATCATAGAAAGATAGCCATGCACAAGAGACTTAAGAATTTTATCTTGGGAAACCCAATAGGAAGAAAATCCTGCCAATTTTTTTTAGAAGAAATCAGTCCAAATCAAGTACATTACCATTCATGAAGAGAAACCCTAGCACATAGAGGTTCTCCCTTCTTCACAAGAAACCCTATCAAGGGTAGTGAATCTTCTAGAGACAATAAGAAACCCAAAAATTACTTCTTCTTCAATAGAATTGACTCTTGATGTTGTTTGCTATCAATAACTGGGCTAGATTTTGCCCAAAATGCACAGATTGTGCTCATCATGGCTTCTTATGGTTGTTTGACAATTAAACCAAGATGAAATATGCCTAGGAATGCCAACTAGGGTCTGAAACAAACCGAAAAGTTCCCAGAACCCTCTCAGAATAACATAGATTGAATTAAATTGCTCCGTACTACTGGTTGGTTGGATTATGAAACTACCTCATTTGTGCACAGGAAGTAGCCCAAATTTTATGCCTAGGATCTCCTTCCACAATCATCATCATCATGATAAGGACATCCCCTTACCATGTACAAGACACCGATGCAAATATGGGGGTAACGGTTGGAAATTGTTCATCTCCACTCGCTCAAATTGATATGGAATTCTTAGTAAATCCACCAAGTTATTTCTATAGTTGACACAAATTTCTCAAGTTGTAACACAACTCACAAAGGTACCATTCCTTTCTATTTTTTCCATATAACATTGTCCCATTTCCATGTCTCCATCAAATATGCCAAGCTTCCAACCAAGTCCAATCGTTGAAAGATATGAAGAGCAGAAGAGACTTCTCATTTCGAAAACTTGGATGTGCTGAGTTTAGTTTGTACCTCATACTAACATCAAAACTCAGGTCTGAGCAAATCTAAGAAGGAAGGGTTACCAACATTGCAGTCATTTGGGTTAGAGTATCTTTGAATTCAGTTCTATAAGCTATATCATCTCTTCTAGGCATAATTTCTATTAGTAGCAACAAATTTTGGTAGTTCCACGGTAGTTATGGAGTAGATATGAAGCCACAATAAACCTCAATCGTGGGTGAATTACAGAGACTGTCCTATCTTTTCTAAGTGTGTGATTGGTCAAGGTTTTCAAATTAGAACCATGTATGACATCCTTCATATCTGAGTGTATTCTGAGAAATCTACACAATAGTTTCCTGTAGCAACAAATACCTTATAATCCTTGATGCCCTATTCCATGTATATCATTTATCCTTCCGTCTTCATCCTTGGAAATGTCTATTTTATTTCCTTTCTTTCCAACTCTCTTGGTAATGAGGGTGTTGATAAGGTTCTACCTTTGATGGTTTTGATTCACTCTCCAAGACCTTGTCATCGGTCTTTGTTACACCCAAAATCTACCCATCATGAGATTTAGTGTATACACTCCTGAAGATGTCTTGACTGAGTAATTAACCTGGGAGGATTTGTACCCAGTTGTACCAGGTTTTGAGAGTTCGTCACAGGTTGCACTCATGCAACATGCGACGTCGCAACTTGCCTCACTGCAGGGTGTGACGAAGTCAATTAATGGGCAAAAATAGCTTCTTCGAGGTTCTTCTCGAAACTTGCTGACTTGGGGGCTTATCCCTGACCTCTAGGGGAGTTGGTACTCAATTCCTAAAACCTTGGGAGGATCCCCTATCTCTCTCCTACCATATCTCAACCTATCCTATCCATACCCTATCCACTTAGTCCTATATAAGAGAAGCTCTACTCCTCTCCAAAGGGAGGAAGTCTATGGTGTCTACATGCTGGTGAAATCACTCTTGAGAGATCTCTACTCATCCTTGAGAGACTCAAGCTTCCTTAGGAGGAAATGGAAAATGGATTTGTTGGATAAGGGCTATAGCGTTAAGCCTTGGTTGTAGTTCTATATCTCTGCTATGTACTTCCCTATTTTTACAGTAATACAAATGCTTTCCACCAATATTGTTTGTGTGTGCAATGATATTGAGTAGTTTACCTGCTTAACTATTTACTTAGATCTCTTATTGTATAGATGCCCTTTTATTTGTTTCTCTTGTTTCTTGTCTTGACAGGTCTTATAGCTTAGATCTGACGACCGTGAGACGTGGAGCAACGTTTAGAAGAAAGGATAGCGAAGTGAAAGGTAAGACATCTAGTACTCGATCCTTAAGTAGATCTAGAAAATGCATTCGTAGCCTGTCTCATTTGTTCTAGACTAGCATTGAGCTAGAGAGATCCGGCTCGCATCCGCTCAAAAGGATTGTCCAATAAACAAATCTGGAGACCATACTGAGGAAAATACATGTTTGATTCTGTAATTGCCTGAGAGTCATTTTCAGTTGATTGCTTGATACAAGCCTTCTATTTGTCATTTGCTTCGTAAGTTGATTTCACTATCATATCTTCATCTTGAAGACTCTGACCTACTTCCTCTGAGTTTATACAACTCATTTCCAAACCATTCCATGGTTCATTGTTTGGAGATCCGATTCATTTTTGAACTTAGATCTCTCCCGTCGCACCTGGTTAGTGGAAACAGAGCGACACTGTGTCATTTCTGGCCTCTATTCTTTACATGTTAGTCACTCGTCGCATCCCTTTCATTGGTAAACTACGACGTCGTCGCACTTCCCATATTGGTGAACTGTGACGCCGCATTGTGTACAAGCACAGAGTGCGCCGATTTGTCAAAATTTGGCATTTGGCATAGAGGCATCCCCTCTCCATTTGTCAGTTTGAACTTTGGTTTGCTGTATGAAATCCCTCTGTGCTGCAAGATCCAGCCAGAGACCCCACGTTTGATTTGTGTGTCAAGTGTTTGGCTTGTTTGGATTGATTTTGGGTTCCGTCTTGGACAAGTTTGAAGACCGGTAGTTGTGGATACTCTTGTCTCCTCCACCTTCATCCACTCATCCTTGCATTCCCTTCCTTCCATTCCCGATCTGATCACTACATTAGATCAGTTTCCAGACCTCGTTTTCATCATTGTTTGAGCTTTGCTTGCTACTGCTTGATTTTGAGTTAAGTGTGTCTTTCAGCTTGATTGGGTGCTTGTCTTTTCTTGAGTTTTCTGAGTGTACTAGTGCTGCAAGTAGTGTTTTCTTTTCGTTCATTTAGATCTGAAAGGTCAATTGTTATCAAGTTTATTCTTCGATGCATCTATTGAAAAGTTTAAAAGTGCTTCTTTCCCATCATTTCTTGAGTGTTTTTGAAAGAAAAACGTTCTCGCATTGGAATGTTTCGTTTATCAATCTTTTGGAAAAATGAATGAATATATAATCATTTGTGTTTTTCTTGAAATATGAATCGCTCATCTTCTTGAAAGACTCAAGCTACACTTCCAATTTTGCAAAAGTATTTCCATGCTAGGGAAAGATAAGTGCATTTTTTATTTTTCATTGCTTTTGGGCCATTGAAAGAGAAATTGAAAATCTTGCATACTCCATCTTAGAATTCTCTCTTTTCATTACCTAGTATCATTCTCGTTTTGAAAAGAAAAAGAAAAAAATGTTGTGATTTGGATAGTAGTGTTGTGATTTTTTGTGTTCCGTTGAAAAAGGAAAAGAATACTTTCATAGTCAAGTTTTTGTTTGAATTGGGATTGTGTTGCATTGTGTTGTTTTGGCAATCTCGTCGGAAAGAAAAAGATTTCTCCTTCCCATAGCCAGAATTCATTGAAAGAAAAGAATATTTCGTGCATGTAGCTAGGACTTGCATTATGCTTCGGATTATGTACTCACCTCATGCATTCACCTAACCTTCCAAGATAAAATTAACGGTAGAACTAGGTAAAATTTTTAGCAACTTGTGTGTAAGTTAGAGATGTCTTTCGGCGTCGTTAAGCGTGGCAGCTGTCGTTATTTGCCAACACTATATCCCGGGGGTATTGTAGTCTTCCACGTACTCGGTAGTATATTGGAAGGTCTCTTGCCGAACGGTTGTGCATTAGATAGCACCACTACAGATTTGAGCTCCCACGTACCTTGCGTATATCAAGAGACACCACTAGGATTCCTGAAACCAACTGAGTTAACCATTTGGCCATCTTGGCAAAACAATACATCGAGAACAACACTGGGGGAGATTAGCATGCACGTACTGTCCAGGTAATCGGGTATGCAGGAAAGGGTACAGTCCCAATCCTCCTTGTCGCGTCATATTGTTGGACCTTGTAATATATCACGGTTTGCGATGCCTTGATAATCCCGTGAGGTTCCAGACTTTTGAATCCACTCTGTCACATAAGTTTGCTTGTTGCCTTAGTTTGAGTAGGTTTTTCTGGACTGTGTTTCTTTTTAGCTTGCCCTTAGGAGAAACGCTGTTTCAGCCACTCTGGATGACTTTCCTGACGCTCTGGAGGATTTTCCCTGGAGAAGATCTCGTAGGATCTTAAACTTATCACCAGAATATCCCTTTAATCAGGAGGTTATTTCGAGGGTAAGAATGGATCAGCGTAACACGTTCGTAGTTACTGAAGTAGAAAACCCCACTCTGAACGTTGGAGGACTTTTGTTCCCACAAACTCCTCCGGATTCTCTTGCCTCTCATCCCCCGCAGGATAAAGGGGCACAAATCCCCACTTCACAAGACCTTTCTCCCGTCATCCCAGGAGAACCTGGATCGTTGGAATGGATAAACCGACCCCAGGGCGACCCTACAACTGTTGGTCCTTCAGCAGCCTACTAGACATCTTCTACTGGTCACCCAGTGGCTCATTTTGCCATCGCATCACCACCCAATTGGACTACTCCAAATTTCTCTAGACCCTCCTACATGCCCGACCCCACCGAAGTCTTTGCACCCATTCAAGAACGCTTGGATCGGTTACGTATTAAGGGTAATGAACTTCAAAGACAAAGTCTCGAGCAAAGACTCGGGTATAGAGATACCTCAATTCATCCGATATCTTCTGGATCACCGGAACAACTTTCCCATAAAGTGATCATTAATGAGACTGGTCAGCCCTTGCAAGAATCCAGTCCTGCACCTCGAGTGAACCAACCGGTGGAAGGACAATAGTCCAACACACCTGTTACTACCACGGTTACTTTACTAGTTCCTCCCCCACCTCAAAAATCAAGGGGAGGATATTCCATTCCCTCGGATTATCTCATTGGTAATGTTATTACTACGGTAGCTAATCAACAACCTACGTTGGTTCAACCTTCAAATAGTGGTCAGCCTGTCGTGGCTGGGGGGAAACCCCCATTTCCTAACCATAACATAGGCAGTGCAATCCCCAACGCACCTTCCGTTGGACCTTCCCAACCTGCCAGACCATCCACCATGGGATTATCTCATTTTGGGGGGCCATCCAGTGTAACCCTACCCTCATGGAGTCAAGCATATCCAGGTTCTACTAACCCTGTGCCGAGCCAATCTAATCCCAGAAACACACCATACGGGATACCTTATCCCGGGAATCCATACACTCTATGGGGGCAACAACTTATGTTGCACCACGGACTCCAACCTACTATCCCTCAAGCACCACCACCCTCGATCGGTCCTCCCCCACCTCCTGCTGGAGGCGGCGGGCCCCCACCTAACTTTGGTGGAGGCCCACCTCATTCTACCAACAATATCCCTCACCCTTCTGGCGGTGGTGAGAATGGTCCACCACCCCCTCCAGGCGGAGGTGGCGGGGGACCACCCTATTATGGTGGAGGAGGACATTTCCCTTCGGGTGGTGGAGGTGGTCCACCACCCCCTCCAAGCAGAGGCAATGGAGGACCTAATTACCATGGTGGCAGTCGCGGTGGTGGATACCCTCATCCTTCCAGCAGCGGAGGTGGTGGGGGCCCCCATCCTTCTGGCGGTGGAGGTGGTCCACCACCCCCTCCAGGTGGAGGCGGTGGTGGGTCACCTTATTACAGTTATGGACCCCCACCTCCTATCGGCAGTGGCAGCAGACCTCCACCTCCTCTCAGTGGTGGAGGTGGACCCCCACCTTATTGGAATGGACCACCCTATGGTGGCAGACCCCCCTACGGTCTGGGAGGCACACCCCCCTATGACCAGTTTCCTCCTGGTACACCTTACGGTCATACTGGTCCTTGCACGCCTTATCCGTATTATCAATACGTGCAGCCTAATCCACAGCTGCACTTTTTGGCTACCTTGGACCTACCTGACCTTTCTCATTTAACCAATGACCCCATTTACCACGGAACTAATTGGCCACCTATTCCGGTGAAACTTCCGTTTGATATCCCGAAATTTGACGGCAAGTTGGGTGAAGATCCTAAAAACCACGTGGTGACTTACCATTTATGGTGTTCATCTAATTCCTTAACGGACGACTCGATTCGTCTTAGATTGTTTCAAAGGACTCTCACTAGTTCGGCTACCAAGTGGTACATTGAGTTGCCACCTCACTCTTTTCCTGATTTTGGCTCTCTTGCCATGAACTTTTTGACTCATTTCCAACTGACTGTACTGTATGAAACTGGTACTGAGATTTTAACCTCGCTCCGTCAGAATACCGCTACTCATATTTCTGATCATATCCATGAGTGGCGAAGGAGACGTCGTCTCATCAAAGCTCCCATTCTAGGTCAACTCCTAGCAGACTGGTTTACAAAGTCGCTCATCCCTATCATAGCAAGAGATGTTTCCATGCGAGGTGTTGTCACCGAAGAACAAGCCATCGCGAGTGCCCACGTACTAGACCTAGTCTACACTCAATCTGGCACTTTGTTTGATATTCTTCCTAATGCACCCCGTGATGTTAACAATCCTGCAAAACCACTGAACAGACCCAAAGCCGATGGCATCATCGGATCCCTTCACACCCAACCTCCTCATCAAACTATTGGTTCTTCGAACCCCCAGGGTTCATCCCCATTACCATCAAAGGTTAGTCTCAGCATCACCAAGTCATTTGCTCCTGCTGCTACTGAAGAAGTGAATTCTGTCTCATTAGCTTCACCTCAGAAGTCTGGCAATAAGAAGAAAAACAAGGGAAAACCTAAGAAATCTTCTGCCTAGCAGGAACAAAAGAGCACTCCTGATGATGCCAAACAGAAATGAAAGCTAAAATATCCTTGTTTTCTATGTGGAGATGATCACTTCTCTAAAGAGTGTCCCCATAGAGACGAAGTCCAAAAGTTTCTTAGGGGAAAACCCACTCCCACAGTCCTCAACGATCCGTTTCCCGCTCAAAACCAGCAAATGATTGCTCAACCTCCTCCAACCCAAGGGGAATCATCCAACACTGCGCATGTTCTCATGGAGCGAAATGAGATGATCAATTTGAACACTCGCTCCCGATCATACGACACGGTCCCTTCGAAGGAACCTGTTGGGAGTAATGCTGAAAAAGCTTCCAACTCCTTACCTGATGTCACTCTACCATCAACTTCTCTCACCATTGAGAAGCCATCTTTCGATTCGATATTGCGACTGCCCAAGGGCACGATTAGAAAAAGCAATTTTTAATCCTAATGCTCGGGAAACACAAAATTACAATATCGTAGAAGACTTGGCACAAGCCCCTTGCTCCATGTCCACGCTGGAATTTTTGTAGAATTGTCCCAATAAACGCAAAACTCTCCTCGCAACGATTGGTGCAGTTGATCCTGATTCTTCGAATACCATCATGTTCCGACTTGACCATTTCAAGCCGAGGCTTTCCCATTAGCTCGCATTTCAAGTAGCTGCAAACCTCGTTGGGACAATTGTCCATCGTACCCTTTTGGACGAAGGCGCCTCTACGTCTGTCATGTCGATCTCCTGTTGGAGAGCCATCGGCTCTCCCAAATTGAATCGCTCTCCCACCATGTTGAAAGCATTCGATAGCCGTGGCTTTCAACCTCATGGGCTCTTACAATCTCTAACAGTTGAGCTAGGCGGAATTACTGTAACCATCAATGTGGAAGTGGTCTCCGCTCCAATAGATTATAATCTCTTGCTTGGTCGCAATTGGTCTTACGCCATGCAGGCGGTACCTTCTTTAGTCTTCCGCATGGTACAATTCCCCCACCAAGGACGAATTGTTACCATCGATTAATTAGATTTTTGCACGCCGAACACTACTACTCATCCTGGTGACCATGTTTCTTCCATTGGACAAACGTCAAAACAGTATGAGAGTAATGGGGTTGGCCTTTCGAAAGATTCATCTCTCATGGGTGTTTTTCCCATTTCGAACCCCCCTAATCATGTTGCCTCAATGAACATGATCTCCGCTAAGATTTCATCTCGCTCTACTGATACTTGGCTTGTACCAGACGAAGCCACAACGCACCTGATTGGAGACGCAGTGCCTTTTTCACCTGCTGAATGTATTTATGAGGCTATCCAATCAGCACCGGAGGACCATCTAATCATGGCATCCCCATCTTGTTCTCTACAACGGGCACCATCCCTACTCGACCTCTTACTTCGGACTTTTCATTCAGATGATTCCATCATAGAAGTTATGAATGTTGATGATGGCCCGTGGGATGACCTTCACCATAGGTCCTCTTTTCTTCCACCGTTGGAGTACATAGAGAACAACATTCGCACTATCTTTTCACCGGATATCTACCCATTCCCCTAGTCCCCCGTACTTACATGTCTTTCGGACACTGAGGGTAACTTGGCCAACATTGATCCCACCACCCCGGTAGACATATCGGTAAAACCTGGTGTAGTGGAACACATTCGCATAGGCCAGAAGTGTTCCCCTGAAGAAATAGCTATGGGAACAACCTTATTCAAGCAATTTCGAGACGTATTTACTTGGTCCTATGAGGAGATTCCTGGGATAGACCCCGTGATTGTTTTTCACGAGATAAAGACCTATCCCAACGTCAAACCTGTACGTCAAAAGTTTTGAACGGTACACCCCCAGAAGACTGCAACGATCAAGGCAGAAATTGAAAATCTCTTAAAGGCTGGTTTCATTTATCCTGTCCTGTTGACGGATTGGGTCTCAAATGTCGTCACTGTGAACAAAAAGCAGGGCACCATTCGTGTCTGTGTTGATTATTGGGACCTTAACAAGGCTTGTCCGAAGGACAACTACCCAACCCCATTTATCGACCAGATTATCGACAATTGTGCTGGAAGAATCATCTTTTCATTCATGGATGGATTTTTTGGTTACAACCAGATTGAGATCAACCCAACCGACCAACATAAGATGGCTTTCATCTGTCCTTGGGGGACGTTTGCATATTGCAAACTCTCGTTTGGCCTTAAAAATGCTGGCGCCATGTTCCAGCAAGCCATGTCGTATGCCTTCCATGATATTAAGGACTTTGTGGAACCTTACTTGGACGATCTCCCTGCTCATTCAAAGCAGCGTGAGTTCCACATGGATCATCTGACGACCATTTTCCTCAGATGCAGATGGTACAATATCCGTATGAATCCTCACAAGTGTATCTTTTGCGTTGAGTCCGGACGCCTCTTAGGATTTATAGTCTCGAAGGAGGGGATCCGTATTGATCACTTAAAGGTGGAGGCCATTGTCAACCTCCCACCTCCCACTACTGTGATGAAACTTCAAAGTCTCCAAGGGAAGGTGACTTATTTAAGATGATTTGTTTGTAATTTTGCGGAATAGACTAAAGGGTACATGAGGCTGCTTAAGAAGGATGTCCCATTCATTTGGGACGATCAAGCTCAAAAATCCTTCGACAGCATCAAACATGCCATCACGCATGCCCCCATAATCTAACCGCCGAATTATTTTTGAGATTACATCTTATATCTGGCTACTTCTTCTACCACTATCACCATGGTTTTGGTACAGGAGGACCAAAACTCCCAGGAACATGTAATATACTATGCAAGTAAGGGTCTCACCGACACTGAAACTAGATATTCACATGTCGAAAAACTTTCTTTCGCGGCGGTCATCACCGTCCAAAAGTTCTGACACTACATCCTGCTCCGCACCACCACCATCGTTGCCGACTCGAACCCCATGTACCATGTACGGACACGTCAGGTGCTTGGGGGCAAGTATTCACGCTGGATCGTGATACTGCAAGAATTCGATCTTCTTTTCGAGAAAGCCAAGTCCAAAAAGTCCTTGGTGTTTGTTGAGCTAATTTCTGACTTTCCCCATGCTGATGTAGAAGTTGCGCACAATGACTCCTTTCAAGATGAGTCACTGTTTCTCATCAGTACGACCGATCCATGGTATGGAGATATTTCTTTATATCTTCAAACCTAACGCTTCAACCCTCAACTCTCTCACGATGACCGTCATTGAATTCGTCACCATGCAAAGTATTATCTGATCATCAATGATACTTTGTACCACCGTGGCATCGATTCCATTCTTCGACGTTGTCTAACCCACGATGAGGCTGAACACGTTCTCAATGACTGTCACGCTGGGGCATGTGGCGGTCACCTCTCTGGGATGGCTACATCCCAGAAGATTTTGCACGCAAGATATTACTGGCCTATTATCTTCAAAGATTGTATTGAGGCCGTAAAAGGATGTCCTCCATGCCAACACTTCCATACGAAGAAGCGCACCCATCCCGCCCCGTTACACCCGGTTATTGCCGTGGGCCCCTTTGAAAAATGGGGCATCGATTTTATGCATTGTAAGCCTACGTCGGCCGGGGGGCATAGTTACATCATCGTAGTTGTGGATTACTTCACAAAGTGGGCTGAGGCAATGCATACATACCAAAACGACGACAGAACCGCCACACTCTTCATGTTCAATCATGTAATAGCGCGGTTTGGAGTTCCTCAGGCTATAGTTACCGATCATGGTTCTCACTTTCAGAACCATATGGTTGATGAACTGAGCGATAGATTGGGTTTTCGACATGAAAACTCCACACCTTACTACCCCCAATCCAATGGACATGTCGAGGCCATTAACAAGGTCTTGAAAACCATGGTCCAACAGATGGTAGGTATGCACAAGTCCAACTAGCATAATATGCTCTTTTCAGCATTATAGGCCTACAGAACCTCTGTTAAAACCGCCATAGGGTTCACCCCTTTCCAATTGGTGTATGGATTGGAAGCTGTCTTGCCTATAGAGTGCGAAATTCCGTCCCTACAACTCGTTGTCCAACTTCTTCCTAACACTACTTCTGAGGAAGAACATTTCCTGTACTTAGCAAAACTTGATGAGTCTCGCCGAGATGTTGCTCTTGCTAATGAAGCACACAAGAAACGCATAAAATCTCAATACGACAAGTCAGTTGAACCCCGTATCTTCAACAAGGGTGACCTGTTCGTCACATACGACCAGAAGCATGACAAACTAGGCACAGGAAAGTTCGAATCCATGTGGCACGGACCTTATATCGTCAAATGTGTTTTGGAAAAGGGAGCTTACGAGATAGAAGATTATGACAGAATATCTTTGGGTGAACCCCATAATGGGCTTTACCTAAAGAGGTACTATGCCTGACCCTTTCATGCATAGTTTTTTCTTGTATATACTGTACATGGCATGCTTGTGTGTTTTTGTGTGGTGTGACGCACTTGTTTTTGAGTGTCTTTAGATCTTGTTTTCGCTTCTCATACCATGTTCTGTCTATGTGTGCAGATGGCAACGTGCAATGGATTCGCGGACGGAGTTAGCCGACATGCCCGTAACCTTGCTTCGGTAGCCTGGGTACCGTATTCCCCAACAGGTGAGCTCATCAGCTCAGGAGGAAGTTGCCTTGGGTTCACAACCAATAATGCCGCAGAATATCTGTCGGTAGTTGGAGCCTTAACTGATGCAATTTCCTTGGGTATGAACCACATTGTCATCCACATGGATTCTCAACTGGTGGTTTCCCATCTTAACCGGGTTTACGTTATCCGTGATCCTACCCTACTCCATCTCTTAGAAAGGTCGTTTGAAACCATTCAATACCTGCACATTCCACGAGAGTTAAACACAGTTGTTGACTCGATGGCCAACTTCATTCTAGATTGGTACATTGCACACACATGATACTCATAACATGTAAAAGCATTCACAACACGTAAATAACGCACTGTATAGAAGCAAACATATAAACAAGATCACATCATTAATTTTTTGGAACACATAATGTATAGATTGTTGGACTGTCTGTATATATATATAATCACAAATGGTAGTGTTGATACAAAATATGAAGCCCGATAGCTTTCAATAAGTCTCTACAAAATCAGAAGCTTCACAGCTTTCAGTAGTACAAAACCTGGGGCCTCTAAGCTCTCAGTACACACACAATGACAACATGTGGCCTATCGCCTGGCCCATACTACCCTAGGTGGTCTAACACCCCTAGCCAGATGAGTCTGGAAATAGTCCACTACTCTCGCAACCTTGCGAAGCAATGCGTTGAAGCGCGTAGTCGCTCCAACCGTGTGCACTTGCATGGGCCGCGGCACCTCATCTACCGCCGGCTCAAGAACAGCCAGTGTCAACCCACTCAGGTTGGCGTAGACTTTTTCCATCTTTGTGATGGAAGCATGCACAGCTGGATCCACCACCGCTCCCTGGATCCACCATCGCTCCCTCTCCTCTCTCTCTCTTAGCCAGAAGAGAGGTCCCCACTGGTCGTATTGGCCCCACATCTACACACACATGTTGTTCACCTGTCAGCACTATATCAAAAAAAATCATAAATGCACAAAACTTAAAAATTTCAAGGGTTGTTTATTCTTACCAAGGTCTCCCCATGCTGCTCCCTCAGGAAGCGGCAAGTCCGGGTAATCCATGAAGTCAGCGCCATTGTATGGAAAGTCCTCCACCATCAGTAACTGGCCTGCCAGCCAAGCAAAGAACTTAGGAGGGAATCCAATGATAGGACCCCCACCATGTCGAGCCATCACATCGGTCCACCTGGCCATATGTGGATCTCTGAGGTCCCTATCCTCTAGTGGCACCTAAGGATGCAAAAGGGGAACCCGTTCCAACAAGAACGAGATCACGATAGAACCATAGCCAAACTATTTGAGCTCCCCCCATCAACACTTTGTCAGCTGATATCGTACGTTTGCGAGGACCCCCTCGCACCAGTTGAATATCTTTGGGGACAAACAGTCCTCCGCATAAAGCATGTGTGCTCTAGTGGCTAGGTGAGGAGCTTGACTCCCCGCCATCCTCGTAATGGTAAATAGAATGGCCCGCAATGGGTGCTCCCGTACATCTTTAATGCAAATCTTCCTGTTAGATGCACGGGCATTGGGACCACAATGCTGTCGAATCAAGTCTTCCACGGTTCGATCACTCCCACGTGATCCAATGAGTGTCACATTGTCCCCCCTTCAACACAAACCAGTCATAAAATAGATGTCTTCAACATCTATGTGAAGCTCATGCTCACCAATCATGAACTACTGCTGGGCCGCATCCCAACATTGGAGCATGTGGATCAGTAGTGGAAGTTGGGAGCTCATCCCCTGAATGCAGAAGAACTTGAGAAGCCCACAGTTTCTCAATGCTCCCACACAATTTGGATCATTGGCAGCTTGTTCATCATCTAATTCATGTTCCCTTTCCCGCCATTCTATAACCATTCTAGATGCTTGGAACCCGTCAACAAGGATTTTTTAACAATGTTATCGGAACCGGACCGGAACCAGCAAAATCGGTCAGTTCGACCGGTTCACAGGCTTGGCCGGTCCGGTCAGTTAAAAAAAACTCAGAAACCAGATTCTGCATCAAACCGGGGAGAAAAATGGCCAGTTCCGTACGGAACCGGCCGATCCGTACTCTGCCAGCTAATTAAAATCTATTTCTGATGTCATGGGGGTGACGTGTCTTATTTATAGTCACTTGATTGGCCAGCTAATCAACAACTTTATTTGCAGATATTTTCACATGCTTAAAATCCAATTCCTTGAAACACATGCAGGCTTGATGGATCCAAGATATCTTACTCTTCATTCCCCATGGAGGATGTGAATTCTTTTCGTTGCTGTGATCCATGATCAACTTCGAGTCACCTTAAAAAGCAATCTTCTACTCTTTCTTAAGATCTTCCTTTACACCAAGGATCAAGCTTCCAGTTTCATCTTGATTGCTGGTTCTGGTCTCAAAATAATAAAAACTTGGCATGGATTCCAGGATTAGGCCTTAATCGCTTCTGAACACCCCATCTGCAACTGCTGAACCTGGGTTTTCTTTTGTAGCCCCTTGAGAATTAAACTTTTCCCAACCTACCATGGGAGGCTTCCATGTCTAGACTGTAGTTGTAATTTTATTTACTTAACCTCTTCCCATTAACTAAAGAGATCAAACTTGACTATGTTTTTGTGACTTTTCTTATATTATTACTATTGGATTATCTACTTCAACAATTTCAGAGGTGATTATGCAGATGCTAATTTAGTTATTTGGTGCTATTTTGGTTATTTGCACCCATATTTGCTATATATATGAGAAACTTTACATATTTGTGTATTAATGGTTTGGATTCATATGTATGCTGCTACGAACATAAAATAAGATAATAATTAAATAATTAATAATTAGGTTACCTAAAGTTAGGTTATGAAATGAGGCGTCTCCTCAACATCAAATGCCCAAGCCATATTTAAGGTGGGGCCATCATTGTAACATATCATCTTTTATCCTATCAATCAATAGATTATTATCATTTATCTCAAATATGGAAGACGGTCTCGCTTCTTAATCCTTAACCGGACACGGTTAACTTAGTGAATGGATACATTCACTGCATTTGGTATCAGAGCCAGATTCGGCTCCTTCGAGCTCATCGCTGATCCTCCAAGCTCTTGGCTAAATTATCAAGTTTCTTGAAGACTGTGGTTTTTTACCATAACTTGGCCATTGGCCATTCCCTCACCAATTCATCCTTTTCCACGTCCGGTGCACTCCACGCTCCATTCTTCTGCACTCTCTCTCTCTTCATCCGTGCCCTTTCTACATCTCCATTACCACGCCCTTTCTACATCTCCATCGCCGTCCCCTTTTTCCATCTACATCTGCTCCGCCATCCACCTGCTCCACCAGTCCGACTCATCTCCCCCCCGTCCTACATGCATCCTGCATCCCTCGTGTTCTTCCTTCCTCCCTTCCGTGTATCCACTACACCCCACGCCACTCCAACCTTATCCACAGTCTCGTCCCTCGTTCCTCGTCCACCTATAGCTCCCTACTGCGCCCTCCACACCCACGCTCCCATTTATCTCACTCCACGCCCCAACCACCTGTGCGTTCCTCCCACCTCTCCGTTGCTCCCCATGTTGCTTCCTCTCTACATCTCTGTCGCCCCCCCACCTACTGCGTCCACCACCACTTCCCTTCCGACCCTCCTTCCTCCCTCCCCTCCACAACCGTTGTTCTGCTCCCCCACTTTCCATCCTTCGCTGCCTCCCTCCATTGCAACGCCCCAGCCCCACTCTGCCTGCTCACTCCCACCTCCCGTGCGCTTTCCTGCTTGCGCCCAAGTTCCGCGCTCATCCTCTGGGCACTCCCATTTGCCCGTGCAACCGTGCTCTACCACCTTGTCCCCGAGCTCCTTCCGCTAAAAAAAAACAAAAAAAATAATATTATAATATAAAAAAGAAATATTTCAAACAAAAAATATTATAATATCATTGTTATAATATTATTTAAAAAAAATAAAAAATTGTTATTATACTATATAACATTTCAAAAACAAACAAAAAAAAATATTAATAATATTATTATTATTAAATTTTAATAATTATTATTATTATCAAAGAAAAAAAAATCAATTCTTTGAAATAAGAATTATTTGGATAACAAAACAAAATCAAAAAAAAAAAAGAGAAAAAAAATATATTATTTTCCCAGAAAAAAGACAAGAAGTAGTCAAGTAAAGTTGTCAAAGAAGTAAAAAATTCTATCACCGGAAGAATCAAAAGAAGACCAGGGAGACTCATCAAAGAAATCAAAGAAGATCATCCCACCGTCGAAGAAGTCAGAAACCATGGAAGTCGATTTGCGAGAAAAATTAGAAGCCACGTTATCGAAAAGACAATGAAGAATTGCGCGACATAAATAACAGTTCAGAAATAAGAATTGAATTACAAGAAACGTACAATGGAATAAAAATCTCTGACCAGGAAAGGCGTATAGAAAAATTGTATGCATAAATTGATGAATTAAAAGCCGAAAATAAATTCAATCAGAGGTTAGAAAATCAAGATATAAAGAAGGAAATAAATAATTACGAAGCAGAAATAATACGCTTGAACAAAATCGTTAGCGACAAAGATGAAGAACTAATGCAGTTACGACATAAATTAGAAAGTCAAGAATCAGAGGTCGGCCAGTTTCGACAACAGATAAAAGTTCTTCAACAACAAAATGACGACTCTAAAAAGACACATAAGTCAGAGATCGCGAAGAGTAATAAAGCATTATCTAACAATGCTGAAGAAATTTTTAGACTAAGAAACCATAACAAGATACTAGTCACAAAAATTAAGAAGTTGAAAAATAGCCGAAAGATAGAACAATCTATGGACGACATTGAAGGGAAACTTCTAGACAAGCAGGAAGAAAATAGTTGTATTAGAAGTCATAATGAAGATCTTAAGGAACAACTTAATACATCTGAAGATGACAGAAAATTGCAAGTCAAATTGATTAAGAAGTTTCAAAATGATAATAGGCAGTTAGAAAATAAGTTGGAAAAGATACAGAACAAAAACTTAAATCCTCAAGAGACGAAAATACAACTTCCAACTCAGATCAATGCTTTAAAGGAGACATTCGTAAACGAAAAATGACATCGTGGAAGTTCCCTATCGACACCCCAACCATAAAAACCGATATTTGAAAAAGTGAGAAATGTCGAAAGATAATGGTACTAATGTGATCAAATCTCCTGACGACACATCAGTAGGGAATCCCATCAGTCCACAACAAATCAATTTGGG
Organism: Larix kaempferi; assembly: GCA_027924585.1. Taxonomy (NCBI): domain Eukaryota; kingdom Viridiplantae; phylum Streptophyta; class Pinopsida; order Pinales; family Pinaceae; genus Larix; species Larix kaempferi. Next base: position 11,640,903 of record BSBM01000993.1, read on the forward strand.
ATGGATTGATCTGTCGACATATCAGAAGTTATGTTCGACTCTTAGCAATTCGTATCGACATGTTTCGTCATCTACGAAACCACATAAAATGATGCAGAAACATTATAAGGATTTGAGGACAAAGCCTTTCTAAGAGAGTGGCAATGCTACGAACATAAAATAAGATAATAATTAAATAATTAATAATTAGGTTAACTAAAGTTAGGTTATGAAATGAGGTGTCTCCTCAACATCAAATGCCCGAGCCATATTTAAGGCAGGGCCATCATTGTAACATATCATCTTTTATCCTATCAATCAATATATTATTATCATTTATCTCAAATATGGAAGACAGTCTCGCTTCCTAATCCTTAACCGGACACGGTTAACTTAGTGAACGGATACGTTCACTACATATGCACATGAATATATATGTTTTTTTTTAAATATGAATATTTTATGTATTTTTTAGTCGACCGTTTTTTTACCCAGTTTTTTGCCAGTTCCGGTCCGGTTTCCGGTCCGGTTCACATTTTGGGCTTCGTCGGTTCGATGACCGATCCGGTTCCGATAACATTGGTTTTTAACAATGTTAGGACTTGCTTCACCCACTGGAAGTCCCTCTTTTGAGTTTTGTTTGAGTTTGGGGATGGACGTCGCCGTTGTCGCACCCCATTTTTGCAAACAGGGAGATGTCATCGCAGTCCACCTATGAGACCTTTGCGACAACTCGGTCTCGTCGCAGTTCCCAAAAGGGCCAACTGCGACGAGCCGAGGGTGCAATGGCCCTTCCCAAATCAAGCCAAAACCCAAAAAAATGATTGAAAATCAAAATTGTAAACCATTATGATTTTGCTAGCTAAAGTTTAGGGTTACCTGTTCCTGATGGCAGGTGAAACGGTTGATCATAGCTCCCGGAATCGACAAGTGAAGATCTAGCGACAAATGGCACTATTCCTCCCAAATTTGGCAAATAGAACAATGGTGTCTATATTTGGTTTTTATTTCTATTTATAGGACAAATGGAATATTCCTTTTTCAAATATTTGATGTCGTTATGCTATTTGCTATAGTTTGGATCAGTTTTATTATATTTGAACGCTTGGTTGACTATTTGACCTAGTTTCCGAGTGTGCAAGAGTTTGTGAAGTGCCTTTCTGCGCCATGCTCGTATTGGAACGGTCATCTCAGGTATGAACATCCCTTGTGATTTTTTGTCGTTTACCCATTTTTTCATAGATTGCAATTAATGAGCTTACTCTTTGTTCTTTCTCGTGCTCTTGAAACTATGAGAATATGTTATCGAGTTACGATTTATCACTTTTTCGGGCTCGTTAAACTCCTACGGAAAAGGAACCCCCCGGAGTCTACCGTTAAGCTCTTTTCAGGCTCTCAAAATACGAAAAGATTGCCAAGTGAACTTGTCACGTTCACGCTTGTAAAATAATTTGAATGGTCGTCTTTCTGGTGATAGTTTACCCCTTTTTCGGACCAGGGGGCACTAGGAACGAAAAAGGTATACTCCAGCCAATCATGACTGGAAGAGTCCTCTCCCACGTTGTTTTACCCTTTTTCAGGCGATGAGGCTAACTTTACAAAAAAGGACCGTTGGAGTCTTCTTTAGTTCTTTTCAGACTCTCTAAACATGAAATGACGACCGAGTTTACCTTATATGGACTTGTTAAACTCTTACATTGAAGGGCCCGCCATGGGACGAACCCCTCCTGTCCCAGGTTCAAAAAATATTAGGGATTGGACTCATCTATGAGATGAGCTATACCGAGCATCTGATTACCCTCATCAAGCTCGTAAAAAACACATGAGGTACTCATCGTTCATGATGGGAAAAAAGGAAATTTTTTGTGTTACACACCTTGTTAGTGGCAGTATGTAGTCATTCTTGAACATGGCACTCATTTGCATTTGCATACAGCACTTGGATCATCTGTTTGTCCTCGAGTTCCACTTATTTCTTGAGTCTTGTTACTCCTTTGAGTCATTCAAATAAAGCTTCCATCATCAGTTGCATTAGGGAATGGTGTCATACTCGTCATGTCAATACTGCCAAGTCATGCCATGCCCATGTTCAAGAATATGTCCGTCATTTATCATCTGCAGTCAGTACGCCCGCCATCATGTCGGTCTACTCTGAGTCATTCTTGCGTGTTACTGTACCATCCGATCTACTCTACACAATTTTTGTCGTCTTTCGTGTTGATTGGTGGGGGATTTATCATGGCCCTCCTTCGATGGATTTGTCCTTATCGACATCAGCTCATCATCCGAGGATTGAATCTAGAAACCAATTAAGTACCTTGGCCCTGCATGCCTCAATGGCAGGTTACCTCGCTTTCAACATGAGTTTATATCATTGACTCTTGATTGAAATATTTCATCTTGCGTTCGACTTCAACTCATTTATTCATGCTCAATGATATGTACTGTGATACCTTTGGAATCATTGACATCAATGATGATCTCCCTCGCACTTGTTAACGGTTTACATCAATGGCCGGTAATTAAGTGGTTTCTACCATGTTCGACGTCAAGACATTTGTAATCACATGGATAGATTCGTATCATTTCGGGTTCAGCTTGAAGACCCTGGGGAGTCATGTTTTACCCAGGTTGCGACGGAGTTTGTATTGAGTTATATCACACGGATCCACATTTGTATTGTTCGTGGTTGTGTTATCATCTCATCATGGATCTACGCTTGTGTCTAGTAGCCATGATTGTGTTCAGTCGGTCATTACTACCATGGATCTGCACTGTATTGGTCAGCAGCCATGTTGTACTTCATATGAGATTGTCAATTCAGATTCAGTTGTACTGCAGCAATGTCCTTCGTCTGACAAGTCTATTGCCATCTCTTCTATCAAAGCACTTCACCTGTCTATCTTCAACAGCTTCATGCTTTGGGGGGCATTCTGTTACACCCAAAATCTACCCATCATGAGATTTAGTGTATACACCCCTGAAGATGTCTTGACTGAGTAATTAACCTGGGAGGATTTGTACCCAGTTGTACCAGGTTTTGAGAGGTTGTCGCAGGTTGCATGCATGCAACATGCGACGTTGCAACTTGCCTCACTGCAAGGTGCGACGAAGTCAGTTAATGGGAAAAAATAGCTTCTTTGAGGTTCTTCTCGAAACTCTTGACTTGGGGGCTTATCCCTGACCTCTAGGGGAGTTGGTACTCGATTCCTAACACCTTGGGAGGATCCCCTATCTCTCTCCTACTAGCTCTCAACCTATCCTATCCATACCCTATCCACTTAGTCCTATATAATAGAAGCTCTACTTCTCTCCAAAGGGAGGAATTCTATGGTGTTTCCATGCTGGTGAAATCACTCTTGAGAGATCTCTACTCATCCTTGAGAGACTCAAGCTTCCTTAGGAGGAAATGGCAAATGGATTTGTTGGAGAAGGGCTACAGCATTAAGCCTTGGTTGTAGTTCTATATCTCTGCTATGTACTTCCCTATTTTTACAGTAATGCAAATTCTTTCCACCAATATTGTTCGTGTGTGCAATGATATTGAGTAGTTTACCTGCTTAACTGTTTACTTAGATCTCTTATTGTTTAGCTACCCTTTTACTTGTTTCTCTTGTTTCTTGTCTTGACAGGTCTTACAGCTTAGATCTGACGACCGTGAGACGTGGAGCAACGTTTAGAAGAAAGGATAGCGAAGTGAAAGGTAGGACATCTCGTACTCGATCCTTAAGTAGATCTAGGAAATGCATTCGTAGCCTGTCTCATTTGTTCTAGACTCGCATTGAGCTAGGGAGATCTGGCTCGCGTCCGCTCGAGTGGATTGTCTGATAAACAATCTTATTTATTGGTACAATGACATGATCTAGCTTTCTTGTTTGTTCTTCAATTATATTTTCTTGAGAGAGAATGCCTTCAAATATTTTTGATGATTTTTCCATTTTGGATTTTATCCTCTCTTGTTGGATATCAATATGTTCAATTTCATTTTGATGTTATTCTTGTAATTTTTCTTCATGCTAATTCTGAAGTTGAATTGTGACACTATCCATTAAATTCTTCTATCTTTCGTAAATTCTCATTTGCAGTTATGATTTGATCTCAACAAAGTTTTGAGGGCTTCTTTAACTTTCTTACCAATTTCTTCTTCAAATATTGGTTCTTCAACATTTTTACCAATTTCCTCTTCAAGTATCCTGATATTTTTGTCATCCCTGATAATTGATTCTTATTCTTTTAGATATATTTTCACATTCTTCACATCATTAAGAAGTTGTTGATTGTCCTTGGACTCGTGATTGTCTTTCTCGCATTTTCTCCTCTTTTCATGATTTAAGTTCTTAACCTCTTTAACTAGTGTTTCTTTAAAGGCTTGTAAGTTGGATAACTCAAAACCTTCCTGAAATATGTATCACGGGGAAACCCACCAAATACTTTCTCTCATTTTGAGGATGGTACCTGGGGTAAACCGGATTTCGTAAAAGCTCGAGGCTTTGTCAACATAGCGTCAAGGATATTACAACAATAAACTCATTAATAGCTCAACATCTAAGTAGCGGGAATTGAACCTAGGTGTGAAGGATAAAAACATTCCTCCCAACAACCCTTATGAATCATATTGCATTTTTTTTATGTTAGAATGTGTGTGTTGATATTATGGGCCACTGTGTAAAGAGATGAACAAGATATGATCTAATTGAAGTTTCAAACTTGTTAAAGAATTAAAAATGTAAATTGTTCCCCAATTTGTTATGTAAAGATAATTTATAGGCAACATATGCATATCTTTTGGTTATTGTGATTTATTGGCACACACATATGCTAAATTGTGTACTTCTTTGAATGATAGAATTAATGATTTTGTGATTACTTACATGCAGTACAATTTTTAAATAAAGAATAATTCTCCACTCCTTATCAGTATCTTATATCTAATGACTACAGGTTTGAGGAAACTCTTGAAGAATTTGTTTTTCCAAAAGGAGATCCAGATGTTGTTACAATCAGTGGGAGAGATGTTGAGATTTTAGAAATGGGAATCTTTATCAATGACACATTGATTGATTTTTACATCAAGTAAGTGTATTCTTTTTTTATTGGAGTGCATGTTGATGAGAAATTTGTTCGATTTCCATCTTGTCTTGTTTGCTTGCATTGGAATGCTTTACTATTTCATTATCTTGTGATTATGAAATTCCAGAATAATACTGCATGGAGATAAGAAAAGTGGGTGATAGTTATTTTTGAGATGGTGTTTTTGATGTGGTTAATCATTTCACCTAGTAAATGTTTCTGCATTATGATATAGTCTCAAGGGAAAATTGGAATCTTTATGTGCTTACATTGTTGCAACCATCACATAAGAATAATGTTTACAATCGATTGAGAGAAGTGGCATAGATTTCCATATTTCTTTGTATTGCCTAATATGAATTTCTGTGAAATGAAGATTGGATATGGTTTGTGCTATGTTCAACTAAGTGGTTGATACTATTGTATTTGGTAATGTATTGATACTTTTACACCTAGCAGTCCCATTGACTTATTTGTGGTCACTTGTTGGACATTGATAAAATGATCTTATATTATCTGGAATATGGAGCAGTAGAAAGATAAACTTGGCATCAAACATAGATATTTGGAGTTTTGGAGAATGAAATCCAAGAGTGTGGCTTGTAAGCTGTAATATTGTAGTGGAATTGCATTTTGAAAATTATAATGCCAAAGGATGGAATGTTTGAACATCTATGGGATTATTATTATGTTTATTTGTGAGATAATCAAGTTGTGTGAACTTTCTAATTATGTTCATGTAAATTTTATGAGACATTGCATGAAGGATAGGTATCATTCTCACACACATACAGGCATCAAACTTCCAGTTTGATACTCCAGTTTCAACCATCACATAGATGCAGGGGAGTTTTTCCCTGTAGTTTTCCCTTATTCCATTATATACCTTTTTCTTGCAATTGTGCTAGGCATATATAGTCTTCAACCAACTACTATCTGAAGGCCAAGAACTTAGAGTAAATATACAATTTTCAGCATTAGTATGCTCAACATAAGATAAAGGGAAACAATATACAACCAAGCAATTTAGGCTCATTATTCTTATTATGGGAACCCATACTCACCTTTGGGAACCCAAACTCTGTATGATGAAAAACAAACACCATTCAAAACCTATTGACGCATAGAATGTAGTTTGGACCTCGAGGATGGTTATCATGGAGGTCAGAGACCCCGAAATCCCACTTATTTGACCTTCAAATGAAGGATTTTCAATTCTAGTCATTTATCATGGTTTCTAGGATATGTCCCAAATTGGCCATTCTAGGTCCTAAACTCCATATTCTCCATTTTAGAGCATCAATAAAAGCATATAGTGACATAGATCCATTTTGGATCATCCCTCCTCGTTTTGGGAGGATTTTGGTCCCCAAAAAAATTAATTTTGAAGGAGACCATGAAATAATTTCTCAACATTCTTATTGGACTACCAATTGGCCTTGGCTAGCAGTTGTTTCTTCAATCATACTCTTGAAGCATCAATTACCTTCAAAAGAGAAAAAAAAATGGGTTACAAAGATGCCATAGATATAGATTACATGTTACCTTGTTGGTAATTGCATTGTTGACGTGAGGAGCTTTTCTTATCGAGCTCTATTTTCATAGGTTCACAACTTTACATAGTGTATTATCAAAATTCTACATTGTGCAAGCAAGAACTGTGGTGTAGAACAAGCAAGGAAGTGTAGATTTTAGTTTCAACCATCCTATGTAGGCTTTACCATGCAGGCAATCCACAGACATATTGAAGTTCAGACATGATGTTCGAGGAAGGATTGCAAAAATGAAGCATTGATCCCCTTGTGTGTATGCAAAGAAGTTATTGACTCAATCAACTACGCCCCTATTGATACCAGGAAACCAGTTTTGCATTACCTGAAAATTTGGACTTCATGGGGCTCCCTAGCCCACTCATTTCTGATAATAACACTATCATCCTCTTCTGCATTTTGATTCCTAATGCCATTCCTCTGTATATGTGAATTTGGATTTGGATTTTGGCAAGCCATGGCTAGAGAAAGCGCTTGACTGTGAACCAAGAACTAACGATGAAAATTCTGCAGCATGGGTTACCATACTCTGCTGTGAAAAAAATGTTCCTACCAGAGATGCTACTATATTCACATTATAATAAGGATGAATCCAATTACTGCCAACCTGTTTTGCTGACAGTTGATGCCTCATAAACATGCTACCCATCGTTTGTGGCTTTTGATCCAAGTGTTCTACATTCCCATCTGTAGAAATATACAGTAATTAATATTTTTATAGCGCATACAGTATATACTAGAAATAGTATAAGCATATAAAGCGGTAGCTGACACAACAAATGAGTTTCAAGTAGTTACCTTTCTTTTGAAGTAAATCTATCCTTTGAAAGTTAGGATCTTGAGGTCTTTTAGGAACTTCAATATGACCATATTGAATTGTTAAAGAGCGAGGTGCATTACCAATCAGGAATCCTTCATCCAATTCATGCACTTTATTCCAACGTTGATATGCATGTTTTACCAGTTTTTCCACAAAAAAATTCAAAATAGTATATTATAATAGTTACACAGTCATGTCAAATATCGCTAGCTCATTCGGTTAAGGTTTGGGTCTCATCAGCAAGGTGACCCAGGTTCAATTCCCCTTATTGGTGAGCTATTTGGGAGGAGACACCCAAAATCCAATCAGTTGACGGTTGGTGTGGCCTAGGACGGGTGCGATAGCTGGGTGATTTTGACGGCTTAGATGCCCCTAGGTCATGGTTTCTTAGACCAAAGGCCACTCTTGCAAGTTAGGGAGATTCTAGCAAACAAAAAAAAATAGTTACATAGCCAAACCAAAGGATCAAGTAGTTTCCAAGGACATGTCCAATATTTATTTTCTTAAAGAAGGAATTTTAAGATTGAGAACTTAATTTTTGAGTTTCAAAGAGTTCTACCCATGGAATGGTTTGTGTCTCTACAATAACACCTACTAGTTCATATATGACATTAAATACAAGATGAATATTGTTTTGAACATGATATACACAACATTTGTTATTTATTACACATGTCCTTGCGTGCTCCATTGTTCCTTCCCACATCGTAGCTGAAATTCCATTGCAAAGAAACAGTGCAACTCAAATAATGAAGAATTCACTTACTAGCCTACCAATGAACCTCCTTTTGCTTTACCATAAATTGAGTTAGCACATTTTCTTCATAGCACAAGTTAGGATAAGTATTGCACTAGCAAAGAAGTCTACCAATCAATTTGTGCTACAATGTAGCATCCACATATTTGCTTGGGTCATCAACTCTCATCTTAACACAAGGATCCATGGGCGTAGAAACAGGTTTGCAACCCTCCATTTTGAACTTTTTCAAAATCTGATATGAACCATTACACCAAAACCCCGAGGTGTTAGTGAAGGCCTCCCATTAGGATCTTAACATCCCACCACGCTCCGCAATCTAGACTCCGGGATGGATGTGCGCCCGTACAGTGGTGTCCCCTTTGAGCCGTATGAGCCCCGGACGAACACTGCAATGCCGATGTTGCCACCTGCTCTATGACTCGAACCTAGGTGGGGGCTCTGATACCAAATGATACGAACCATTACACCAAAACCCCGAGGTGTTAGTCAAGGCCGCCCACTAGGATCTTAAAAAAATATTCACAACATACTTGGCTTGAGTCAAAATAAGTTGATCTTTATACTGCGACACTCCCAAACCGAGACAATAGTTAAGAGGACCCAAAATTTTTATTTCAAATTCTTTACATAATTCATTCTTTGACCAGTGAATTAATTCATCATCATTTCTTGTCAAAACGAGGTCATCTACATGCAAAGCAACTATCACAATGCTACCACCATCACATAAAAAATATAAATTAGCATCCGTGGATGACATCTGCACACCTTTTCATGTAGTCACTCATCAATCCGAGTATACCTTACATGAGGAGCCTTCTTAAGACCATAAAGGGCCTTCTTCAACCTGCACACAAGATCCTCTTGGCCGTCAACTCCAAACCCCTGTGGTTTTCTTATATATATTTCTTCATACAGAACACCATTCAAGAAGGTTTCCTTCATGTCCATTTGGTGAAGACTCAAATTAGATGTGTAAATTAAATTTATTTAAATGTTTAGTACCCAATCTAAGTCTTTATTATCCAATTGTTTTCACAGCTCATGAGGTTGGGATGGGAAGAGTTGGAATTGCATAACACTTGGACACCTATGTACAATTTGTAAAAGCTAAGATGACCCTAAAAATGAGAAGAACAAGAGCAATATCCAGAAGGATCAGACCTTTGTATTTGCATTTATTGGTTTCTTGACATGGAGGATTTGTAACTTGTTGCTTGTAATGATGTTGTTGAAAAGACAATAGTTAAATCACTAGAAACCCAAATAAAAATCCATCATACACAACCCATATTTTGAGCTGCAACTTGCATGGATTCATATTTAAATTCGTAATAATACGAAAAATATGGATGCGATAAATTGTCCAATCATCAATGTCCATTGTCAAAACTGAAGATACATGCCCAAAACATCTCCAAAATCTGCCTAGGACATTTCTGAAATCCAATTGGAATGTCTCACCGTTTGGGTTGTGCCCTGTTTTAGGTTGCTTGTGGTTTCCTTCAAGGTTGAAACCTACTTCATAAGTTTGCACATTGAAGGATGAGGACTTGTTCTAGCTGAGTACCATCACCAACGAGGCACACAAATGGGTATGCCTTCCAATGAAACTGCAAAACACCTCAGGTAGTGGTCTTTCCAAACATAAGAAGGTCCCCTTCTAAGGCTTCTATGTATTGCTCTTCTAACTTGTGAAGATATACTCTCTTAAGGATGCATTATTAGAGAGTGTTAGAGCTCTCAAACCTTTCTTCTTCACACCAATATCTACTCAGATTTTACTGTTTAGCATATAATTGTCTGAATGTTAAATAGAGCCCTCATTTTAGGGAAGGAAAGATGCCCCACAGGATTCCAAAACTGCCCTCAATTAACTTCATGACAAGATATGCATCCTTTCATTGTTGTTGTGACCTCTAATGGCTATATTATACTCAGAATTTCCCAGATTGCAAGATTGTTGTATGTGGTTGTTACACTAAAGGCTGTCATCAGTACAACACTATCCAACATTGGTCCAAGCTGCTATAGGGTAGCTATTTGACTGACCATCTTATTTAGGGCTGCGACCAACCTGGAACTCCTGGAAACTCTCCTTTGCATGCTTCTATGGACTGATTAGGATTGTTTTAAAATGTTTTTTGCCTCCCTTATGACCCCAGATCTGTTACAATAAAGGTTTGTTGCTATAGATGACTGTTACAGGTTTGAGACATGCCTTCCTTAAGGCAGCTCCTTTTTCTACAGGTGTATGTCTTTATTAAGGATCATTTTTTTAATGATGTAAGACAACCCACACTAAGTGTTGATCCATGATATTGTTGTCTCCTAACCATGGATTTGATCCTATATCATTAACCGATTCAGTTTCTAGAAGTCAATGCATATCCTTGGATTCCTATTTTTCTTTTTTACAACTATAGTTTGGGATACCCACACTTTCATACACTTTGTAAATGACCCCTACCTTGATCATATTGTTCAATTCATCCTGGAATTTCAACTTGTACCAGGGATTCATTTTATTTGATTATTGTTTGATATATTTTGCACCCAATTGAAATTTGATTAGCTCACCACATCCCTTTTGGATCCCTTTCAAATCACGGAATATATAAGAGAGAAAACTCACAAACTCCTAAAATAATGTGATAGCTTTTGCTACTATCCCACCATCCCAACATTGTCTAACTTCTAGGTAGTAGGGTTCTTCTCCTTCCTTGGTTGTGTTTATATTTCTAGATGCCTCTCCAATTTGTATTGACCTTCATATTTTTACTGGTGTTGTGTTTATTTCAAACATGCCTTATTGCTCCTTCATGTATTGTTTTCAGACCGATTTTTTTCTTCCTCTGTTGTTATGCTAAACATCATCCTTTTGTTGTTATCTGATGTATGGTTTACTGTAAACTGATGCATCTTCTACAATAGCTCCTGTAAGGGTTTATCATTGTCTTTTGATCCCTTATTGAGGTATTCTTAGAATTTTTTACATAAGTTTGTCTATCCCTTGTTTTAGTTTATTCATACTTGGTGGAAGTACCATTTGTAAGAAAATCAGTCAATAAGTCTTGGTAGGATATGGGTATATTTGTTGGGGCCCCCTTAATCTTTCAGTTGTATTAATTTAATGTGAATAATCTTGCACATGTGTGGAAGGTAAGAAACTCCATAATATCCATAGTTCTTTTCTTCCTTTAACTTCTAGAAATGCCATATGAATAATTTCAACGTTTGACATTGTCTTTCCTTTTCTTTCAACTTTGTTTCATCTGACAAATGGAAAGGATAAATTATTTGATGTAGAGAAAGACTAAAACAATCTAAACAAGCATATTTGATATTTATGACAAGGAACTAGGGGGGAATCAATTAGAAACTGTTGCAGATTGGGCTAGGTGATGAATATATTTTCCTTGAACATATTAATGTAATTTCTTTTCCATATGCTTTCTACATAATTTTGAATACGCTTGTCATGTTGTAATTTAAGGCTGTTGTAGAGAAAGATGTGGCATGCTAGTTTTCATTACCAACTTTGGCTAACAAAAATGAATGTGCTAGGTTGTGAAGGGGAAAATTGTCATTACACTTAGTGATATTGTATTGGAAAATACATTGATAAGCATTATGCCCCTGACTGCTCCCCGGATATGGAAATTGCACTTCCTTTCTTGACATCTCTGTAGGGTGTATTTTTATCCTTTCAAACTTTTGATTTCAAATTCACGACTTTGTGTATATGTTGGATTGGTATATACTACAGGATGAATAATATCATAGCTCTCCTTCGAAAATAAAGGGCTTGCACATCCCATAAAATATGGGCTACTCATGAAAATAGTATAGTAATATGCTACGTAGAAGGTCTTCATTGAAAAATCACCAAATCCTTCACATATATTTCAGGAAAAGGATAAATATTTATTGGTTTAGCACCACATCAAAGAAACCCGCATAATTGATAATGGTAACGGTCTAGCAAGGGCAACTTTGTGGCATGTGAAACCACAATATAGGAGAATTTGTTGTGTAGAGTATACAATAGGAGTCACTATAGGATGCCACGCCATCGTACACATGGAGCACCCAAAGTAGTGCCACCTACGCACATACAACATACAGTTTGTACATATTAAACTTATGCATTCTTGCATTAATGCCTTGATGGGATTGTAAATAATTGAACATACAGTGTGTACATATTAAAATTATGCATTATGTTTTATGTTTTATATGCTCTGTCTTATCACCCAACGACTTATCCTTTCTCATTTATTTGTGACCACAAGGCAAGTCTTCATCACAAATTGGTTTGCATGGTGGGAAAAACTCCATAGTGATGCCTGTGTGGCTTGCCTTAGGACCCAGTTCCCTTTCTGCTCCACGAGGAGCCTCATATATTTCTTCTCCACATGCACAAGTACTACAAACTGTAACTGGGCAAGGTGCACACATACCTCCACGACAAGACATTGAATATTTCTGCCACATATCTTCGAGTAAGGGGGCAATCCTTGTCGTTTGTGGGCATTGTTCCCACAATCATGTACTTGTTGGATTTAGAGACGTCTAAATTACAATAATTAAGTTGGACATACGTGCATTATGATTATGATATCAAATACTGTCGAAAGATTACATTTATGTAATAATTAAAACATGCCAAACAATGTGATTAATTAAGTCATGGCATTATACGTATTTAAATAAGGATTTGGATACAAATACATATAGAATAATGTTAATCAATTATAATTGTTAATGGACCGATTATAGTTGATTAAAATAATAGCAGTAAATTGAGCTAAATAAGGAAATCAGAATTTATTCTGATTTATTTCAGTTTTTTCTGAAGTTTCCCGATTTGAAGTTTTTTATAAAATTGGAAACTCCAGATTTCTTTTGGACTTGTTTCCCAAGTATTAGCTAAATTTCAGCAGCCCTAGGATTAGAATCTTTTTCTTTGGCACTGCTATAAAAGGGCTGAGTCTCCAAGGCTTGCAATCATCCAGAAAAATTGTCTGCTCCATTGAAGACAGGATACTCTCCAGAGAAAAGGATTGCAAGTTCTTGGAAGGATTCGAGAGCCAACAACTCAAGTCAAGACCAGAAGCTGTCCGCGACCTTTGAAGATGGAAAGTAAGTTCCGCTGTGCATTAAACTTAATTTCTAAGTTCCGCTGTGCATTAAGTTTAATTTCTTGCATAGGAGTAGATCTTGGTTAGGGTTTAAAGCAATTAGTAAAACCCAACAATTGGTATCAGAGCCTCCCTTATGTAAGAATTGCTGCGTGTGAGCCTCTTGTTAAATCTCATTATTAATTCAGAAATGAATGAATGTTTTTTCCATAATTTATATTATGATTGTACAGAGCGTTTTCTCAGAATTCATAGTATAAATCTATATCGACTTCTTGATAGTCTCGGTCTTTAATTCAGAAAATTGGAAGGCATTTCAGATCCTTGACTAAGTGCCATTGAAGTTTAAACATACTGAATCTCTGCATCTTTTCTCCTAAACTGTAATCGATCTACGTTCTGCCTGATTTACAAGCTCGGTATATTCACTTGGCCTATCACAGAACCTCTGTTTCTAATCCCAGTAATTGACGGGCGTCTTATTTCTTATTCAGAGAAATATTTATAAATTTGAAGCCCGATTTTATCTCCAGAGTCTAGTACTGCCGTCGATCTAAATTTCCTGAGAGATAAAACGCAGATTTAATTCTTGTGCTTGAAAGAATCGACGTCTCCCGAACTGATAAATTCGATCTCCATTTTTGCTTTTAAGAGTAATCATGTTGAATCCTTGAAATCCAGTCCAGATATGAATCGTTCCCACAATAAAACTCTGTCATATCCCTTTTTTATGCCTGCGCGTTGGATCTGAAAATACATCCTCAGCGCTTTGTCCCAGAGGCCGTTTTTTACATGATCCCTAATCGTCTCCTTCCATATGAAAGCATTGCTCGGTTTGTGTCTGTGCACATCTGTTTGTGTAAATTGGTTTTGGTTTCCACATACACTGGCACATAACGAAACTTGCCTGGTCTTGTTCACTTGATTCCTCTGCCACTGTTTAACTGTCGGGGTAACAACAATGGATGGAGTAATAGGATGAGAGCCATAAAAATAAAAACAGAGATGACGGAAGTAAATTTGATTGAGAAATTCGTTTTATGCATCTATTGGTTTTGGAAAACATTTTTATTCACAGTATTGTCCATTGAAATGAAAAACGCCTTTGCATATCTCTGTATTTTTGTGAATGGCCGTGTATTTCATGTATTTGGCTCACGGGTTCGGTTGAAAACGTTTTGGTCATTCTGTATTTTAAAGGTTCAAAAATATTTATACCAGGAATAATAAACACAACAGCTGATTCAGTGAAAGTGTTCATAGTACATACTACATTAACAGTAGGGAAATTGCACTGAACGGTTAGAAATTTTTTTTTTAATTTGATGGAATGTTCAGTGTGGATGGAAAATGATCTTCTTGGATGCTTGGTTTACGATAACATACGTGTATATAGAGCGAAGCCAATGCAATTCTCTGAGTGTATTAATTACTTCATATTGGTAGTTTCTGGCTAGTCGGTATGAGTATGATGGGTCTTATTCTTACATCTTTATGGCTGGCGAGTTCATCAGATTCGAAAATCTCTGTGCTAGAATCGAATTCGATTCAGATTACACCCGATCCATTTGAAAATCAATGCATCCTTGTAAAATCCTGTGTGTAAAACAAATCTGTGTTCATTTTCTGTCTTGCTCATTCATTTAAGCTAAATTTTTGATGTTGCAACAGTAAATAACTTTCTATACTGTCTGCCTAGAAATGGCAATCTTAAGTTTAGTATTTCTGAATGTGATACTTTCTTTTAGAGATGTTAATGTTTTACTTGAACGAGCACATATTATCAACTGTTAAGTTAACAAATAAGGGTGATGATTTTAGGTATAATTTTGGAATCTAACTAAAGGCATTTTATGTATACATGTGTTGTTTTCGCATGAGTCAAGCATTGATGTTCGCAAAACGAACCGCTCTGTGTAAGACGATTGCAAGGATGACTCATGACAAGCTCAATGGACGTGGGTGTTAGCTTTCCCAAAGGAGGGTTGGCACCTGCTAAGCTGTTTGGTGCATAAGGGTGATGTATAACAAATAAGTTGCAACACACATATGCTGGCAATGTCTAGAAAAGCATTTGGGGCTTGGTGCACCAGGTCCGTTAGTGACCTGCCTTCCCCACTTGACTGGCCTGGTAGTTAGCAAATGGATATGTCAATCTGGCCCAAAGGCGGAAAAGACAATAAGGTAATGATTGCGCCCAAAGGTGTTTTTCATTATTGAGTGGTGTTTTGGCTAAAAGATTCAATGGAGCACATAATTTAATTTAGGCCTTTAGATGGATTTTAGAATTATGATTAAAGATCAAATCGTGATGCATAATATCTAATTTTTCCTTTTGTTCTTCAATTTTTCAGATCTAAACATAATGTCAAATCTAAGTCAAATTAAGCCCCTCATGGGGAACAATTTCAAACAGTGGGAAGAAAAGCTGAAATTAGTCTTAGGGATCATGCAATTGGACACTGCACTGAGATTTGATCGCCCCAAGCCCAATAAAGAGGGTGAAGAAACTCCCCAAGAGAAGGCTGATATTGATAGATGGGAGCATTCAAATCGCATGTGCATAATGGTGATGAAGCAAACGATCCATGAGACTTTTCGGGGCATAATACCTGATACAGAGACCGGCGCTATTAAATACCTTAAGGCCCTTGAAGAGAAATTCACAAAGAGTAAAAAGACTGAAGTTAGTACACTCTTTGTGAAGTTGGCAACAATTAAATACAAGGGAAAAGAAGGGGTTAGAGAGCATGTTATTGAGATGACAAGACTGCAACGTGCCTTGAAAGGGCATAATTATGACATCTCTGATGAAGTTCTCATTGAGTTCATTTTTCTGTCTCTCCCGTCCAACTTTAGTCAATTCAAGATGACTTATAATTGTCAAAAAGGGACATGGACACTACCTGAGTTTGAGGCTCAGTTGGTGCAGGAGGAAGAGAGACAGAAAATGACTAAGGGGGAAAGTGTTCATGTAGTAACATCTAATCATAAGGGTAAAGGCAAGAAGCGCAAGTTTGCTGCCAAGGTAGCTGCGAACAATGCCGCGCAGAAAAGCAAGAAGGAAGATACTTCTGCGAAAGCAGAAGAAAGGAACTGTTTTTTCTGCAAAGCGTCAGGACATACAAAGAAATTCTGCACTAACTATCATGCATGGTTGGCAAAGAAAGGTATGTCTCTTGCTTTAGTTTGTTCTGAAGTTAATTTAAGTTCTGTATCTAGATATACTTGGTGGATAGATTCAGGTGCAACGACTAACATCAGTATGTCGATGCAGGGTTGCCTAAGCCATCGCAAGCCAAATGAGGCAGAGCGCTACGTTTACGTAGGAAATGGCAACAAAGTAGAAGTGAAAAGCATAGGAAAATTTAGATTATTATGTAAGACAGGATTTTATTTAAGTTTTGATGCTTTAGTGGTTCCATCTTTCAGAAGGAACCTAATTTCTATGTCTTATTTGGACAAAAATGGTTATGTATGTTCATTTGGTAATGGAAAATTCAGTTTGTGTCAAAATTCTAAGCTTCTTGCTTCTGGTATCCTGTCTTCTTATGATAATCTTTATTTTCTAGATATAGACACTTCACATTCAGAGGCACTGCATGTAGATAATAGAAAACGTAAATTAACTTGCGAGAAATCTCCAACATTATGGCACAAGCGATTAGGACATATCTCTATGAAAAGGATAGAACGTCTTGTGTCTAATGATATTCTCCAACCTTTAGATTTTACAAACTTAAGTGATTGTGTGAATTGTATAAAGGGAAAACAAACTAATAAACGTAAGTATGATGCAAAAAGATGTAATGATGTCTTAGAATTAATTCATACGGATATCTGTGGTCCTTTTCCAAAAGCTACAAGAAATGGTCACCGTTACTTTATCACATTCATAGATGATTATTCAAGATATGGTCATATTTACTTAATAAAAGAAAAGGCGGAAGCATTAGACGTGTTCATAAAGTTCAAAACGGAAGTTGAGTTACAACTTAACAAACGTATAAAGTCCATTTGTTCTGATCGTGGTGGTGAATACTACGGTCGTTATGATGGATCAGGAGAACAACGTCAAGGTCCCTTTGCAAAATACTTAGAGGAATGTGGAATTGTGCCTCAGTATACGTTGCCAGGTTCGCCTGCAATGAATGGTGTTGCTGAACGGCGCAATCGCACCCTTAAAGACATGGTGAGAAGTATGATTGCTCGTACAACTCTACCTGAGAATTTGTGGGGAGAAGCCTTAAAGACTGCAACATACATACTTAATAGAGTGCCTACTAAAGAAGCTAACAAGACCCCTTACGAGTTATGGGTTGGGCGCAAGCCTAGCTTGAATCATTTGAGAGTTTGGGGATGTCCATGTGAAGCTAGGCCTTATAAGCCAAATGAAAAGAAACTGGACGAAAGGACCATTAGTTGTTACTTTATAGGCTATTCTGAACGATCTAGGGGATACAAATTCTATAATCCAACAGAACATACAGTTTTCGAGTCAGGAAGTGCGAAATTTTTTGAGGATAATGAGTTTGTGGGGGGAGATATGACAAAAGATAGTATTTTTGAAGAAGAAGAGACGAATGCGAATGAGACTATGGACCAAAGTCCTGGTTTTGTTCAAATTCCGATTGCGTTTAGAAATGAGACTATGGACCAAAGTCCTGGTTTTGTTCAAATTCCGATTGCGTTTAGAAATACATCTTCTGACAATATGCAAACTTCATCATCACAAATAACTCAGTTAGAAACTCAACATGGAATAGAGAACAGAAATGGACCTGAACCCAACCCAAACCCTGACATTGACATGACAAATGTTGATGGCCTAGGGCCTGTGGGAGATTCAGAAATTGATAATGATGTTCCTCCTCCTGTTGAAGATCAAGTTGTAAATGAACCTCAAGAAAATCTAGTACCTGTGCCAATTAGGAGATCTACTAGAGAGAAAAGATCTACACAATCTAAGGATTATGCATATCTTCAAGAACATGAGTTTGACATTGGCATGTTTGAAAATGATCCTGTTAATATCAAACAAGCTATGGAAAGCTCTAACTCTCAAAAGTGGATTAATGCCATGAATGAAGAGATGAAATCTATGTATGACAATGACGTTTGGGATATCGTTCCGTTGCCTAAAGACAAGAAACCCGTTGGTTGCAAATGGATATTTAAGACTAAGCGGGATTCTAAAGGCAATGTTGAAAAATACAAGGCACGTCTTGTTGCGAAAGGTTTCACACAGAAAGAAGGCATTGATTATAAAGAGACTTTCTCTCCAGTTTCATCGAAAGACTCTTTAAGGATTATATTGGCGCTTGTAGCACATTATGATTTAGAACTTCATCAGATGGATGTAAAGACGGCGTTTCTCAATGGTGACATTGATGAAACGATCTATATGAAGCAGCCAGAGAACTTTGTATCAGGTGATGCAGGGTCTATGGTTTGCAGACTTAAGAAATCTATCTATGGGCTAAAACAAGCATCTCGACAATGGTATCAAAAATTTCACAAAATTGTTAGCTCATTTGGTTTTGAGTCTAACATAGTAGACGAATGCATATACCTTAAGTTCTGTGGGAGTAAATTTATTTTCTTGGTTTTATATGTAGATGACATATTGCTTGCCAGTAACGATAAGGACATGTTGCATCAAACTAAGAATTTTTTATTTAAGAACTTTGAAATGAAAGATCTTGGTGATGCATCATTTGTTCTAGGGATTGAAATACTTAGAGATAGATCTCAAGGTATTCTAAGGTTATCCCAGAGGAACTATATCGATAAGATTCTAACAAGATTTGGCATGGAAAACAGCAAACCAGGAGATACCCCTGTATCAAAAGGAGATAAGTTTAGTCTAAAACAATGTCCCCAAACTGACTTAGATAAAAACATCATGAAAGATATTCCCTATGCCTCATCCGTGGGTAGCATCATGTATGCACAAGTATGCACGCGTCCAGATATTGCGTTCATCACTGGAATGCTAGGGAGATATTTGAGTAACCCAGGTATGGAACACTGGAAGGCAGCCAAGCGAGTGTTGAGATATCTAAAGAGAACAAGGGACTTTATGCTCACGTATCGGAGATCGGAACAGCTCGAGGTCATTGGATATACTGATTTTGATTTTGGAGGATGTGTCGACAGCATGAAGTCAACATCAGGATACATCTTTATGATGGCAGGCAGTGCCGTGTCATGGAAGAGCGCTAAACAGTCATTGGTGGCCTCCTCCACTATGGCAGCTGAATTTGTTGCATGCTATGAAGCATCTAATCATGGCGTATGGCTGAAGAACTTCGTCACAAGTCTGAAAATTGTGGATTCTATTCAGAAACCACTCAAATTATTATGTGACAACAATTCAGCAGTGTTATACGCAACCAACAACCGAAGTTCGTCAAAGTCAAAGTACATCGATATTAAGTTTTTGGTTGTAAAAGAGAGAGTGCAAAATAATGAATTATGTATAGAACACATAGGTACAGACTCCATGATTGCTGATCCTCTTACTAAAGGATTACCACCCAAGAAGTTTCACGAACATGTTGCTCGTATGGGTGTAATATCTATTTAGGATAGTTAGAAAATGTGGGAGTCTGAATATGTTTTAAGTTTTGTTTTTGATGTTCTATGTAATGCAATTGTAAACAATTTTGATGATATATACAAGTTGCATTCAGTTTCGGTTTCATTATTTCTTTCTTTAAAGTTTAATTTTTGACCTCATACAGTAAAGTAAAGGTGACTCAATTAGAAATAGGCACGTATAATCACACTTGCGTGTAATTTCTAAACTATATGTCCAAATCAGATTCATGTCATTCAGTTATGTTGGCAGCGTGATTTATGTCGGTTTAGTTGCGAATAAATGTGACAAGTGCTGCTTAAGTCCTTTGTTAGCATAATTGATGGACAGAATTGTTTAAGAAATACGATAAGAAAGACAGAAAAGTTGCATGCAATAAAGTTAAGGATATATAATCAAAAGGTTGCACTTGTCCATGTGGGAGATTGTTGGATTTAGAGACGTCTAAATTACAATAATTAAGTTGGACATACGTGCATTATGATTATGATATCAAATACTGTCGAAAGATTACATTTATGTAATAATTAAAACATGCCAAACAATGTGATTAATTAAGTCATGGCATTATACGTATTTAAATAAGGATTTGGATACAAATACATATAGAATAATGTTAATCAATTATAATTGTTAATGGACCGATTATAGTTGATTAAAATAATAGCAGTAAATTGAGCTAAATAAGGAAATCAGAATTTATTCTGATTTATTTCAGTTTTTTCTGAAGTTTCCCGATTTGAAGTTTTTTATAAAATCGGAAACTCCAGATTTCTTTTGGACTTGTTTCCCAAGTATTAGCTAAATTTCAGCAGCCCTAGGATTAGAATCTTTTTCTTTGTCACTGCTATAAAAGGGCTGAGTCTCCAAGGCTTGCAATCATCCAGAAAAATTGTCTGCTCCATTGAAGACAGGATACTCTCCAGAGAAAAGGATTGCAAGTTCTTGGAAGGATTCGAGAGCCAACAACTCAAGTCAAGACCAGAAGCTGTCCGCGACCTTTGAAGATGGAAAGTAAGTTCCGCTGTGCATTAAACTTAATTTCTAAGTTCCGCTGTGCATTAAGTTTAATTTCTTGCATAGGAGTAGATCTTGGTTAGGGTTTAAAGCAATTAGTAAAACCCAACAGTACTTGCTAACATTTTCCTTTATAACAACAAGGAACCTATTTCTTCAAGCTTCCACATCGGTAAGAATTTATGGCAATTTTTGACACAAGGACCTGTATGACATTGCTACAGGGATTTATGCAGAAGCATGGTAGCATCTTCTCACATGTCGAACATAACAGTTATAGGTTTATTCCATAACATGATAAGTTTCTTCCAATCTAGTCATCGTTTTTATGCACATAATGAAGTATGTGTAGAGCATGCTATCAAGAGTGCCCTCCAAAGGGAAATGGATCCAAAACTGCATCCAAACTCATTGCACCAATGAATTAATCCCTGCAGCAAAGCATCTTGACTATGATTCTATTTGATTTTAGGTTCAAAGACAAGCTTCGAGAGCTTGTGCTAAATTTCTTTACTCATGATTGAAAATGCATTTCAGTCATCAAAATCAAGAGCTCTCCATTTTATCACTCTTCTATTTCATATCACGTTTAGGGGACCAAGACTGGAGTCTGTCACGTACTTAAAAATATTCCTCCTACAGGTCCATTTCTACCCTTGGAAACATTTTTTGAAAGCACCATGGTTAACACTCCGATAATGGATTTCATTATTGTCATCACAGGAATAGAGCAGTTTACCATTGCATGGATGGCAATCCAATAAATTGACTGAGATTGAATCCCTAATAAATGTCTGCCAATGGTCCTGAAGTTTCTGGGCGTCATTCTTGATTTCAAGTAGGTGACTCTCACTTTTTTTCTTCTAAAGCACCAAACCATCTTCTGAATCGTTAACTCATATTCTTTAATTCCTATAGAACAAGAACTACATAGTTTGTCTGGCCATTGACCCCCAATCCTATACTTGAGAAGCAATCACTCATTGCTATTTTGAGAGAGGTTTAAGTAGCTTGACATGCCTCTTATTACTTCACTTTTGGATAAATGCAGACTCCAGAGGGTCTAAACCAACCAAAACTACGAAGTCTGAGAGTTTAACAATTTTTCCCCACTATCCGCATGATATATCGCAAAATATCACCCGAGGAAGCAGTTATAGGTACTTTTGAGTAACCTATGGTGACATTTTTAGTTAGATCCAGACCTCAATGAAGGAAAGTGAACTATTCTCATATCTGAGCATGTCTCTAAAATCCCTTTGGAGGGATGTCTCAAGGTTGACTCCTGCTAGTAGCAGCCGCTTATTTGCATATCAGAAGGGATATTTTGTAGGAGGATCTTGTAACATATCATGCCACTGCCTTCATTAAATCAGTTTGTCGAGGCACCTAAAAATCAAATTCAAGAAGCAGTAACAAGGATAAACACATTGAAATTGTATGCCTAGGAATAGAAGGTATAGTGAAGGGACTACAACAGAATCAGATTTTTCATGCAGTCTGATATTGGAAACCAAAACATACTCATCATCTTTGAGAACAATACTTGTTGTTGATCCAGATTGCAAATCACTTCTGAGAGCTTCATTTGTAAATGCAATATCTATATCAAATATTTCTCTTAGCAATGCTTCCTTTAATATCGTCATGTACATTGAATCTTCATAAATTCCTAATGAGACACACCTTGACCTGTGAAGCTCAAGTGTCTTCATGAGTCCATCCTTCAAGGATGCTCGAAAGGAAAAGTGGTCTTCTCCTTCCTTCCTGCTAACTTCCAAACAATGTAGGCCATAATGTTCTCCTCCTCTAACATCATTTTCAGTAATAGATGCATCCTTAAAACAGTGCTTATATCCAGTCAACAACATACTTCTTTGGCCCATTCCAAACAGTCTCCTTGCTTTTGGAAACCCTTAAGAAATTTTCTTTAATCCAATAGAAGAATCACCAGGATGAAGGCCCTCAAGAAGGAATTTCATGTGAAGGAGAAATTACTCGAGAAGAAGTTTAGCTACCAAGTCACTTGCTTCAACACCATTGTGCCCATAAAAAACAACAAGTAATCCAACTTTCTTCTCTTCCATATCTGAAAGACCTGGCCAGTCTGAATTTAAAATAAAAATTCTGTATTTTTATGTTGGCATTGATTGTCGATATTTTGTGTCATATAAATATTTAACGTTTCAATCTTTTGAGGCAGTTTCTGTACTTTGAAAAGCCATAGGTGTTTTCCTAGTATTTGTTTTAGTGTTATTTGGCCATTGGAGTGAGTCTGATGGGAAGATGAGGTATCAATCTTATTATTTATTATATTTGTAATTGTGGAAGCTGTGTATGTTCATGATCTTAGTTTCTAGATTCCATATTTACACCCAATGTTGTATGTAATACTGAAAACATGAAGTATATAGAATAGGAAAGGTTGTTGGCATGCAACTCACATATCTCCTTCAATGCACCTTGTCATTGAAAAACTAAAGTGCAACCCGACATGAACGATGAAACAGGACAATAGACAACAAAAGAATAGAAGGCATATGATCCATCTTAAACCCGGATCTATTAAGCACCGAGAGGGATCCAAGTTCTTGAGGTGTAAATTTTTTATACATTAAGAAAATGTTCACACCTTAAGAAATTTGTCGAAGTGTGGAACTTACTGAGATGAGTGGGAATGTTGAACCGGCCTCCGGCTTAGATTGATTGTGAATTCAAGGCCTGCAAAAGATCCAAAATATGGGAGGAAGTAACTAGCCAACCAAACTCTTAATTAAAAGTGTCGGGGGTGGGACTAAGCTAATAAGTGAGTTTACAGTTTCCTAATTCGCATATTCTTTACCATTAAATATTGCCCGACCCGAACCGATCCACTATTGTTGGATGCTATCCCTCCTTTTCCTTCTATGTAAATGAGTCAACCGAGATGGTTAGGGGAATATATAAGTGGTTCAACTCCCTTGATGCAAAAAAATATTTAAACTCTACCCCCCCTATCAGATAAGTTACTAAAAGAGAAGAGAAACGGATCATTGCCCAGAAAAAAAAGAGTTATTGAAATGCCTTATTCCATCCCCGCCAGGCTATAAGGATCCATTTTCATGGCCCAAAAGTCGAGATTTCACCTGGTTTTCCAATGTATTACACAAGGAACTCAGTGTAGAGAAGGTTGTGCAGAATTGGATTCAAGTTGATGGATATAAATTTCACTTCCCCGGTGGTGGAACCATGTTTCCTCATGGAGCATATGCTTATATTGAAAATATCAATAAAATGATTCCTTTGGTTGATGGATCAATCGGGACTGCCTTTGACACTGGTTGTGGGGTATGTTATGTGCTTTCCCCTTCATTCCTTGTGGTTTCAAATTCTTGGTAATTTAGTGGCCTTTTGTAATTCAAAGATCATTCCATTATTTTATGTTTGGGGATCAGAATCAACATTTTGAATTTTGGTTTCTATTTTTTAATTGATCTACATATTTCAGAAGCACAATAATGACCTAAACATTATCCATTGATGCACTTCAGCTGAGGGCTGAGTTGAGTTTCTAATTTTGTTTAAAAAATATTGTATGGTAGTCTATGTCTAATTTATGAATGTGTTTTGTGTTGCATGTTTGCGAGTATTTGCCGATTAGTAGAAAATATTGATGTTTCCTTTCGAAACAAATCTTAAAGGTAAATTGCATAAATGTTCTGCCCAAGGAAGCATGTCCACCACAAATGTAAGGGGTCTATCTGTAATTATTAATAAAGTTATGAGATCCTACGACTGGGTCCATCGAAGATTTCATTCCTCGTTTGTCCGATCAATCAATAAGTAATACGACCATCCATGCCATGCCGGTTGTTCCTCGAATTCAAAAAACCTCACCTTCGTACCCCTCTGGCAAGTGGTATTCATTTTCTAGCTTTTGCATTAGACTTTATAACGATGGTTTCTTAATCCAAAAGGCATCATACTTCACAAAATTATGAGGTTCACAAAAAACGTATTCATTCTACATACCCATCCCAAATCCATTTTAGTAACAAATTTATTCAAGGTATGTATGTTTCCCAGTTGATTGATGTTTGTACCCAAAGCAGATACAACTCTAGGCCATTCTAAGAAGAAAATTTAGTGGTTCCAATAAAAAGTCCTTAACAAAAATTAATAGTAAAATGCAATCAAGTAATTTAGTGATTCCCATAAAATGTCATTAACAAAAATTAATTGTAAAATGCAATCAAGTAAGTTTGACATTATAATGTTGGGCATATTTTGAAAGCCTAATGTGTAGTCGTCCGGTATTACTTGTATGTTTAATATTTAAAGTTAGTATTTGATCATGTATGTAATTTATCTATTGGTTTCAGATGAAAGAGTGCTTGACTGGTATATATTCATTTCCTTGTATTTACCAATATAGGTTTCTTACTAACTTGGGTAGATAATTTTCACCACGGCAGTTTTTTGTCTCTTATAAAAGTTGGGCTTTCCATTCCACGTTCTTTTTTCCATCCCTATACTTGTTTTCACTGCAAGTAAACGATGCACAAACTTGATCCATATTACTAGTCTTAAACTGTAGTGTTGCACTTAACAAAGTAGGATTCTATTTCGCAACTCTTGCATGTATGTACCATAAATGTTTGTGGTAGGACTCTTAAGCATATTATTGCTTAGAAGATTCTAAAGTACTATTTTTCCAGATTGTTACATCACTGCATGGATTTTAGACATTTTAAAATGTTGGATGATGACGACCTTGTAATCTTCACATTAGTGAATTTCTCTATAAAGGTGTTGAGATAGGATGCTGAGCTATATTATTTATCATAAGATTATTGAGAGTGCTTGGGAAAATACTTCTCAAGAAAATGTTTATTGATTGAGAATTGAATTTTATTCATTCACTATCTATACTCCTTTCATGGTTCTATTTTGGAATTATTTTTCATCTTTCATTTTTTGTTTCAACAAGTTTATTTTTTAATCAAGATTTAGTAGATTTATTGGATTTGTTTAAAACAATTTGCATTGTTGGTTGAGAGTCTCTTTTCTCTCTTCTTTGCAAATACATCATTAGTTAGCTATCCATTTTGCATGAGTACTTGAGATTTCCATTTGTTTGTTGGTAGTAGTCCTTTACTTTATAGAGAAAGTACAAATTTTAATTCAAGAAAAGAATATTAGTTTCTAGTATTGAAAATTTATGTCTTTCTCTACACTACATTTCTTTCTAATTTCATTTACTTATTGTACACACCACTTGTGCACACACTTTTCATACCCTAAATCAAACATCACTTGGTTCATGACTCCAAGTGGAGACTTAAAAGTAACCTCTAATCTAACACATTAAATTCCCTCACTTTAGGGACAAAACAATCTTGTAGTTAGGTTAGGACTAATATTTGCAATATAACACAAAATATGCATTATGTAATGAAATTAATATTAATGTTTTAAATTGATCATTTCTGGTTGTTTGCAGAAAAATGGTGAAGATGACTCCTTAGATGATCTAGATTATGTTGTCACCAATGTACCAGAGAAAGATATTGCTGATAATGATGCAAATGGATCAAATGAAAATGATGATGAATATGATGTTGGGATAGATGAGGATGATGAGGATGAGGATGAGAATGATGATGATAATGGTGGTGGTGGTGATGATGATGGTAGCCATTGATGCTACTATTGAGATTGTGGATGTTTATTGATTTATCGATGCTACTAGACACGTATTCTTATTTTTGTGATGATCCAAGTTCATATTAAATTCTGGGTCATTTTGATTTGTATGGTGGATTTATGTTGACATGTAAACTTTGATTACCCTTGATCATTTTGACATTTCTATATATGGATATTAAAAATATATAGTTCTTGTGATATTGGTATTTTCACTATATATATCGTTCACTTGTTCTTTTAACCTTAATATGATGATCTGTATGATAGGTTATTGATGTGATGATGTTTTATAAATTCACTTCTTTTGATGAAAGATAATGGTGATGTTATCGTTATTATATTGTAATCTTTTTGTATATTGGAAGTTGTCGATGAACTTTTCATGGAAATTAAGATATATGATGATGTTACTACTTTGGATAAATGTTGTCTATTTGTGTTAAATTTTCTTCATAAAGGCTATGTAATTAATTTCAATAATGGTATCTACAATTAATTTGAATGTTTCGTTATGTTATTTCAGAACTTTGAAGTAAATGATACATGAGAACTATTGAAATTAATGAAATAATTATAATAATTTGATATAATAAATATATTAGCACACAATTGGATATAGTTGCAGGTGCTAAATAACAAATCTAATGTGGTGCTAATAAGGAATCAAAATAGGAAGCAAAACTAAGAGCTAAAATGGAAGCCCACTATGTCATAGATATAGAAGCAACATTGGATGCAATACCTAGCGCTAAGTTGGAAGTCAATTCTGATGCTATTTTGGATGCCAAAGTAGAAGCCAAACCAGAAGCTAAACTAGTGGCCAACAAATAAACAAAATTAGATGCTTAATGGGAAGCTAAATGCGGGATTCATGAGGAAGCAAAACAAGAAGAAATTCAAGGATCTAAATGGGAAGAAAAATGTGGCGCTAGTGTGGGAGTAAAAATGTACGATAAATTGAGCGCTAAAGTGGTAGAAAAACATGGTGCTAATGTTGACATCAATAGAGATGCAAAACTAGGCGTTAAAAAGAGGCCCAACACTTGATGTTAATGAGGAAGCCAAACATGGCATTGATATGGTAGCAAAATAAGATGCTACTTTGGATGCAAAACATGGCACTACATAGGAAGAAAATTATGTTGCAACAATAGAAGAAAATTTTGGCTCCATCTTGGTAGAAAAACACGATGCAAAAAAGGAAGCAAAAATTGGTGCATATTGGAAGTAAAACGTGGTGCAAAATGGGATGCTAAAGTGGTAGCACATCTCGATGCAAAATTGGACACTAATTTGGATGCAAATATGGCATGAATGTAGATGCAAACATAAATGCTAACACAATGCTTTTAAGGATGCAAATAGGGCGCTTATGGGGACGTCATTTAGGAAGTAAAAAATGACGAAATCTAGCACGAAAAATAGGATGTTATTTAGGAAGCAAACCTCGATGTCGTTTATGAAGCAAAATTGGACGCTATTCTGGAAGCAAAAAAATGGGCGTTATTTTAGAAATCAGAACGGATGCTGTCTAGGAAGCAAAAAAAGACGTTATTTTAGACTCTTTACATTTTGTCCATGACGCGTCCATTTAGCGTCTTATTTGACCACTCAATGAAAAAAAAATAACACTAAAAAGGAACGCTAAATGGGACGCTAATTCCAAGATTTGTTGTAGTGGTTTTTAAGAATCGCCCCCTAAATCCCCCCAAAAAAAATTGGGGGCGGTTTTTCCAAGACCGCCTCAAGACAAAACCGCCCCTAAAGGGGTAAAATATTATAATGCAACTTCCATGATGGCATCTTGAGGGGGTGACATGGAGAACTAGGGTGGCCAACCCAATGCATTGCATAGTGTTCTCACCCATCCACTGAACACTCCTCGACGATTATGCATCGTGGAAGAAAGGGGATTTTGAGAGCTTGTATTGGAGAGTCGATTGCCCACAATCCATGATTGAGGAAACAACATCGTGCAAATGAAATGACAAGGCACTACCACCCTCAATGAAACCAGTCACATGGGTCGTATTTATCTCCCACCCCACGTCTTAGTGGGATCCAACCTCCTACACCCATTGAATGAGGTAGCTGCATTGTGTGGATGGAATGTTGAGGCACCACCGCCCACAACAAATTCGGTCGCATGGGTAGTGCAACTATCTCCCAACCCACAAAGGGGTATCATTTGATACTCACTTATTAATGATCCTACCGTAGATTCACCTATGGTAACCTTTTTGTGAACTATCCTTCCTCTAAATGATAAGGTTCATTAAACTTCTCATGACGTCGAAGATGGTGAGACACCTTTGTTGACATGATCCAAACACTTCACCAGATCATTCAATTGGTAGGAGCAATGAGTGGTGTGTACAAAGGTTGGGGACATATTCAACATGAGCTATGACACACGCATACTAGGAATTCCTTGTTGAAGACCAATAATTTCAATGGTCTAAGAAGATTTCCCAATCCTCTCAAACCAGGGAGAAAAGCCCATTGGTTGAATCAGTGTAGCATGCATGCACTCGATAAAATCTAAGGGCATCATAAACCTATTATTGTCTCAAACTTCCATGGCCTAAATGGCCATAGTCCCTCTAATAATCTATCCATGAATGAGAACCTTCACGTAGCTAGTGAGCAAGTTAGTCTCATTCATTTTTGGAATTGACCGACTTGATTATGTTTTAAATAATATGGTTCCTACACATACTAGTGGAACTTCATCTAAAGGGAAATTGCTAGTGATAAACTTAGGAGGCTTGAGTCATGCGTTGACTCAAATGCCAACTAAGTAATTCTCATTACTTGAGGGAAATGATACCCCTCATGCCATTGATAAAATTGAAGAAACAAAGCAAAGAATTGAAGACACAATAGGTAATCATCATTTTGATGGAAATTATTATGTTTATCAAAATGGAGGGCATTTACTTGTTAACATAAGTGAGAAAGAAACTAATAAAAGTATAGTGTCTAATGAACAAAGAATGGATAGTGTCACATGTAGTGAAGCTATCAAAAAACCCAACCTTGACATCATTTTTTATAAAGTAAGTGAGATTAATTTTGATCCAATTGTCGAGTGACAAGGAAAATAAGTAGGAGACGGACTTATAAGCTTCAGATTCTCAAGAGCTCCTAACAAACAATTCAAAAGTTATTGGAATTTGTTCTCATGAGAATAGATTGGATGGTGCAAACATGGCAGTTGCATTGCAGAAAAATATTGAATGTAAAAGTAGTGGAAGCAATAAGTGATATTCATAAATGTCACACTTAACCCATGGACATAAGTGATACTCATAAATATCACACTTAACCCCCAAAAATTAGTGATATTGCACCTAATACCATTGACACACTAACTTATTAAGAAATTGATTGACTCTAACCACTATGAACTTGGACACATAATGAAAAAGACTCTATAATAGTGGTCTTAAACCACTATCTTTTGTCAAAAACTATAGAGACGGTCACATAGCGCCATCAAAAACTCATTAGAATGATCAATGGTGACAAATATCTTTCTACAGTCACCAAAAGTAACCAAAAAGAGTATTGGTGAGGGCCAATAAAATATCGTCACTAGAAGTGTCACCAAAGAGAGAATTAGCAACAGGCCTTTAACAACCCTCACCAAAAGTGTCACTAAAAATGGATTTGGTAACGAACCTTAAAGGACCATCTCAACAGGCACTTATAATGACAATTTTTTAGGGATCGTCATCATATGCGACATTGATGACGACCCTTAAAGGTCCATCACGGGTATGACCCTCACCAATGACCTTTTTTCTTGTAGTGAATACTTTGCAATAATGTGATGGTATCCTACAACGGCATGCAGTGTTTACGATTAATTCCAATAAAAACAGATGTACCAAAAAGGAGAAAACTTTTTCACAAAGCATATTTCTTGTTCCTATGTTTTGGTCTGGATATAGTTTAGTTCAACGGTTTATTTTTAGATCATTCATATTTATTTTGCAGAATTCAATACCAACCATTTAGTTTTAGTAATAAAGAGATACAAAGGACTTATTTTCAAATCTTATTCTATGTTCCTAAATCGAGAGGGAGGATAACAACAAGGTCCA
This sequence comes from Larix kaempferi, assembly GCA_027924585.1. Taxonomy (NCBI): domain Eukaryota; kingdom Viridiplantae; phylum Streptophyta; class Pinopsida; order Pinales; family Pinaceae; genus Larix; species Larix kaempferi. The sequence continues at coordinate 11,671,641 of BSBM01000993.1, forward strand.
TATCCTGGTATGATGTATTCTATTCAAGAAATTTGATTTCAAGATGAATTGGAAGTTCCCACAATGATCATTCTCAATAGTAGTCTGTGTTACCAGATTTCCTATAATGGTTGGTAATTTTCCAAATTCCAATAACAAGCTATGTGTTACCAATTGCTATCAGATTTCTTGTAGTGGTTGGTAAGATTCCTAATTCCAGTGGCAAGCCAAATGTTACCAATTTTTCAAATGCTTCCATATTTCCTGCATCAACAGTCATAATTTCTTCATTCAATTATTAGCAATATTGACCACTCAACATTTAGGTTTTAAAGTATTCATTCTTTTGTTTGAAATTTCACTTGTCAAGTCAACAATTTCATAAGCATGAGAAGGTAATTATAGTAAGCATTTTCTATTTCTAAATTATTCATCGTAACTTGGGGAATTTATATAAAACCTAGGTAGAACTTAAGAGTTATGAACCTCTTATTTCCCATACATACAAATCATTGAAAATGACCTTTTTCTTATTATCATCCTTTGTTTTTTCATGCACTATCATTAAACTCTCTTTCATGTTAACTAATTGTCATGATTATCCCCAAGTTGAACACAATATTTGCAATCTCTAAATATGATTATGCATGAGTACACACAAGTTGAAACACCGTAGGATTTCAAATCGAAATTAATTGACTGTTTCTTTCCTATTCATTCTGATAAGTTCTATAAACTCTCAATCATCTAGCTTCCCACTCTGGCATTGAGAATATTGAGAAATTCATGGTAAAACAAATCTCCATAGCCAAGCATCATGAGGTGTCATAGTGTAATTAAATGAGCCATCTAGTATTGAGTTCTTTGATGCCAATCCTGAAACTAGTTGGTTCTTTCAAAAGACAAGATGGTTCTAATTATACGAACTATTGTAAGGGCATAATGACAAAGTTACTAAGGCATTCGGTGAAATTTTTGATGGGAACATGGCACAAGTAGGAGACTTGGATTTCCAAGTTTCTAAAGAATCTATTGTGATTGCTACCAAACTACCTCAGATTCAAGGGGAATGATGGTTCAAAGGTACGTGAATCAAGGGACATAACTAAAATAAATATTTTATTCCATCTATGAAGAATCCCAATTGGAGCAAAGAGATACCTTGTTTGTGGTTGAAGGAAGAATGTAAGGACTTAATGTTCTTCATGCAAAAGTACATTATTTGTGAACAAAGGTATGGAATAACATTCTTGTATTACATGTGATTTCTTATGCACTTTATGGAAAATAAAAAACCAACCTTCCCTTCTTTTTGTGGAGGAGTCTCACTAAGATGGCAGTACATGTACAAGTGCACACTAGCAATGTAGAGAGTAGTTTACTTAACCGTGGATTAATCAAGCTTCTTATGGTGGAAGAGTTGAAGAAAAAACACCAAGCATGGAATCATTTTTTGTTGTGGAATGGGTTTCAAGATAATTTCGCTACAAATCAAAAGGATAAGGGCTCCATTGCAAAATCTAGCAAAATCAGGCCTACAACAAGTAAGAGGAAGAAGAATACTAAAAATGCAGTTGATTCGCAAAGGGAAATTTCATAGGAACCACATTTGGATAGTTCGAATGACCCATCAATAGTTTGTACAAGGAGAAGGACAAAATAAGCATCCCATTAAGTTTAGTAGAGACAAGAAGATCAGGAGGACAATGTGGTCATTATTAAAAGTGCATCTAGGAAGCCTCAAACTAGGCTTTCTAAAAGAAATATTCCTACATCCTCAACTCCAGCAGAAAACAAATATGAGGTTAGTGAGTTTGGGATAGTTTGCATAAATCCAGTAACAGAAGTAGTTGATTTCGACTCTCCTTTTCTTGAATCAGAAGTTGGTACAATGGAACTTAAAGGTTTCTACAATGAGTTCATTAACCTATTAAAGAAGAAGCTCCTCTTGTCCCTAACTATTCTACTACTTCATAAAAATTAAAATGGAAAAATAAAAAGATCAAAAAACTGAAGGAGGAGATTAAGGAGTTTGAACTCATGGATCGCCATATCAAGTAGAAGAATGAAATCTTGAATCATCAAAGTGCCCAACTTAGCAAGAAGAATGAATTCCTAATCTCCAAAAATAAAATCTTGTTTAAGAAGGAAAGGAAGTGGTACAAGCAACTAGAGCAGCTAAAAAAAAATAGGAGGTTGAAAATTAAAAGTATGCAACAACAACATTGGAGTCAACAAGCTTATGCAGCTTTTACATCCAATAATGTTATTTTGATCAAGGCAATAGACCATGTATAAATCGGAGTTGGGATACAATTTTGTCAAGTTTTGGGAAAATCTTGGAGGTAAATATTTTTGGTGAAGGTTTTATTGCATGAGGGCATGCAATGATTTTGGTGTGGGGAGATGTTGAACCTTGGTTTTGACATATTTTACAATGCCATATGAACCCTTTTTTTCCATTTCGCCCTTCCATTTTCACCTTTTATAGCCTATATCATCACATTTATCCATTCTTGCGAGGTATATTCTCTAAGTGCTCCTTCGAGTAATCAATTAATGTTTTTTTTAGCAATTTCCCACATTTTGATGGATGTTGAGAACATAATTTATTGTTACCTAATGATTAAAGGAATTTCCAGCAGTGTTATGACAAGATCTAGATTTCTAATAGCAGGCTAGTTGTCACCATATGATCATTTACTACCAGAATTCATGTAGCGCTCGATTTCTGGAAATCTGGTAATGATTCATCGGTTTGCATGCATGCACTATTCGGACATGTGGATTTTGTTTGGAACAAATCAAAATGGTTTATTTTCTATTCAATCTACCTTAGCCTCATAACCAAGTACGTGATTTCATGGTCAAATATCTAGTTAACTCTAGCTGGATGAAATGGATCTAAACATAATATTTATATTTCATGTTGTGTGTCATGAAATCTATCAAAGATGGAGTCGAGAGTTGGTCATCCTATCTATTCTAGCGGTCGAATCATATATCTTAGACATGTATATCTCTTATCCTAATTAATGCATGTAACAATTTGAGATCCACAAGATCAAGGATCGAGTGATTTTGGAATGATTTTCCTCTTGATATTATAAACATTATAAAAATCGATGTAATGATATCAGGAGGAGGGCGATTGGGGGGAACTCAGATTGATAGAATGAGAGAGAATTCGTATACTCTATAATCTTTTTTATTTGGAATAAATATTTTATCTTCATGTGTGATGTGTTAATCTACTGAGTGATTGAGTAAGCATTTGTGGTCTACTTTTGAGCAAAGGAGGGCCTCCTTTGTCTTAGAAGTAACACCACTTCTATTTCTTTTGTATATTTAGTCTTCTAGATTTTAGTAATAGACAGCATTTAATATTTTTTTATTACTTATTTCATGTAGTATTGAATCTAGTTAATGATTAATAATTGTAGCTCGGAGAGTTATTGTTGTAATATTATTTATGTTGTTTACAATGTGGAGGGGTTATTTATTTGTAGGTATATTATCTTCCTTGAAGTTTAAGTTCTGAAATGATCAATGGTGTGACAAGAACAAAGTAACCATACAATAGACATACTGTTGTTATTGCATTAAACACTTACTCATCATAACTATAATCGATCTGAGAATACTTAGACATGGGAGAATTGAGACTGCAAATACTTTTAAGAATTGGGTTACATTTAACTGTTTCATTACTCATAAAAAAAATTTCCCTTAGAACATTGATTCATTTCTTTACTCAATCTAAGTGAATTGGAAACAAAGTATTTGTCAATCATCAATCCTATGATGTGATGAACTACATTCCAAAAATCATCGGTCACCTTAATTAATGGTTGAGTGACTCATTTTAAGAGGACTATACCATGTAATCAGTGTGGAATTGTGTGGCATTAGCTCAGTTGTTTTTATTAAATATTTTGAATCACTTTAAGAAGGATTTGATCCTGCACATACTGTGTTTTCATCTCTTAATCTTACATCCTAGATTGATAATTAAAAAGTAACAGAATTTATGCATATAAATTGATTGACATCTTCCTCCACCTTGCTTCATGATTTGTATCAATGTATTCCATGCATGTATGGAATTTATTCAATAAATAGCCATGCAATCATTCCAATCTCTAGAAATTGTATCTTACTCATCTACTTAATATGTTTCCTACCCTTTAGTGTCTTCATAATGTGATGGGTCAATCATTGGTCTAAAAAAATTGTGCACTGATACTAGCAATGTAAATTGTAGACAATATTGGCATGCACCACTTATTGTCTTAGCATCTATGTGCATTGTAACATGATCTGTTCACACACTAAATATATTATTCTCTTTGCAAGTCTCCTCAATCATTCTACACACACAATATCAATTGTGCATACTCCAAGAAATCGACACCCCCATACCATGCAATATCTTCTCACATCATGTAGACCTCCCAAAGAATTAATAACTTCAAATGCACATTTATATCTGACTAGGTATGTGAGGATGTATGCCATCATATATATTGAAAAGAAAAAAAATTGCACACTAGCAAGAGTTTATGCATATATCATAGAACAAAAACTCTTAATGCCTAAAAAAAATCTATGCACAACTTTGTGCATATGGTCGATCCACTAGGCACTATCTTTTATTAGTAAAGCTTCAGTAGCACCCTTCCTAGTTAAGGGTGTTAGTCCAATATGCCAAAAGGAAAGTGTAATTAAACTCAAAGCTTGAGCTCGAGGTTCTAATACAATTCTTGTAAATTTGTAATGTTATTACATTCATTGTGCTTAAGTTACTATGCATTCATATTTATATTTACTATAATACTATGTGAGCAGTTTACTATAGGTTTGAGAAAATTTCTTCATCGTTTACAAGTCCATAAGTTATGTACATAGTATACTTATTTCTATATTCATAGAAATACATAAATACTGATAAAAAAATTTACAATTTTATTTTAATCTACGATAAATCATAAATACCATACTGTAAATCATAAACACCATATATCACTTATAACATAGTTCACATTAAATGTACAATTTTTACCTTCTTCTTGCATAAATAACCAGTTTTAAACAATAATGACTAAGTTAAAGAAGTAGAATACCTCTTTTTGTAGCTAAAGTTGGAGTAGCAAGAAGTCCCTTGTCTTTTCTGGTAGTCCGATCCACCAAGCAACAAAGTTTCCCAAACTAGGAATTATCCTACCAACCAACTAGCAGCAAGTTGCTAGCTCTAGGAAAACTACAGGTTTCCTAGCCTTTCATGCCCATAACTCTGATAACCCCAATAGAAACGATTCTTTCAACCTCCAATAAGTCAGTTTCTCACTATCCAACCATCAATCCTCTAATAACAGTCCTCAAATCACAGATCCAAATAACCAGTTTCCAAGAGCTTTGAAATTTCAATCTCTCACAAGAAGAAACCCCTCTCCATATTCCCCATCTCCTCAAGTAGCCCCCCTTTTCCTTCTTCCACCACCTCTTCAAAGTCCCATCCCTCCCATAAATCTTATCCATCTACTTCATTAACTCCTCTGACCTTTCCATCATTTTCCAAAAGTCTAATGACATTACTCAAATTTTGACTCGAGAAGACAAAGATCATAAAATATTATAAAATATCTTTCAGGTTTAATTATTTATTCACATCATTATCATACACACTTCTCGTTTGTTTTATTCACATCATAAGTACAAGGTAACATTAAATGGGTCCACCTAACATAATGCCATATTAATTAATTAACATGGTAAGCAAATCAGGAGTACATCTAATCATGATGAAATATTAATGAGTACACCTAATGACTAACAAACTGACAAATGAACCTTCATAGTTTATTTTATGTGGGATGAGACTAAGTGAGGGCTTACCATGCAATTAAATAAAATAAGATATTATTAATTTAACTTGTTTTATATTCCAATTAATTAATACATATTAATATTATCACAACCATTCACCACCATACGTTATAATATTTCAAACACCTATACATATTTGCATATTCAGCATACAAGTACTAGCATACATGTGCAAGGTGTGCATGTGTGGCCAGCATACACATAGATCGTACATGTACTATATGAAATCATCATATCTTCTAATGCATAACCCCAAACTGATGGTTTAATAACAACCACTCATGCGAGACAATACAACCACGTGCACAAGGCATGACAACCACACATACCAGACAAGACCATCACACATGCAAGATAACCATCCAGTAACATCAACATTAATAATTAATTAATTCAGGTCACATCAACGTTATACTTAGTTTTATATTAATTAATTAAACAATGATTTGCAAGAGAGAGATACCCACTACAACCAGTTGGTGTCTCGAACCTCCAACCCCAAACAATGCTAATATAAACATCCTTCATTCCTAACCTACTTCCAACTTCCATTCCTGTGTTGGAATATCCTAGAGCATCAACTATATCGACATAACCCCAAATATAACCCGTAAGTGGAAGCATCAAGTAAATGACCTAACTTCCCCAGCAAGCAATCGATAGTCGTCATCTCACAACTTGGGGATCATGAATAATCACAACCCTCCCATGACTCTGGCTATCGGAGGATACACGGTGGGAAATACCTCCACCCCTCCCAACAAGACTAGGGTCAACACCCTATCAGAATAACACTTTGATGCTATTGTGGTTATTAGAGTTGTGTCATCGAATGACCAGTTTGTGCAACCTGGTTTCCTATATAAATCTAAACTAACCCACACCTCATCACAAGTATATGGATATCACTTAGCCCCTGTAATATATAGGTTAGTCTTACTTAAGACATACATCTATACATAACATTCTTTCAATATTTCCCCATCGATCTTCAATTGATCAATCATAAATTCATGTAAACAATTTAGTATATATCTGTCACGTGCATGGAATCCATTCATTCAATCAACTATAATATACAATGGTATCCACGTACCTCATCATATCTTTCAATTTTTCATATTAAAGAAAACTAATATACATAATTGTCATCATTAATAACAGGAACGATAAACATAAAACATAATAATCACATATAATTAGGTCCATAATGTTGCGCACACATAGTTTACCCAGTCAAGTTGAGTCCAATAGGTAATAAGCAACTAAATACAGTATGTCAAAATGTGGTATAGATGTCCAATCAAAATATGGGGCGCTACAACTTCCTACATGTTGGAATATCCTCAAACTTCATCATCCAATTTTACCCAGATTGAATGTTAAGTGTTTCTCCTCAAATGACATGATGCACACAATAAAGTGCAAAACCATTCCAACGTCGCATGATAAATATATTACAATAAATGATAACATGTAGGGAATGATATCACACGGGTAATAAGAGATGGCTTATACAGGGATTCGTTCACCATCAAGTGTGCACCTGGTTAAATTGGCACACCATTTAAACTGATACATGGAAATATTATGCACAAAGGGCACATCCATACCCATCCATATGATTTGTACCCAATACCCTTGTCTCTTAACCATGGTCTGATACATACTCAAGAACAATACTCGCCAACATTGTGCGCATCATACCAATCCCTCCAAAATCCTGAGTGCAAGATTTTTCTCCCAAAAGATACTATGCAGATAGTAACAATGTGCAAGTAGACAGTTTGCAGGTGGTATCTGCAAACATATTCTTTGAACTCCTTTCTAAAACTCGTACTCCAACAATCCTTATACACGCAAAGAGTATTTTTGAAACTATGAACTTCAAGTACCAATGCATTTATACATGGAATTCAATATTATGAGCTTCCCAGCATGTGCAACACATGCTCCTTCCAATGCATAGATCCCCAATATATCTATCAATTGTTCAATGACAAAGCATGAACAAATCACTAGCATGCACACCCCAATGACAAAGTATTGCATGGGTATAAACAATTCAATGCATAATTTTCTTTGTCTTCCCTTTTCCTATGGCTACTTGAACTCTCTTCATATCAAAAGGTAATCATGTGAAATACTAGAAGATTGTTGAGGACCAACCACCTTTAGTGCACCTGTTGATACAAAATACATTTCTTGCTTGATGGGAATCACTCCAAGTAAAAATTGTTTCTTGTACAAATATAAGATTCTCAAAATAAAATGCATCAACAATCATTAAAGGATATGCTCATAGGAAACAAATGTCCACTTAAAGAAATTATGTTCTCTTTTTTTTCAAAACCTCATAAAATGTTTTCAAACTTGATTCAACAATTAAACTTATATTTTATTTAAGAAACGTGCCACCAATCTCCCCATATCTTCTTTCACTCCTTGGATTCAATTGAGAATAATCCAATCTTTATGCAACCAACTTTCTCCCATAAGCAATAAATTCAACCACAAGTTCTTCCAAATGACTTCCTTCACCTACCTCTCCTGCTACCTGATCAGAGAGGGGGGAAATCATGTTATTTCCTAGATAGTTCCATTTGTTAGCACTTACAACCAACATGGGTTTTCGTAATAATAAAAATTCACTTATAAAGAAGACAAAGATGACATTGCACAACAAATAAGAGAAGAATTTGGATTCTTTATTCATGGAAACTAAAAACTGTGCAAATCCTTCCTTGCATATTGGCTAATGAGGAAGAACTAAAACCCTAACTAAGTATTGTTGGAATATTCTCTCCATCATTTTTCAGTTTTGCATGCATCTAGTCATCATGCATGTAATTGCATGCAACTGCATGCATCCAGTCATCATTTTGGTGGTCCTCCCAGCACCTAGAGCCTAATTTCAGCTCCCTAGAGCATGTCTTCAGCCCCTAGTAGCCCTCCTACCTACCTGATGTGCTCTATTTAACTCTTCTGCATGACATGTGTGCCTTTTCTCACCTACCATGAGTTATCATTCAGTTAGAGCGCCTTATCTCACCTACCATGTGTTTGACAGTCAATTAGAGAGCCTTATCTCACCTACCATGTGTCTGACAGTCAGTTAGAGCATTGATTGAGCAGTTCTTCCACTGATTGCTCATCCTAACTGCATGTAGCTCCTAGTTAGCTAGTTCTGGAGTGCCAATTGACCTTATGACAGCCGCATGTGCCCTCCTTGGAGTCTCCCTCCCCTGATTCATGCCTATATGGTTTTGTTAGACTCAGTTAGACTCATTTGACTGACCTTTGACCATTTATGACTGATACTGTTGATTGGATGATGTCTCCAATGTTATTCAAGCTAGAAACTGAGGATGAATTCGAATGACCCCTAGCTTATTCGAATTATCATTGACAGTTATTGTATTGTATTCAGTTTTTCACAGTGCCATGTCACAGCTGATGTATGATTATACTACTATTCTCCATTTTCTGTGTTCATGAGTGATTATTGACTACATTCTTCTCTTCTTCTCTGCACTTCTTGAGTGATTTTGATTGTGAGGTTTGTTTCAATTGCTAGATCCTACTGTAGATTATCACATGGTATCAGAGCTTGCAGCAGCTATTCAAATTGCAGCCATTGCAATAGCATCAGTTGCAGCATTTCTTTGAGCAGTTGTCTTTCACTTGAGCACCAGAAGCCTCTGAGTTTCCACATCAAATCCTGGTGCTATTACCTTGAATTCACTGGAGCAATCCAGTGAGGTCTAGCCAGGTGTGAAGGACTTAGTCATATGTGCTCAGTATCCTAAGGCAGTGTTCATTCGAAGTGTAGCAAATCTCCATCAACAAAACTCTTCTTGTTTTGCAGGTTTATTCACCCATTCGAATTCCTCTTCAATTCGAACTCCACTACTCAGATGGATCTAAAACTCAATTCTTCCAACTATGTCGAATGGAAGGCCAAGATTTATGTCTTCATGAGGGCCAAGAGCTTCACCAGGATACTAAATGGAACTATGATAGAACCCCTCAGTGCAGTAGAGAAATCCAAGTACTTGGATAGGCTTGATGAAGCAATAGGATTACTCCTTCTCTCAATTTCTAAAGATCTTCACTTCGATGTCATCGATCTAACATCTACAAAAGAGGTTTGGGACAAGCTCGAATCCCTCTTTGGACAAAAAGAGTATTTGAAAGGTCATAAATTGGAGAATGAACTCATCTCATTGAGCCCTGAAAGCTTCGAATCCATCAATGCTTTCCTAACCAAGTTCAAAAGCTTGATTTCATAGTTGAAGAGATATGAGACAGTGAAAGAAGATAAACAACTCATACTTTCCATTCTCTCAAAATTGGGGCCAAATTTCTCAGTTTTTGTCTCCACGTTTCAGTCAGCTAGGATGTCCATTCCAAAATGGAAGTTCCCTACACTTGATGACTTCATCCAATCTCTCACACAAGAGGAGGAGAATTTAATCTCCATGGGAATGATTAAACCAAAGTTGGATTCGGCCCTTACAGCTGCTAAGGCCAAAAGAGCGAATGCAAAAGGTTTTTGAAAAGATAGCGAATGATACAAATCCAAAAGATGTTCCATATCAGTCAGATGGGGCTTCGAATTCAAATAAGAACAAGCAATCTCAGAAAGACAAATCCAAGTGCACATATTGTCATTGAGGATTTCATCCTAAGAGTTCTTGTATGAGGAAAACTATAGATATAATGGCTTAGTTACTTGAGAAGAACAATCTCTCTATACCTGCATGTGCAAGGAAGCAAGATACTGAACCCTCTAAATATGAGGACAAAGAAAGATGCCATGCTCTCATGGAAAGTGCATCAAAAGAATCCTCTTTCATCATAGATTCAGGAGCATCAAGACATATGTCTTCCTCCAAAGATCTCTTCTCCAACTTCGAATGTTCAATTGGCCCTTCCATCAAGTTGGGAAATGATTCAGAAGTCTCCTCTCAGGGGATTGGAAGAATCAATCTTGACCATGGCTACTTTTCTGATGTGATTTATGTTCCATCTCTCACAGCAAATCTACTTTCAGTGTACCAAATGACTCATATTGGAGAGCCCAAAAGAGTGATCTTTTCCCCAAATGAAGTCGAGATACAAAACATGGTTTCAGGTGAAATCATTGCAAAAGGAGTTGCAAATCACAACTCCAAACTATATGAGTTCTCACACTTCTTACCTCTCTCGAAGCAATCATCTCTCCATACTCATGACAATGAAGAAAGCAGATTGTGGCATGAAAGATTTGGGCATCTTAACTATCAGTATTTGCATGGCATGCATACAAAGGAGATGGTTGATGGGCTTCCCAAAATCAAGTTTTCCAAATGCAACTGTCATGGTTTTTTGATGGGGAAGCATCCTGAGAAGAAATTTGAGAAGGGGAAGACTAGGAGAGCCTCTCATCCTCTAGATCTCATCCATAATGATATGGCTGGTCCATTTCTAGATATGTCTCTAAACAAATCAAGGTATGTACTCACTTTTATTGATGATTATTCCATATTCACTTGGGTATATTTCCTTAGATTGAAATCAGAAGTATTTGGATTCTTCAAATTTTTCAAGTCTTCTATAGAGAAATTTTCAGATAGGAAGATAAAATCCATTCACACTGACAATGGTGGTGAGTACATTAAGGGTGAGTTTCAAAATATTTGTGCTGAAGAGGGCATAGATATGCAACACACTGTTCCCTATACACCACAACAGAATGGTGTAGCTGAAAGGAAGAACATAACATTGAAAGAAATGGCTACTTGCATGATAAAGTCGAAAGGGTTGCACCCTAGTCTTTGGGTAGAAGCCTTTAACTGTGCCTCCATCTTCAGAACAGAGTTCCTCACAAAGGACTCAATGAAATTACTCCTTTCGAAGAATGGATAGGATACAAACCTGATGTATCTCATCTTGGAGTGTTTGGATCCAGAGCATGGGAAAGGATTCCAACTGACAAAAGGAGATCCCTTGATCCACAAAGTAGAGAGTGCATTATGGTGGGCTATGCATTTGATGCAAAGGCCTACAAGCTACTTGATCCTACTACCATGACCACATTCCTAGAAAGGAGTGTACAGTTTGAGGAGTGGCCTCTCCATGATACTCCTTCTGTTGAGCAAGATAGCTTGCCTACCACTCCTCCTTTGATTGATGATCGAGAGATCGAAGCATCATCACATGAGATTTCAGATTCAGAATCTAAAGATGGAGATGATGATGAGCGAATGCTAGACCCAAATCCACAAGAACCTGAAGGTATAGCAACTAATGATGAAGATGAGCAAATGGGAGATCCAGTTCCACAAGAACCTAATGATATTTCACATGATGATCCTCCTCTTCCTCGATGGGAATCCATTACTCTCTGATCTGCCGGTGATTTGGTTGGTGACCCACATGATCAGAGAAGAACCAGATCAAATTTTTAGAATGGAAGGTTTCATCCTTCTCACATTATTGATCCATTTCAGATCGATCGATCCTTCTTCGGAAAAGAAGGACACTTGCCTCCTTCTAGGGTGAGTGATGACATGCTACATTAGCATCCTTCAGTCTATTTTTGAGGGAAGTATTTCTTCCCATTGGGTTTTCCCTCTTTCCTCATTTATTATTTAGATTGTTGTACGGGATGACCTTTGGTCTCAGTCACCAGGGCCTTATTTTTCAGTTTTCAGTTATTACCTCATAGTATAGCTTGCAGGGGGGTGTTGGAATATTCTCTCCATTATTTTTCAGTTTTACATGCATCCAATCATCATGCATGCAACTACATGCATCCGGTCATCATTTTGGTGGTCCTCCCAGCACCTAGAGCCTAATTTCAGCTCCCTAGAGCATGTCTTCAACCCTCGGTAGCCCTCCTACCTACCTGATGCACCCTATTTGACTCTTCTGCATGACATGTGCACCTTTTCTCACCTACCATGAGTTATTATTCAGTTAGAGCGCCTTATCTCACCTACAAGGTGTCCAATCAGTTAGAGCATTGATTGAGTAGTTCTTCCACTGATTGCTCATCCTAACTGCCTATAGCTCCTAATTAGCTAGTTCTGGAGTGCCACTTGACCTTCTGACAGCCTCATGCGCCCTCCTTGGAGTCTCCATCCCCTGATTCATGCCTAGATGGTTATGTTAGACTTAGTTAGACTCATTTGACTGACCTTTGACCATTTATGACTGATAATGTTGATTGGATGATGTCTCCAATGTTATCCAAGCTAGGCACTGAGGATGAATTCGAATGACCCCTAACTTATTCGAATTCTCATTGATAGTTATTATATTGTATTTAGTTTTTCACAGTGCCGGCTCATAGCTTATGTATGATTATACTGTTATTCTCCATTTTCTGTGTTCATGAGTGATTATTGACTACATTATTCTCTTCTTCTCTGCACTTCTTGAGTGAGTTTGATTGTGAGGGTTGTTTCAGTTGCTAGATCCTACTGTAGATTATCACAAGTCTCTCAATCCCAAAACTCACGTTAATGCTCACTACAATATTCACTAAGATATTGCTTTAATCTTCCCAAATGAGACAATATAAAGAGCTCTCAAGGTAGTTTCCAATGTGACTCCTTCTTTGTCCATTTTCCCCTAATATATATTGAAGTCATAAACATTATAAATAATACCCTTAAATACATAAATAAATGCTCCATCCCAACTAGGGTGCCAACTATAGGTGGATTTGTCTATCATAGCCATCATTGAAAAAGTCATTTACGAATCATTTAGGAAAAGGGCATTGATAATTTTTTTGTGAATGTCATGGATTTGTCTATACAACAATGTCCATAACATAGTTACATTCCAATCTATTTTTATTCCTCGGTAATTTGATAGCCTAACACTATGTTCTGTATATAAATGCTTAAAATGCCAATATCAATCTTTTTGTGAGAATTATATCTTCATGTAGTTAAATGTATTGAAAAAGTGTACATGAACATGTTTATAACATTCATTGCTAATTTTATAGGGCCCAATGTTCTCGGCTTGTGTTGGAAACCTTAATAGCTTGAATTTAGGTACATATATATCTTCTTTTTTTTGTGAAAAATAATAAAAATCACGTATTCGACACTAATTCAATATCTCTAACATCAAATTGATGTCATGATGTCTTGATTCTAATTCCATTTGGATGTCACTAATCTATTGTAAATGTCAACTATACATTGATTAAGAGATATGCTCAAATATTCCATACATCATTTGGGAATCACTACTATAGCATAAACATTGACTATATGTTAGTTAAGTGGCATGCTTAACTTTTCCATACATATTATACATCTCTTATGCAATGTATATTTGACACCTGTAAGGTTGAACTGAATTCAAACTGATAAAATTTAACATCGTTTGGATATGGCTAGGGAATCCTAAATGTTCCTTAAGCAGTGTACTATGCAAATTAACATTTTCCAAAAAAGGATTTCCTAGGTTTGAAGAAGTTGGCTTGATGTCAACTGTAAATTGATCTCATGTTACTTATGCAATGTTGTGGAAATATTTTCTATTTTATCATCTACTGATGTAGCATCACATATTCAACAAAAGACCCATACATTATTCAACATCTTATGATTGATGTTTCAACAAAGTAACACTTATTCTTAACTAATGTTTAGTCAACATTTAAGATATCGATTTGACATTGATTTGCGACCTCAAATGTAGTAGTTAGTGATGGTGCTCCAACCAACCCTAAGACTCCAAGGATGAAGACTGCAAGTGTGTTGGCTGTATAATTGTTCTTGAGCTTTTCTATAAAGACCCAGGTTCTGCGCGGTTCAAGGAACCAACAAAACCCCTTTTCACTGGCCCTTTCGGAAACAATCTGCGAACAGACTGAGGTCTCACTTGGGGAGAAGTAATGGGGGGGCTGTGGAATCAGGTTTCCCGGTGATGAGCGCTTAAACGAAGCTGGCGAGCAGCGCGCTACAGGACTCGCACTGCGGACTTCGGACCGCACAAAGTTCACCTTCTTCGCGGTTAACACTTAGACTATTGGGCATCCAATGATTGTGTGATGTGGGGTGACTACTTTGACGATATGACAACGCAACAGTGGTCTACACTTACCCTTAATACTTATGCAACTTCGCTAGATCCTACTTAGTGTAAAAAGACGCATTCAATGGCATAATAACCTGTAACCCTTGTGAACTTATACACTATAGCAAACAACAGTCTAACTGCGCACTTCCGGTGTTGCGCTAAGTGTTTATCCGATTAATTCATACATTCATCTTGCTGCGAAATACTGGTGCATCCTACTTTCATTCACACATTGTTGTTACTTAACATGTTATTCCCATCCTTCATCCATATGGTGAATACATATAAAAGCAAGAACACATGCATTCATAAACAGAATCTTAACCATTCACAGAAGCAAATACACAGATCTAAATGCATACAATCAATCACATAACACAAAATTTAACGTGGTTCACCCCTAGGATGGGAGCTACGTCCACAGGAACTGTTGTTATATTATCTTTGGGAAGGGTACAACAGTTCCAGTCTGTGCACTCAGCTTCAAACTCTCTTCTCTCTCAATAGGTCTTTGCGCACGCAACTTGCAGAGCCTTTTACAATAGCATTCACTTCTTAACACTTAGAATATTTTACAATGAATATTATTCAACGAAGATTAACCCTTTCCCTTACAAAATGTGCCCTTTTATAGATCGTTCCCGTAGGCCACGTCTTTACAATCAAGTGGGTCAAAACCCTAAGCTTACCCAAAACTAGTGTAGTTACCCGCCACCCTACCTGTTGTCGTCGACAACTTGCTCCACTCGCTTCAGGCTGCCTTGCTGGGCCACTCATGGCTCACACGTTCTTTTAGCAGCTGCAATCATCACCAAAACGGTTACAACCTCATCATGGCCTGTCGCTTTCCGCCCCTTTAGCCTTCCTGTCGCCATCGACTTAGTGGCTTAGCTTCTAACGGTTTTTCCACCACTCTCTTGACAGGTTTCTTTCATCTGTCGTTACGTCGCTCCCTACCCACTGTCGGGAATCCTGGAGGCGCTTTACTCAAAACGGTCGCTTCCACAGCTCGACCTTCTCTTATACTCTTTACCCAAAATAGTTGTTGCACTGGCACTGCGCACCAGCATAACTACACAAAACTGACTATGCAATCTGAACTACGCACTCCGCAAAACTGTTCCATCTGACTTCGCAGTTCCAAAAACTGTCCTTCTTCAAAAGCACGCCAACTTGGGCCATGCCCAACAAAGTATGACCTTAGATAATTTTGTAGAGAAGATGAAAATCTCCTTTAGTAAGCATGAAGAGAAGGAAGAATCATTGGAAGAGATGGTGAACCACATCCACCAGATCTATGATGCCATTGTGAAAGTGTTAGAAGAATACAAACTTGTTATCTAAAACAATAGTATTGGGCATCGATGTTGATGAAAGATTGAAAGTGGTGGAAGACTTGAGGTTTGTTGTAAGGAAAGTTAGAGACTAAGAAGACACCATCAACTTATTCAAATGAATTGCTACCAATGGGAATAGTTCATCAACTACTATGAGAATCAAGATAAAGGAACCGGAACCATATGATGGCACTCGCACTACTAAGTTACATGGTAAATTATGTTGGAATGTTGAGTATTAATTGATATAGATGAATGGAAGTTAAAATGAGGCAAAGGTGAATGTTGCAACAATGTTCTTAACAAGTACTGCAAATATTTGGTGGAGAAACCAAGAAGAGGACTTGACTATTGGGAATACTATTGAGAAGATATATAACTAGGTAAATATGAAGAAAACCTTGAAGGATCAATTAGGGTGAGGGAATGATGCTTGGATTGCACATAATCAATTGTTTTCTCTTAAGAAAAAAGAAAAAAATCAAGCTTACATTAAAGATTTTTTAGGCCTCATGTTGGAGATCAAAGTTATGACTAAAGCAAATTAGTTGTTTCGCTTTATGAAGGGATAGCAACCTTGGGGATAGAGTGACCTACAACACCATAATGTCTAGACTCTTGCAACAATCATCATTTTAGAAGACAAGCTAATGTACTAAAACTCATAGGCAAAAGGAAGTTTAAGGTTAGATGAGGATGGTACAAGAGAGAAGAATTTTGGCAAGAATAAGAATAAAGGAAAAGGGAAGATAATGATATTAGGGAAGATTAGTGAGGAAAATCCCAAGCAAATATACACACCTAAGTAAAAAGGTAAAATGATTTCTTGTTGGATTTGTGAAAAAGATCATTATGTTAAGAATTTTCTAAGGAGGTCGAAGTTCTCTATTATGAAGCAAGTGGACAAACCTTATGTTGGTGTTTTGCAAGTCTTGGGTATTGTGCTAGAAGACAAGTCTACAACAGGCCAAGAGAAAGACTTCATAAGACATCTAAGCTACATTCAAGAAGAATTGAATGGATGAGTAGTCCATGTAATGGTTGACAATGGTGCAAACCACAATTTTGTGAAGGGATATGTGGCAATGGATCTTGGGTTGCAACTTGAGCCAGCAAAAAAAAAAAAATCAAATTAGTGAATTTGGGAGTGGAGAAGATGGTTGGCATGGCCAATGGAGTCACCTTAAAGCTTTGTGATCAGAGTGGAACTGTACGCTTTGTAGTTGTTCCCATGGATGAATTTGAGGTGGAATTTGGGAAATAATTCACGAGGAAGGTGAAAGAAACACCTATGCCCCATTTAGATATTTTGATCATCTTTTCAGGACAAGACCCATGTGTCATTCCTACAATAAGGAAGTACCGAGAATTTCTCAGCATGATGACTTCCTAGAGATAACTTTCCACAACCAATCAAGAAGCTAAATGACCTTGCAATAGAGAACTTGGATGCTTTGGACTTGATGGAGGATCAACATATGGAGCTTAAAAAGGGATTTACATCCAACCTTTGGTGGATAGTGGTTCACTGAATCCATAGTAGGAGATATTCACTAGGCTTGAATCCATAGTGGACTCTACAATGACAACAATGCCAGAGTGGTGGATTCTTTCTTAGGAAAGCAAGTCATTCTAGATCTAAGTGGATAGATGAAGACAATGGAATATTAAACTAAGGAAGCTTGGAAGCATTCAAGTTGCATGGGTTGGACTTGATAGTATACCAATAGGACAAGGGTGAGGAGCATCAAATTTGGTATGCAAGGACCAAGGAAGAAGTTGATACTTCTTCAAGCATAAACAGATAATAAGTTTGGCAATACGATTTGAGTATAAAAATATTGCTACATGAGGGTGATGGAAAAATTGGTTCAAACATGCCATCTCAATGTATTTTAGCCAAAGATATGGGCATATTTCAACTACTCCTGATGACTTGGAGGATTTTGGAATGTTGTTGATAGAGTGGTTGGTAGTGGCCTTGGAAACCACTTCCCATCGTATTTTCATTAATAAAACTACAATGTGCTTAACTACCTAGGAGAAGGCACTGGACCCTAGAGAACTTGCAAGATGGTGCCTCGAAAATTTTGTTTGGTTCTAGAATATGTATTGACAACTTTGAGGAAAGGGTGGAGACCTTGCCATTGTTTATCAAGTTTGTACATGCATAATGAAATGTAGAAGCACTATTTTGATCATGAAAAAGTTCATTCTCATGTGAGCAATGTGACTAAGTATGGAATCAAGATAAGAGGTATCATTTTGGGTTTCTTATATATGCCACCGAATGACTTAGATGGTGTACAATACTTCATTCATGGGTGCATGGGATGAACAAATGCAAGATTATGGAAACACAAGAAAGGGTAAGGAGTTCCTTAGACATCATTCAAGAAAGAATATTGGACCATAAGACATATAAGATAGTTGCAACACCTTGGGAAAGAGGGTGCATAATATGTTGGATGTCTAGACCCAAGGGCTCAAAGCCTTAGTGGGTTAATGGTCAGATTTCATGTTGGGTCCACTTGGGACATGGAGTGGAATGAAAGGTAGCTTAAAAGAATGAAACAACAAGCAATCATCCACTATACAAATAGGACACCTACATTGTGCAAAACCACTCGAGCAAGAAGGAGTCATTCAAATAAGGGTGGGTAAGGAGCTATGTGGTTGGGGAAGTCCATGGTTGGAATTATGAGAACCTTGGACAATTATTGAGTCTGATTTACTTTGCATGAAGGAATTAGACAACTTGGCAAGTACCTAAGGAATGGTAGAGCTATACTATGAGTGTAGTAAGTGTGGAAGGTTTAGAATCTATAACGGGTAGACCCGCAGCTTCAAGGACAAGAGTGTGCAAATTGTTTGGGCAATACACAATATACACTATTGTCTTGGATTAATTTTACATATGTTATAGATTTGCATGTGGAAGGCCACACTCCTTTGTTGTATCATTGTTGTTGTAAGAATTATTCATAAAAGGTTTAAGGTGCCTCACTTTGGTGTCGCCCATATTGATGTTTATGGTTTCTTTCTTCAATGGATGTTTTGTGCCTTGCAATGTTCTACTGGTTATTTTTGGATGATTGGATCATCAAAGAAGTATTTTTGGGATGTTTTAAAGGCCACGGTTAGACATGTGACTAGGGTTAGAAGAACACATACTATATCTTAAGGTGAAGTTATGGGAAGACCTTGAGTGAGGAGGCATATTTTAATTGGTGTAGTCATAGGTGGGCCAAACCCTTGCAACCGAAGCAAGGTACTAAGGCACAACCTATTGTTCCAAAATAAATTTGGGTAACCCCAAGTTTGAAAATAAATTTTGGGAAGGACTATAGATCCTTGACACGTGGTATTGGAGCTTACTCTTCACCCCCGTTCTAGACGAAAGGTGGTATCAAATATGACTTGGGTGCTCTTCACCATGTTTTAGAAGGAAATAGTTGAGTGAAGTGGACCGAGTTGTTTTCAAAATTGTGTGGGAACTCTTCAACACATCTTAACTGAATTGGAACAAATAGAAGGTTTTAGGAAGAGTTTGGCATGTGACCATAGAGTGACTTGAAGACTGAACAAAGAATAGTTATCCCTTGATGCAATAGGAAGCTTGGGCATATCGATCCACACATAATTGGTGCATCTTCTTTGTGTTTTCAGGACTATGCAAGTCAAGTGGAGCTTGTAGAAGAACTTCCTTTGGACTATTTTGAATATAGTCACACCAAAGTGAAACAATGGTGGAGATGTAGTATAAATTTCTATGAAGGAAAGATTCTTGGAATAGGGATTAGTATTATAAACTTGGAAGTGTAGAACATACAAATGAGGCTTGAATACTTGAGTCAATTCTTTGGCCATGCCTATGTGCAACATGGATGGTGTAGAAGAAGAGCATGTGAAGACAAGGATGGAAGTTGTGATGAGAAGGTTTGGGAGGTTGTTAAAGATGATAAATCATATCTACTTAGAACCTTTGATTAATGTTCAGCAATTGGTTTTTCATATTCATGAACTTCTCTTTGTATAACTCCCCAGTTTTTTGTGAACGACTTAAGTGAACGGCTTGTCTTCAGTTAGTGGCATATGCTCACACCCGGCATGGGACAGTAAAACACACAGTACGACGCTAGAGAGGATCCAACCAATTACCTTTGAGATTTAGGTGGGTGCAAAAGTAAAGGACAGATTTGACAGGAAGACCTTTTGGATAGAAGGAAAAGGAAGGTTCAGACCTAGACGAACAGAATTGGTTATATATCAACGTTCTAATACCAATGCTTGTACACATCAAAAACATCAATTTCATCAAGGGGAATGTGTAAAAAAGGACAAATTTTGGCAGACGGTGTGGCTACGGGAGAGAATGAATGGGATTCCTAAGGCTAGTGTAAAATGAATATGGTTAAAGGCGTGGGTAGGCTTAAGACAAAAATAATAAGTCTAGACAAGATTGGGGGGGTTGGGTCAAGGGTGCATTGAGGTTCCCCAACAATCCAAAGCATTATTTGAAGCCTTGGTAAAGTGGTTGCAAGATATGGAAGAGTTGTAGCCTAAGTTGGGATCATTTAGGAGTAAGGATTCCTAAGACGATGGAAACATAACAACAAGGAAGCAACTGAAATTGTCTATTTCCATTGGTAAGACTATTTCTTAAGTTTCCATTGGTACTAAAACCATTTTTCCATTGATTGTCCCTTGAAGACAAAGTTGGATTCCTTAAGTCAATTAAGTGGTTGTGAGATGGAGTGTTATCCTCTACACACAAGTTTTATTCCCATAAGTGACATGTTGATCTCAAAATGAGTATATTGTTGTAATGGCTTCAAGACCTATTGTTGACTTGTCCTTGTTCCCTAAAGAATGTAGGGTTTACCCTAGGTACCATCCTCAAAATGAGGGTAAGTTCTTGATAGCTTTCCTCTAGATAATTACTTGGGAAAATAAAATTGGAAGTCTTGGAAGAAGTACAAGTGCAACAAACTTTAAAAGTGAAACTAACATCCTTGGGGGGAGACTAAGTGCAACAAAATTCAAAGACATCATTAGAGGTTTTGGGTGTCTTAACAATAGGTTTATGCATGTTCATGGTAGAAGGTCAGTAACAGGACTTTGTAACACTTTGCTTCATTCAAGGAGAGTTGAATGGAAAATCAGTCATTGTAGTGGAGGGATTCACAATGGTGGCTCACTTAGACAATTTGATCATCTATGATGGCCAAAAACCCTTTCTCATTCCTATAGTAAGGAGGTAATTGGACGTTGTCAACTATATGATGAACTTGGGAATGGTTCAAGATGTTGTGCAACCATGGGGTGGAGGACTTGTAGATTTTTTATTTGACAGAGGATTAGCATATGGCACTTTAGGAGGGATTCCTATGCAACCTTTGGTGGGAAGTTATTGACTGAAGGAATTGAAACATAAGGTTTCTATTCTAAATCCCATAGTGGGGTCCTGGACATATTATTAATGCATTTTTATGGTGACCTTGGCAATCACCTGTCATCTTACTTTAATTGATAAGTTCCATAGGTGGCTCATTGGCTAGGAACATGTAATAGAGCATAGGGAAACAATGAATGTGCCAAGTTCAATGAAGGGTTGGATAGAGGAGGAAGCTTATTTTATTATGAGGATGAAACTTGTGATGGAACTGGCCATCCTCTTCTTCATATTGAGTTTCTTTAGGAAATCTATTATCCAAGAAGTGGAATAGTGGACATGAAGGTGCCTTGAAAAACTTGTTTAGTTGCACGAGGTAACTTGACAACTTTGAGGAAGGGGTGGAGACATTTCCTTTGCTCAACAATGATGACAATGCCAAAATTAGTGGACACTTTATTAAAGAAGCAAATTATTTTAGTTTTAAGTGGATGGATGGAGATAACAAAGCAGAAAACCAAGAAAATATGTGCATTTTACCTAGATGGTTTAAACTGGAAATACAAACATGTTGATAATGAAGATGCTTCGTCACATTTTTGTATGGGAACCTACAATGAGGTAGAGCTCTCCTTGGGAATATTTGGGGATGATTTTCAAGATGAACTAGAGGTCATGAGATTGTTGGTTGAAGGAAATGGAAGGATTGGTACACATGTACCTCTCTTAAATTACTTAAGCAAGGGGACATATGGATTTTGTTTCATTGTCTCATCAAAATTAGGGGGCTTTGGACAAATTGTTGGAACATTTGAGGGAAGTGGTTGTGATGGCCATCTACCACCCTCTTCTCTTTGAGCATATGCCTTTGGGTGTCTTATTGCGTAGGTGTTAGTAGTGGAGCCTAAGTTCCCAAGAAAAGGTGCCACATTCAGTGAAGAATTCAAAAGTGTTGGGTTGCAAAGACAACTTGGCAGAGGTGAAGATAACAACCTTTCCTTAGTCTATTAAAGTTGTACAAATAGATTGAATTGAAGAAATAAGTGATTTCTTTCGGCATAAAGAACTGCAATCTCATGGTTTAGTAATGATAGTTAGATTGACCACCCAAATAGTTCAAGGCATGAGGGATATCAATGCGTAGAAACATGGAAAAGTGGGTCAAAATTTATGAAGCACCAGTAAGTTTCAGAAGTGATACATTGGACACCGGGGTTGTAGTAGGTGTAGGAGGTAATGCCAATAGTGTTGGATAGTTGGGTTCTAGTGGCAACAATGGGTAGCCGCAACAACATTGAACAATTGGGTTGAGACAATAATATAAGACAACAACAACAACATTAGACAATTGGATTGCAGTAGTAGTAGTAAGTAGCTGCAACAACGTTGGATAGTTAGATTACAATAGCAACAAAAGGTAGTCCTAGCAATGGTGGACAGTCACATGACCTTCTTAATGAAGGCTAAATTGCAAAAACAACAACAACATCAACAACATGGAGATTTAGGAAGTAGTCTTCGCAAAGTTTAGTAAAATACACTTTTGTTGAAAGGAAGTTTGAGTATTGTACATTTGCATAATGATTTTGGCAGTGGCATTATGAAGTTGTTGAAAGAGTTTACCATAGATGGATTTGTGGGTTTGAGAACCAAATTTTAGAGGAAAACAAGTTCTTGGAGAAGTTGTCAAGGATAACAATAAATTTAAGTGGGGGAGGATGTAAGGTCCTTGCCTTGGATATGGAAGGGGGTGCCTCCTCCCATCCATTAAACCGATCATTGGATGAGTTTGGTCAGTTGTGATGAAAGGTTACAAGGTTGGGAGAGTATGGATTAGGTAGTCTTAGACGATCGCAAGGCATGCCTAAGTGTTGGATGGCTCGGAAAGCAATGTGGCTAAGTATGGCATCAAGATAATATGCATCATTTGGGGTTTCTTATAGAGGTCACACGATGAATTGGATGGTGGAAAATCATTGGTTCATGGCTATAAGGAAAACAATGCCTTAACTTGGGGTGAAGCACCTTATACCATGGACAAGAGTGCCCAAGCAATTGGATGAGCATTATAAGTTGGATGAATAGGTGCTCAATGTGACATGCAACATATGCAAGGGACTAGATTTCTTTGAATATTGTTCAAGCAAGGCAATCAGGATTCCTTGGGACATAATCCATTGGACATTGGGACATGTGGACCCAAGGGATCAAAGACTTGGAAAATGAATGGGCATATTACACAGTGGGTCCACTTTGAATGTGGAGTGGATTATAGGGAACCTTAGAAGAAGGAAATGACAAGCAATCAACCACTATATAAAGAGGACACCTATACTGTGCAAAATCACTCAAGCAAGAAGGAGTCATTCATATAGGGGTGGATGAGGAGCTCTATGGTTGTGCTAAGTCCAATTGCACTATGAGCAACTTGGATGTTGACTAAGTTTGAGGCAATCTACACAAAGGTATTAGACAAATTGGAAAGTGTCTAAGGCGTGGAAGAGCTAGACTAAGACTACAATAAGAGTGGAAGAGTCTAGATTTGCAGGAGGAAGACCTACAAATGCTTCAAGGATTGGAGTGTGCAATATTTTGAGCAGTAGGTAGGCGGAAATATTGCCTTGTATCAATTGTACATTTGTAATAGATTTGTAGGTAGAAGGGATCACTCCTTTTTCATATCATTGATGTCTTAAACATTCTTCTCAATAAAAAAATTTGAGGCACCTTCCTTGGGTGCCACCCATATTGGTGTGTATGGTCTCTTTTACTTGAATTGATGTTATGTGCCTTGCTATGTTCTGTATGCTAAGTTGGTTATTACATAATTGACTAAGTTAAGAAGTATTGTTAGGATGTTTTAAAGGCCACGATTAGATGTGTACCTAGTGTTATAAGTACTTGATTGTAATCTAACATATTGTAGTTTAAGGTGAAGTTATAGGAAAACCTTAAGTGAGGAGGCGTAGTCTAGTTGTAGTTAGGCATAGGTTGTCTAAGCCCATGTGAACGAGGCAAGGCAGTGTTGCATGACCTTAGGTGCCAAAACAAAGTTGGGTAACCCCATGTTTGCAAAGAAAAAATTGAGCTCTATGATAGTAGACTACTAGAACATTAGCTTACTGAACTATGGAATAGTTAGAATCTGCAGGAGGTAGACCTACAGATGCTTCGGGGTTGGTGTGTGCAATTCTTTGGGACAATGGGTGGTATTTATTTGGATTGGTCATTGATTGTAAATTTGTAATATACTTATAGGTAGAAAGCCACATTCCTTTGTTGTATCTTTGTAACATTATTCACACTAATAAAGTCAAGGCATCCACCTTGGGGGCCACCTATACATCTATGTTGTGGATTATTTATGCTATTGGATGTTATTGTTCATTGTATTGTATGATGGCTAAGTGTTATTCATTATTTCAACCATGTCCTCAATATTTTAAGTTGTAACTTCTTCTTCTTGCCAATTGTTTTACAAATACATTAAAAATACAGTTAAACATTCTACCTTTTTGACATTTTCCTTTTTACCATCATCAAAATTTGAATAGGAAATGTTTGCCAAAAGTGTAATTTGTGTCTCACCCTTATTGTGACTTGATTGTGTAATGTTAACATCTAATACCTACAATTACATTAATTATGTTGGAAATATCCAAAGGTTAGTACATTGTAGTCTACTCAACGGCCTTATAATTAAAAGTCTTTGTGTGTGAGTAAGTGAGTTGTGATTAAAACTATCTTAAATTAAGATTATTTGAGTGAGAATAGAGAAGGATAACTACATATTCCTATTTAGTAAAAAAATATCTCATTCATACATATAAAAGTTTTGTGTGCATATTTCTCTAATTATAATGATGCAATCTTTTGTTTATTTTCATTTGATAACAGATAAGGAATGGTCCCTACTCTCTCTTGAGAGAGGTCTATGACTCATGTCATAATTTTGTTGTATTAATCCTCAATGTGTGTAGAGGATTGGTTTAGAGAGTACATTAGAGCTTCTATTTCATAGAGAGAGTTTAATGATTTATTTATGCATTTAAGTAGAGTGTGAGTGTCTGCTGGAGCCTCTGTTTCATGTGTTAGATCAGTTTTAGAATTTTGTTTTCTGCTTTGAAGCTCAACCATATTTTTGGGAAGGCATTGAAGGATGCAACCTCTATAACAGTTTGAATTTATCAAAGATCAAGCAACACTGCTTATTGGTTCTTGATTTAGCTCCCTTCCTCTATCCTGATCCATTCATAATCTATAAGTTTTCGAAAGTTTCAGCAACCTCGAGGTCCCGCACTTTGATGGCATATTCGTTTTGCCTTTCGATCGTTCCATTCAACCTCCCTCTGTGGTCAATGCGAGCCGCTGCTCCTCGCAACTACCTCTCAGCGATAGTTGTGCTGTAGATCCTCCACCGCTCACAATCTCGGGTCTGAATTTGCACGTACATCGATTCAGATCTACCCTCTGTGTCCTCAAACAATCTGGAAAGAAAACAACGATCTCCTCAATCAGTCAAAAATATGTCACAAAGATCTAACACAAGCTTTTTTTTTTTTCACATGCAGTTAAACCGGCGTCCAATGGTGGGTGAAGACGCCGAATCGGACGGGGTCTCGGGGTCGATCCTGGGTGACGGCCACAGCCAACCGCCCCAGCCACCCGGCCATAACAGCGGCCCCCTAACACAAGCTGCCAACAAGATAGACCAATTGATCTGCGCATTGCTTAGGCGATCCCCTAAAATGATGAAGTGTTCATTTAATTGGGTGTGCTCATACAACAACAAATAATCACGTTCATTTTTATTTTTTAAGATAACTACGTTCATAGACATATATATTTATAGGGATAGTTACATTTATAGGTGTATATATTCTAAAATTTATGGTGGATTATTATTTATACTTTTCCTAAATTAAAGGAGGATGGGACAAGTACACTGTCCAAATTGATTTTCGAAAGAAACAATTATTATATATATATAATAACTTGTAAAAAGTAATAGATAATAGAATAGGTGACTACAACTAAACATGGAGAATAAATAATAGATAACTTGTTCATGGCACTTAACTTATGACTTATTAGTATTCACCGACCACAAGTTAAGTAGATGTGCTAGTTTACAATTTAAACTAAATGAGAAAGAATCTACGTGATAAACAATTTACTTAACTTGTTGAAAAAAAAAACTTTATATTACTAATAAAAACATAATTAATATTAACTTATGTAGGTATTTAGCATAAAAAGAGGCATATGCATACCACACTTTGATCCACTTTCTATTGCACAACATGAAAAGTAACCTATGTGTACTAGTGATGTGAGTGATGACTAGTTGGAGCAAATATGTGGTTGTGTCGAACGAAAATGGCAACATGTTGATGGTTTGGATGGAAGGAGATTTCTAATAGAGATTGGAATGGTTCACTTTTATGAAACTTTGATCACTATACACATACTTAAAATACTTTTAATTTGTTATGAGGGTTGAGTTTTTGTTTTCAAAATTATAATTTTTGTAGTTTTGTGTGTAATGTTGTTAAATGGTTATATATTCTCAGTAAACCAAATTTGCTTTATTAAAAGGATTCATTTTGGGGAGAACTTGACATATCCTGAGGAATGTGCATGCCTATTTTGGGGTAAATTACTTATAAATGTATCATTTTGGATGTGGTTTATAAGACCATGTAAGGTTGAACTAGTCGATTGAACACATAGAGGGTTGGAGGAAATTGAGGAAGGAGACCAATCACAATCTTGAGTTTGTCACTAACTAGAAGGAAAGAGACTAATCACAATATTGAGTTCATCACTAACTCGTAGATTGGTTGTATGATGTAGTGGCAAAACAATGAACCAAAATGACAACACAACTGAAGAGTTGTAGCATATATGACAATGATGATGGACTCTTGCTACATTTGTTTCATTGAAACCCATGTACCAAATCTGCTAGAACAGGATGGTTACTAATGATAGTGGTGATTGAAATCTTCTATGGATGAACACATGGCAGTGATCAAGTGCAACAACTACATATGATGGTCACTGAGGTGGACAACACATATTAAAAACATAGTGAAGACCTAGTCCCGCTATTTTTCTTTACACCTACTCAATAAAGCCTAACCAATCAAAGGAGAAAAATGAAGACAAAGTGGAGGCCCATGCCGCACTTGTATTGAGTAGATTATATGGCCCTATTCACATGTTGAAAATGTTAGTAAGGCTTGGTCCAAGTGATCTCATTGTGAACAATGTATGTCTATTCATAGCTATTGAGATTAGATAGAGTGATCCACATTTATTGTACGAACTTGGATAGTGTATATGTTCATATCCATGATATGAGGTGTAGTGAGGCCATTCTCACTACATATGTAATGTGTACGAACTTAGTGCACGTACTAGTTCATACAAGACTTGTTGACTAACAATAGGTTCCTTCGATTTGATGTATATCCCAGTTCACATGAGGAGTGATTCCTTTCCCTTTGGACTATCTTTATCAAGGAGGGGAATGTGGAAATATCATATCCAAAGGTTAGTAGATCACACTCTAAGCATTGAGCTTAGTGATCAACAAGATTCCATAATTTTGGAAAAAAACAAAGTTGATGGTGGAGTTTCTGCAAAATTGGTTTATAATGTTTATCTGGAGGATTTGGATGGGATGGATCCAAAATGGTGGGCAAAGAGATTTTGGAGTTTGTGGATTCCTCTGAAAATTAAATGTTTTGTTTGGCTGGCATTATTTAATAAGATCCTCTCTTGGGATAATTTGCAAAAGAGTGGTTTTAATGGTCCGGGGCTATGCATACTATGCTAAGAGGATATGGAATCGGTGACTCGTCTTTTATGCCTTTGTTTAGTTTTCATATTAGTATGGCATGACCTGTGTAGAATGCTATCTTTTCAGGAAGATTGGGGAATGGAAAGTTTCAAAAAATTTGTGTATGCTTGGCTCAGAGAAAAGACAAAATTTAAAATTCTTCCCTTTATTACTATTTTGGGAAATTTGGAAGCTGGGAAATAGAGATCTTTTTCAAGACTCAAACTTACATTTGTCTCTTGTTCTTGCTACGATAGTACCAGTTTTTAAATATTGCAGAAAAGATACTCCCTTGAAGAATCTCAAGATTCTGGTAAGGCCCTCTTTGTCTGAGAATTCAGTGACATGATTTTTTGATGGAGCTAGTAAAGATGGCATGTGTGGTGTTGGTATGTATATTTCTATCAAAAGGAACCATGAAATAAAATTATGAATGAGTATTGATAGAGGATCCAATACCTTTTCAAAACTGCTTTCTCTTTGGGGATTACTTTGGTTTGTTAAGAAAAGAGGATTCTTGGAATTAAAGGTTTGTGGAGACTCAAATGTTATCATGGATTGGGAAAATGGTTTTTCTTCTATCCATTCCTTGGTGTTGCATCATTGGATGCTTAGAGTGGAGAACTTGATTCAGTTTTTTGCTCCGCTCTCGATTAGTCATATTCATCGTACCTTTAATTAGCATGCAGACTCTTTTTCAAAGAAGGCGGTGGGTGAGATGGATGGACCCATCTTCTTTGAGGAATATGTTGATGAAGATCTTATTGATTTGGGATCCTTTTATGTGCTATGAGGTTTTTGGGATAGTTTATCCTTTGTCAGTTAGTCTTCTCTTGATATTATGTTGGTATATCAGAAAGTTTTTTTGGAAGGTTTGTAATATGTTTATGTCATTTTGAAGGATTAGACCGTTCAACCCTTTTTTTCTTAAAGTTGGTTTGGAAAGTTTCTTCAGTTCCCTTTTTATGTCAATTATGGATATATGTAACTTTGACTCAATATGAATAGCAAGTTGCGTGCTTTTTTTTTTGTTGAAAAACAAAATCTATCAACTTTATAAAAACATTCCAAAAATAAATAAAAATAAAAATAATGGTGACTTCCACTTAAAGCTATAATCCCTTGAAGGCATAGACTATTAAAGAGAAATTGAAAGAATAAGTTGTTGTATAGATAAAAAGAGTACTACCTTATACCAACTATTTTATGTAAATTTAGTTTTTATTCAAATAATTAACATTTATATCTTTTTATACATAAATCCATTTTATTTCAAAATCTATTATAAAACGGTTTATTAATATTTATATCCTTTTTTCCAAAGGAAAAAAAAACACTTTTCTTGTTATTTCAAGGAATCAAAGAAAGTAAACGTTTTACATCATTGTTCATACTACTAGCCGTAGTATTAAAAAAACACCCAAACCAAACAATTGCAGAATATTGATCCAAACAGACATAAACTTAGGACTGATCCAAAACTTCAATTATTCAAACTCATCAAGCTTGACAAAACTAAGCCAAACCTAGTCAACAATCAATTAAACATAGAAGTCAGCTGATTATCAGGACAGAGCCTTCAAAGATCACTTCTCCTTCAATGACTTATTGAAGGAAAAGAGAACCCTCAAGAAGTCCCACAACTTTGTTTGAAATATAATCAGCCTTCATATTAAAATTCCTATAAATATGCTCAAAAGAAATTTCAAAGAGCTTTGACATGAGATATGTAATCTTTTTGCACCAATGATCAAGCTACAGAACCTGGAGGAAGTATGGACCTTTTTCCCATTTGATAATCACCTCAGAATCTCTGTGTTAGGAACCTATGTCAACCCTTCTCTCTACTATGTTAGTATATTGTTGTTGGACGCATATGCTTTGTAAGTCGTCCCGTAGTATTTGTTGATCCGTAGTTTATATTAGCCCATAGTATTGACCCATAGTATTGGACGCATATGCTTTGTAAGTCGTCCCGTAGTATTATATGTCCCATGGTTTTGACTCATAGTATTGGGCATAGACTTAGTATATAAGTGTGTGTTGAGGTCATTGAAGGCACCGTGAAGTTAATTGTATTGAGCTTGCTCAAAGGAGGTTGCCCCCTCGAAGTGGCCCGTGATCAATATAAAAGTGATTATGTTCTATTATTTCTGATATCGTGTGTATTTGCATTAATTAATTATTGCAGGTTCATCACATCTGGTATCAGAGCACTTTCTTGGGCTCGCTGGGTGAAATTTATGCCAAATTGTTTTTTCGCATCTGTTGCAGGTTCGGATTTGGGAATAATCCCTATCCGCTTAACTGTGGGAAGTACTTGGGCATAAGCCCTAAAACTCATTGTGAGGAGTACCATAGGAACCCCGAAGTAGCTAGCCCATTGAGAGGACCTGCCAGCGAAAAGGGCAACGACCCCTACCTGATTGACTAGTTTCCACCCGTGAGGTAAACCAAGAGCTGTCGTTTGTGGCAAAGCGGTTATCAGTTTTACCTGAGCCGTGGAGTGAGGGGTACTGCCCCAATACGCAAGCCGTTAGACAACATTGGTGGCCGAGTGAAACCCCTGAACTGTTAGGAATCCGCACATACCTGGGGTCCATATCTATTTTCAATTGAACTGTTGCCGATCACTTCCGCTCCAGATCCAGCCGTTTCAGATCTATTCTGAAAGTTGTTCCAGATCCAGTCGCCGTTTTCGATCCCTTCCGCGCCGTTGCAGATCCATCTGTTGCGGATCCCTTCCGCGCCGCTGTTGCCGATCCATTTCTGGAAAATATATATATATATATATAATTCAGTTTTTTCTCCATATCTCCCTTGTTTTCACTCTGTTTCCCCTGAAATTTTCGGGGAACCCCTGTCATCCCATTCTGCATATTTCATTCCTGAGGACCCTATCCCCAATTCCCCTTCCCAAAGCCCGAAATCCCACATTTGTCTATTTTTAGGGTTTTCCATAACTTCCTCAGATTTCACCCAATCACCTTCAAATTTTACCACATAATTCCTTTCTGAATTCTGCTTCTTTGTCCCTCTATGCCAAATTTTCTCATTCTATCACCCTGCTTCTGAAATCCCCCTTTTTTCTTTCTTGTCCTTTCTACAGTGTCCAAAATCTAGTCAAACCCCAATTACCCATCAGATTGTTTCCCCAATCCAAATTTCCCTTTACTAAATCAGCTTCTGTTTGTGTTTTTCTACCCATTCCACCAAAAAAAAAAAAAAAACTGGTTATGGTTGTCACCCGTGCAGGAGCAAACACCATGGAGGAAACACTTGCAGCCATCCAAACCAAACTCCAAGATCTGGATGAAAAATTTCTCAGCCTCCATCTTCAACATTTAGCCATGAACAATAACCGACAGCCATAATCTTTTGCAGCCACCGGGTTCTCTTCTTCCAGCAATTTTCGTGGGCTGAAGCTTGATTTTCCTCGCTTCAAT
This sequence comes from Larix kaempferi, assembly GCA_027924585.1. Classification (NCBI taxonomy): domain Eukaryota; kingdom Viridiplantae; phylum Streptophyta; class Pinopsida; order Pinales; family Pinaceae; genus Larix; species Larix kaempferi. Next base: position 11,703,621 of record BSBM01000993.1, read on the forward strand.
GGTACTGATCCGACTGGATGGATATACCGAGCAGAACAATATTTTAGTCTGCATAATACTTTTGATGTTCAAAAAGTTCCACTTGCATCCTTTCATTTGGAATAGGAAGCCCTTCAATGGTACCGTTGGTACATCAAAGCTCATCCCGAGCCAAACTGGATAGATTTTTGCCAACTCATTTTGCCACGATTTGGTCCTAGTGCTTTTGATGATTTCACAGGAGCACTCACTAAACTTCACCAAATTGGCACAGTGAGAGAGTATCAGACAGAATTTGAGAAATTGGCCAATCACATAGAAGGATTGTCTGATGAATTCTACAGGAGTTGTTTTATTAGTGGTCTCAAGGATGAAATCCGCTCAGAGGTCAAAATTTTTTGTCCCAACACAATGATAGAAGTCCTAGGGTTGGCTAAGCTGGCCGAGAACAAGATCGCAGCTCAACAACGCTCCAAACCCACCTTTGTTCCCTTCAGAAATATGGGTTCCCAACGACCTCCCATCACGCCTTCTCCTCAACCAACTCCTATCAAGCATTTGTCTGAAATAGAAATGCAGGCACGCCAAGAAAAAGGGCTTTGCTATAATTGTGATGAGAAATTCACTCGGGGACATAGGTGTGTTCAACAAAAGCTCTATCTCTTGGATGTGGATTCTCCGCCTGCCTTAGAACTTGGTGAAGAATCTACAGATACAGTAGATGATTAGGTCGACATTCAACACCCGCCTGTTGACACCCCATCTCAGGACGACCCACCCGAGATCTCTCTCCATGCTGTAACCGGCATCACCACCCCAGAAACAATGCGGGTCAGGAGATACTTCAAGAAGCTCCCTCTTACCATACTCATTGATTCTGGTAGCACTCATAAATTCATTGACCCTCGGATTGCCAAGCAGGCTGATTGTTTTGTCCATCCTTGCTCCAACTTTGAAGTCATGGTTGCCAATGGGGGCACCTTACCTTGCAAGGGGAAGTGTCACAATGTGCGTATCTCTATGGAAGATTATAACCTACGCTCTGACATGTTTGCCTTGTCCTTAGGCGGATGTGATGTGGTTTTGGGCGTTCAATGGTTACGCACACTTGGCCCCATCTTATGGGATTTTGCTGGACTTTGGATGCAGTTTAAAGTCAACGAGGCACAACACAAATTTATGGGCTTACAACCAGGGTCTCTCTGCATCATCAGTTCAAATCGCTTGGAAAAAATCCTTAAGAAGAATTCACATGGTGTCATCGCTCAGCTCAATTCCATTCAGATGCACCCATCAACAGTCTCCACTACTTCCTTGGATAGATATGTAGGTATCTTTGCTGAACCAATGCGCTTGCTGCCTTCAAGAGACCTTTCCGGTAAGAATTTAGCCACATCTACCTCTTAGCAGGAAATGATGGCTATTTTGCATGCAGTACAGAAGTGGCAGCCATACCTATTAGGGAATTATTTCTGCATCAAGACTGATCTCCCGAGTCTGGAAAATTTTCTGGAATAATGGGTCTCCTCCCCAACACACCTGAAATGGGTTATCCAACTCATGGGTTATCCCTATGTGATCACTTACATGAAGGGTAAGGACAATATGGTGGAAGATGCTCCTTCTTGCACAATTGATGACCTAGTTTCTCTTACAACTCTTTCTCTGCTTGTTCCAAATTGGTTGCAATATGTTCAACAGGGCTCTCTCTTCTATGAACTCCATGCTTCTTCATCAACAGGGCTCTCTCTTCTATGAACTCCATGCTTCTTCATCAACAGGGCACTCTAGGTTCTGCAAAATGTATGACCGGGAACAATGTAACTTCTTTTAGCAGGGACTAAAAATGACAATTCAACAGATGGTGGCTGACGATGATACTTTCCAAGTCAATAAGGGTGAAACGACACTCCTTTCGGGATTGCTCAAACCCTTGCCCATCCCTACACAACTTTGGCCAACTATTTCTATGGATTTCCTAGCAGCGCTTTGGTGGTACAATACCACATCTCAAAGGACACCATATGAAGCAATCTATGGAAAAACACCGCCAATTCTTCTTCCATACACCCTTAGCAGCTCCCCAGTTCAGGAAATTGACTCAGTTCTTCGAAACCGCGATCAAATTCTTCTCATTCTGCAGGACAATCTTCACATGGCCAGAATTCGCCTAAAACAACAAGCCGATCAGCACCGTTCTGAGCGCATTTTCCATGTAGCTGACAGGGTTCTTCTTCATCTACAGCCTTCCAAGCAATCCTCCTTGACACTCCAAAGGCGTCAGTGGCCTGAAATGAAACCTGAGGATGCTACCGGGGAACCACTCCTTCAGATTCTACAGCAATTTCTCCAACCAAATCTTTGAGGACAAAGCTTTTTCTAAGGGAGAGGGGATGTTAGGAACCTATTTCAACCCTTCTCTTTACTATGTTAGTATATTGTTGTTGGATGCATATGCTTTGTAAGTAGTCCCGTAGTATTTGTTGATCCGTAGTTTATATCAGCCCATAGTATTGACCCATAGTATTGGACGCATATGCTTTGTAAGTCGTCCCATAGTATTATATGTCCCATGGTTTTTACTCATAGTATTGGGCATAGACTTAGTATATAAGTGTGTGTTGAGGTCATTGAAGGCACCGTGAAGTTAATTGTATTGAGCTTGCTCAAAGGAGGTTGCCCCCTCGAAGTGGCCCGTGATCAATATAAAAGTGATTCTATTCTATTATTTCTGATATCTTGTGTATTTGCATTAATTAATTATTGCAGGTTCATCACACTCTGAAAACTTAAAGGGAGGAAATACCATTAAGAGCATCAAGATGTAATAGCCTCACACGGAAACAAGTCTAGCTTTAGTATTGTTACCCCTACCACTTCCCATCCAGAGGTTAAAATGATGATCTTCATTGATTTTCAACACCATGGAACAACCACAAGAAGCAGAGGGTGAGGCACCATAAAAAATCCAATAGCAAAAGAATACATAAAAACTAGAGCAGACACAGATTTCTAAGGGGAATTTTCCAACTCAATGAATAATTCCTTGTACAGTCCCAAACTGTAAATAGAAAAAAGTTGTGGATTTGGGGTCACATTATAAAAAATAACCCTATTCCTCATATTCTAGATATGCCAACAAAAAGAAATAGGAAGTAATTTATGATAGGATACTAGAGAATACCAACAATTGAAGCAGTCTTCCAAACTAGAGAAGCTCCATCTTGGAGGAAGTTGATGAGGGTCATCATAGATTTCCATCCATACCTCTTTGGATAACTTGCATGAAGAACAAATGTGATTGACAGATTCACAACTCTGTTTGCATAGCACACATAAACCAAGACCATGCCACCCTCTTCTAAGAAGGTTATCCCAAGTTAGCCGACAATTTTCCGTATATAGCCAAAAGAAACATTTTAGCTTCATGGGGATAAACCATTTCCATAACCTAGGTTGCCACCACTTTGAATCATAATCCATGTGAGAACAAACTACAGATTCATAAGCACTTTTTAGCATTGACTTGCCCATATTTACTGTTCCAACTCCATACCAAACTGTCATCTTCATCATAAAGTCTAATACTTGCTATGTTAATATTTCCTATAAAATTATCCCAAACCACTTCCCACTTTCCTTGCATCCCAATATCCTCTATCTACATCTTCCATTTTGAGTTAATCACCTTGGCCTTTTAATGTGAGCCAATGTGACAAACCCAAATTCTTCTAAATAGTCCAATATAGATTGAGGTAACAAGAATTGGTCATTGTCACTAATAAAAGGGTCAATACCAACCAAAATATTTTCCCCATTACCAAGTTCCCAAGATATCCACTTATTTACCCAATTAAAGGATCTAACAAAGCCATTCCATATAATGGAAGCCCCAGATAAGGATTTTTCAGAAAATCTAAGCCACTTCAGGATTGATTTACCTTTTATGTATCTAGCTTGAAGCACTCTGCTCCATAGGCCATTGTGAAAAAGCCCCCTCAACATGATTTTCATACACAGAGCCATGTTGAACCAATTTAGGTTCTTGATATCCCAACCCCCCATAGATTTGGGCAAGGCCAATCTTTTCTAGCTGACCAAATGAAACTTGAAATCATTCCTGGAACCAACCCATAGAAATTGAAAGATTTTTTTCCTTATGATATTCAATATCGATTGAGGAATTTTGAATAAAAAAAGAAATAAACAAGAATACTTGTCAGAACAGTTTTAATCAAAGTAAGTCTGCCTCCTAAGGATAAACATTTGAAAGGCCAATTGCTAATCCTTTTCTCAATTTTTTTGACCACCACTGCCAATCCTTTGTCTTGTAACTATTTGGTTTCAACTTGTATCCCAGATATTTGAGGGAAACATAAGACAAATCTTATCTAAAACTTCTTCTCTGACATTGTGATGATACAAAGTATATTTATCCAAGCTAATCTCCATACCTATAGCAAAAGAGAATAGAGAAACAATCTCAAAGAAAGTGTTCCATTCCTCCACAAAGACATTTCCCAAAAGAACAACATCATCAACAAAAAGGAGATGTCTAATATGTAAAGCAGAGGATATTTTTATACTAGATAAACTACCTCTTAGTCTGGCCTCATCAATCGTCATGCTTAGACCCTTAATAACCAATAGAAAAAGTAGTGGAGACAACAAACAACCCTGTTTGAGACCTCTGGAGCTAAATAATAAATTTGATGGAGACCCATTAACAAGGACATCAAAACAAGCAGTGGAAACACGTGAAATTATTCAGTTTGTGACCTCCACTGAAAGCCCAATATGCAGAAGGATCATCCTTTGGAAGACCCAATTCACCTTATCATAGGATTTGGCAAGATCCATTTTCAAAATCAAAGCATTGAGCTTTTTCATCTTGACTGAATGCATAACTTCTTGAGAAACCCCGATGGCGTCCAAGATTTTCCTATTGGCTAGAGAGCCAAACTGCTCTTGGGAAACAACTTCTGACAATTTAGGATTTAATCTATTAGCAATGATTTTTGTAACCATTTTATACACCAAATTACATAAGGCAATAGGTCCGAAAACATAAAAGAACTCAGGCTTATCAAATTTGGGAATAAGAGGGATAAATGTTGAATTTAAAGCTCTAGACATATACCCCTTAGTTCTATATAATTCCACCACCTCAAGCAGATCCCTACCCATAATATCAAAGAAGGTGGTAAAGAGCTCCATTAGCCAACCATCTGGCCCTGGACTCTTATCTTTAGCGAATTGAGACAATACTTCTTCCACCTCCTCAATAGAAATTGGTCTCCCAATGTTAATACCTTCCTCCCTAGAAAAAAAAGAAGGATAATTCCTTACAACCTTTAGTTGTGAATCAATATAAGCTTGCCCAGTCTCTTTAAAGTGATGTGAGAAGAAATCAACAACAAATATCTCCAGATCTTTTTGGGATGAGGCCCAAGTCCCTTTTGAATTCTTTAAATCCCAAATAGAATTTAGTTTCTTCCTGTAACTAGCATACCTATGGAAGAACTTGGTATGGTTATCACCCCGCGCAACCCCAACAACTCTACTTTTCAAACGCCAAGACTCCTCTTCCTGTTTCATAATTGATCCTTCCTTTTCTCAAGTTCTATCAAAATATATTTTTCCTCTTTGAGAAAATAACCCCGACACATTCTCCATTAAAAGGATACAAATTTTCTTCTCAATTTCACATAGTTCAGTCTTAGACTCGTCTTCCTTTAATCTAATCCACTTGATGGCCAACCCTTTCAAATTTTTTAATTTGAAAGACAATTTTTCCATAGCATTCATTCCCACAGAGCATTCCAAATTTTCCAAGCATCTCTAACCATTTAACAAAAATCTGAATCCTTAAGCCAAGATAGATTAAATTTAAAAGGAAACTTACAAGAGACTTGTTTCCCATAAAAGTTAAGAGAAATTGGATTATGGTCCGAAATAGCAGACATAGAGGTCCAAGATCGGAATCGAGCACATGAAAAAGCTAAGGAATTGGCCAACAAAAAATGGTCAAGTCTTTTACCAATACCATTTAGCCCCAAGCGATTATTCTTCCACGTGGGGCATAGTTTACTAGGAACAACACCAATTAGGTTATATTTCTTAAAAAGGTCCTTAAAATACTATGATAAAGGATCATCATAGGAAAGCATACCCCATGACTCCATAGACTGCAAGGTTAATTTTATATCACCTGCAATGATCAAGTTCTTAGTATTCAAAATACCACCCGAATCCACCTTATCCCATAAGAGTTGTCTCTCTTTGAATGGGCCATAACAATTTAATAAGGAAATCTCATGGGTAAAACCCTTAAATTTCCCCTTAAGAAGAATACCTGCACAAGTTTTATAAGGAGATAGAGAAGCCATAGAAGGATCCCATATCGACAGTAAACCCCCCAAAAGACCCCTTGCATCAATAACACAAACTTCCCATCCTAGGAAAAGCCGCAAAAAATATTCACAAAATTTATTAGTCGGAGCCACAGTCTCCTGAATAATAATAATATCTGCCTTATTTGATTGAAAAAACCTTTTTAGGGATTTGGATTTAGGACCTCCCCCTAGTCCTCTAATATTAAAGGAGATGCACAACATTAAGAACCAACCAAAGGGAACATCGATGCTCTAAGGGCCCTAGAAGATTCATCAATACTAACTTGATTCCATGAAACCTTAACTTCCTGTAGTCTCTCAGACAAAGGAATGTACTTCCCAACAGATTGTCCAGAATCAAATGCTGAATTCCCCTTGTTAATTTTCCTCCCATTTTTCCAGTTCTTGTTCCTAATGGCGACATTTTGGTGATGAATAGAATTGATGGGAGATACACCAACATTCTTTGAAGGCTTATTGCATACAACTTCAAAGGATAAAGTTCATTCACCTCAACTAACTATCCAGTTAAGGGTCGTATAAAAGATGACCTATGATCAACTGTGGTAGCCTTCTCAACCCTAGAGGACATTAAAGGAGGAATGTCAACTAAGGATCTTGAGATTTATGTGAGAATAGTCTCCCCCTACAGAACCCTAACCTCATGCCGATTTCCACCAGAAAAATAAGAGTATTTCTCCACTCTCCCCCATATGGATTTGATTCAAAAGACTCTCACCCCCAGTCAAAACATTAATGGGATGATGATTAAAGATCTCTAAAAAGAGTTCAAATCCAACCAATTCACAATCACCCAAAATCCCATTATTACAGGACAAATTACAACAATAACCCCAAAATGATCATAAGGACCATTCATGATTGCCCTATTATTTTTACCACACTTTTTTACAGAATATAATCATTTTCTACATATTCAATAAACCCTAGCTCCTTTGATGTTAAACCTTCATACAAAGTGGGAGAAGCAGAAGGCGACATACCTTGATCCTTTAATCCAAAAATATGGACATAAATCTATTTTATTTCAACATCTATTATAAAAAATGTTTTTTTAGAATCTTGGTCCTTAGATCCTCTTATATGAATAAATCCATTGAAGTTTTCAATTTTTATTGTGTAATTAAAATCAACGACTTCAAAAGCATCACATATAATGGGTGTAGTCTAAATATTTTACGTTTTCAACTTTAAAGTCGAAAACGTAGAATAAATTGACCACTCCCATATAATATGCAACTCTGCAACTCTACTAATTTATTTTTCCTAGATTTCCCAAAAATCTCCGATTTAACCTCCATTTGAAACCAGTACAACAAAAAATGATGAAATTGTTGACAGGTCATCCACTGCATTATTCGATTTTCGCTGCTTTTCGTCTCCATAGGCTGTTACCAGTTTGAGGATACCCAATTTCCCCAGCGAATTTAAGGGGAAAGGCAGTTAAATGCCCGACCTGAGAACGTGTGCAGTTTGCATTTACTGCACCACTTTATTCAAAAGTCGAAATACTCCCTCAAATATATGTGCAGGTTGCATGGCATGCCAGCCGAAAGCCATGTGTCCTCTGCTCAAATCCCGTTAGCAATGCACATGAGAACTTTATTCTCAATATGTTTATTTACATATTGAGAATAAGAAAACATTAAATATATATATTTAAATTTATTAGATTCAAGTTTTTTCTCTAAAAATGACTACAAGTAATTTCTCAATCCTTAAAACTCTTAATCCATTGCCCCAAATATCAAAGAAACCAATCCTCTACAATTTCAAATTGTTAACGAGTTTCGATTTGTTTAGATAGTATAAAATGAATTTTTTTTGGCTAAAACTTTTTAATTACTATATTGATGGCTTTATTTTTTTGTTGGTATGGTTGATTAATTACTTCTAGCTTTTAGTTTATAATATTACAATATCAATGATGGATAAAAATGCACAACATAAATTTTACATTAAACATTTTTTGTACAGTCTTAAATTACATAAACGATAATTTCAAATTAAAAACATTTTTTGTATAGTCTTAAATTACATAAACGATAATTTCAAATTAATGTTATCAATCATAGAAGTGGTATCTTTTGATAATAAAGTTGAAAGAATATATTATGAAGAAATACAATGTTTATGATATGTAGATAATATTGGATTCCAAATGAACGGTATAATCTTTAATAGTATAATCTTTGAATATAATGAAATATATAACCAAATAAATATTAAATTATAATAATTTTAATTTTTATATTAATATAATTAAAAAAATAATTAAAATAAAATAATAAAAAATTATAATAACATAAATAAAATAAAATATCACCATGGACAGATTTGAATGTTTCAAAACATTTTAAACTCAAACATAAATAAATCACAAGTTACTTTGCTTACCTTCTTTACCAGAGTAGATGTTCAAAAATCAATTATTAAAATATTTTGGTTTTGAATGTAAGTGTATATTTGTAAGATTCTTTATGTAGCCACGCTTTCCTACTAAACATTAATTTATAATTTATAATGATCTTATTTAAAGTAGATGTTCAAAAATCAATTATTAAAATATTTTGGCTTTGAATGTAAATGTATATTTGTAAGATTCTTTATGTAGCCACGCTTTCCTACTAAACATTAATTTATAATGATCTTAATTAAAGTAGATATTCAAAAATCAATTATTAAAATATTTTGGCTTTGAATTTAAGTGTATATTTGTAAGATTCTTTATGTAGCCATGCTTTCCTACTAAACATTAATTTATAATGATCTTAATTAAAGTAGATGTTCAAAAATCAATTATTAAATATTTTGGTTTTGAATGTAAGTGTATATTTGTAAGATTCTGTATGTAGCCACGCTTTCCTACTAAACATTAATTTATAATGATCTTAATTAAAGTAGATGTTCAAAAATCAATTATTAAAATATTTTGGCTTTGAATATAGGTGTATATTTGTAAGATTCTTTATGTAGCCATGCTTTCTTACTAAACATTAATTTATAATGATCTTAATTAAAGTAGATGTTCAAAAATCAATTATTAAAATATTGTGGCTTTGAATGTAAGTATATATTTGTAAGATTCTTTATGTAGCCACACTTTCCTGCTAAACATTAATTTATGATGATCTTAATTCTCATGTTGACATAATTATAAAAATAAAAATAAAAGCTAAAATAAAGTAATTCATAAAAATAAGTAAATATAAAGATCTAAAGGAAAGGCTAGAATGTTTCAAACTATTTTAAACTCAAACATAAATCACCAGTTACTTACCTAGGTCTTTAAGAATCAACTATTATAATGTAAGTGTATATTTGTAGGATTCCTTACCTAGCCACGTTTTCCTACTATTCGTGACAAATATTGCAATGTCTTTTAAGATATTTTAATGGACTAAGCTACTTACATAAACACTTACGTGACTTCATAGATGACATATCATGTTGGATTTGAAAAAGAGGATAGCATTGCATTAAAAAAATGAATAAAAGGAAGGTATATTGATAGTTCATCTTTACCCACAAAAAGAATAGCTATATATGAATATAAGGAAAATAAAAAAACATGCATTCAATCAATGAAGCACGCAATCGTTGAATGAATTAAAGGTGAAAAAAAACATGTCATAGGTCAAAATAATATTATATCCAACTTTAATTTACTTTAAAATCAGTGAGAAAAAATAGTTTGTGATCAAAAGACTCACTAACCGAGGCATTGTCGATGAGGAATGAGGAGGGATGGAGAGAAAGCAAACAAAGTGGGGAGCCTTGTTTAGTACAAGTGCAATGATACATGATGCTCCCATGTGGCCTAATCCCTCTCATATGTTGAAACATGCTACTCATCGCCTTCCTTGCACCTCCATTGCAACAACAAGCTTCACATCAAATCCACTCCAAACTAGTTAATATATACTTCTAATCTCCATATATCAAATTAATTTTTTGTTTGCAGATACCTTGTTTTTATTCAATCATTCCATAAATCAAATTGTGTTGTGTTATTATTTCAGAGGCGTGTGATCCAGATGGGTAGCAATGACCACCCATCTATTCCACTGGCTCAAAGCATTTTTTCATCTTGGTAGTTTTTATGGGTTTTCAGGTCACCGGAGTGGTCCAAATGGATATCGGGAGCTAGCCACCTACTCCATTTTTCAGTTTGGTAGCTTTTATTGTTTTTCGGACCCAAAACTTCACGGGTTGTTTTAAGGCCTTAAATGAAGTTTTTTGGTGACACAATAGTTCATACATAGTTGAAGGTATGTTTGGACATTCAAAATGTGTTCTTCTCGGCTAGACTTTTCCAATGAGCTATCAAACGCCCTAAACAAAGATCATATGCAAAAGTTATGCCCCCGAGAAGTTGACACCTCAACTAATCACCTCAATGCGTGTAAACATTTTTTATGATTCATCTCCTAAGGTTAGGTTTTTGGATGTTTAGGGTTTTTTCCCTCATGCTTATGATAAAAAGGCCCTTCCTCCTTTTGTAATCAGCTTGTGATGAATGAGCGTAGCCGCCACATCTCTTCTTAGAGATAAAGCTACCACCATTCTAGCTGCTTTTTATTTTACAGTGTGTTCTATTTCAGTCACTTAATAGAATTTGAGTTTATTGTATCACTATGTTTCCTGCAATATATATGTGTATGTGGTTCTATATATGCTCTTTTATTTCATTTTTCACATAAATCTGGATTAGTGGTATCAGAGCACCCTGCTCTTTCGTTATTTCTTCGTGCATGTTCTTGACAAGGTCGGGATATAGACAATTGGGTCTTGAGCTAGTTGGGCTTGATAAAGACCACCCTTGATGGCCCAAACTGTCTCATATGGTTGAGGAAAAGAGAGAATATGGAGCAAGAGATCCTATCAAGTTGTTGCTCGAGGAAGCCCTCACGCAAAAGAGGAATGAGATGATGGACAATTTCACCCAAATCCTTCAACGAATGCTGACAACAACAGATGGATCATCAAGCAGTCACTTTGGAGGAGCCACGCCCTTCAAGGTACAATTTAACTTTGATATTCCTTATTTGAATTCCATATTGATGTCGTCCCTAGATAAATGGTTGAATCTGCTAGAAGGGTATTTCTCTGTCCACAATTTTTTCGATAGGGAAAAGATCACCTTTGCGCTCCTTAAGGTTGTCCCCCATGTCAAAAATTGGTGGGAAACTTATTGTGAACAAAACTTAACAGAGAAGTCTGAAATGTTTGAGGTTGACACCACTTGGGCCTCTTTTCTAGATGTTGTTAAGGAACAATATTACCTTGTGGGAAACTGTGACATCCAGTACACAAAATGGACCATTCTGCGTCAAGAGAGGAACCAAGCGATGCCAGAGTACACCAACAACTTTCATACCTTGCGCACAAAGTTGGGTATCAAAAACTCCAAGCAGCACTTGGTTCTAAAATATTGCAGTGACCTACATCAGTACATCCAAACAGAGATGGAATTCCTAGACATCTCTTCACTAGGAGCCACTTATCGGTATGCTGTCAAAATAGAGCAAAAAATTTAGCAAAAGATTAAGCAGTATTTTGGGCCTGCGAATTCGTCGCAACAGAAGCATGAAAAAGGAAACCCAAAGTCACAAAACAAAGGACAACACAAGGATAACCAACCTCAAGGAAACCCATCCAAGAAGGGTAATGGGAAGGTTAAGAAGAACACTAGAAAGTGGTGCGAGTTCCACAAAAGCCCCGAGCACAACACTGATGAATGTCACTCAAATCAGTCACTGGTGGCCATGATCAAACCTTCAGAATCATATCTCTATTTCGATTATGATTCAGAACCCAACATCGTAATCATAGACAAGGGGAAGCATATCATTAATGCAAAGCCCAATGTCACTATCACTACCACACAGATTGATCCAGGGGAACTAAATGGGTTAGAGGAAGACAAGCAACTCTTCCACTCACAAATGTGGGCGAAGGGAACCCCCTTACATTTTGTTGTCGACAGTGGCAACCAAAAGAACCTGATCTCAGCAGAATTCATCAAGAGATTGGAGCTATCGACAACACCACACCCACAACCATACACCCTTAGTTGGCTAAGCCAAGGACAAGGTCTCCATGTCAATTATTAATGTCGTCTACCATACGACATCAAGCTTTTCAAATACAAGGTATTGTGTGATGTGGCCCCACTTGAAGTTTGTGATGTTCTTTCAAGACAACCATATATGTGGAAGGGTCATGATGTGTATGAGTCATGACCTCGTACTGTCATTGTCACTTTGGGAGAACAACTCTATCGGATACCCAAGAAAATTGCACCTACCGTAGTCTCTTTGAACTCAACCAAGCAGTGCAGGAAGAGAATCTCCCATATTGGAAAATTTTCCATCTTCACAATTGCCTTTGAAGGTTAACATCAGATCATACAAACCTCCACAACCTTTGCACAGTGTCCCTCTACTCAACATAAACAAGAAGAATGTAAAGGAATCGTTGCCTCGCCTATCGTGGTACCTCTACGGTGCAAGGCCATGCATTAAAGGTGCTCCTCCAAAAAGAAATCATCCACACCAATTCATACCAAGGATAATAATGCAACCAAAATTGTTGAATGGGTCTAGTGCATCCATCAACAACAATCACATCCCTATTGGGTTGTCAAAGAAAGGCAACATTTTCACCTCAACAAATGCATCACCAGGAGCTCAACTCAACACATAGTTTGTCATATGGTAAGGGACTCGATGCAATGGAGACCATTGCTTCTTAAGGGGGGAGGATTGATCCAAATGGGTATCAGTGGCCACCTACCTATTCCATTGGCTCAAAACAACTTTTCCAGATTGGTAGTTTTTACAGGTTTCCAGGTTAACGAACTGGTCTAGATGGATATTAGGAGCCAACCACCTATTCCACTAGCTCAAAACGGTTTTTTCAGTTTGGTATTTTTTATGGTTTTTTGGACCCAAAACTTCTACGGCCATTTTGAGGCATTAAATGATGTTTTTTGGTGACACAACAATCCATACATAGCCAAAGGAAAGTCAGGATGTCCAGAATGTGTTCTTCTCAGCTAGACCTTTTCAATGAGCTACTGAATGCCCTAAACGGAAATCGTATGCAAAAGTTATGCCCCTGAGAAGTTGACACCTCACTTAACCACCTCGAGGCCCACAAACCTTTTTACGGTTCATCTCCCAGGGCTAGGTTTTTGGATGTTTATGATTTTTTCCCTCATGCTTATGATAAAAAGGCCCTTTCGGTTTCCTTTTGTAATCAGCTTGTGACGAATGAGCGTAGCCGCCACATCTTTTTTTAGAGATAAAGCTACCACCATTCTAGTGCATTTATTTTACAGTCTATTCTGTTTCAGACACTTAATAGAATTTGAGTTTAATGTATCACTACTTTTCCTGCAATATATCTATGTATGTGGTTCTATATATGCTCTTTCATTCTGTTTCTCACATAAATCCATATCAACGTGAGTAGACATGGCAATTATAATGGACAAATCCAAACAGTTCATAGTAGACAAGATCGTCCATATAAAAAGACCAAGCTCAAAGTTTACATACATCGATATGAAAAATCTTACCATGGAATCAATCACTTTGGAGAGCGCTTTACAATGATGACCTACTTACTGGGGAAATTTCTTATTGACTCCAATGTGCAAACAGGTACTCTCTCAAGCTCTCTAGATATTTGTAGTTAATTTCTTTGCTACTTTGTTGATATTCCTTTTTAGTTTACATGCTTAACAAATCACCCACTTCAATATTGGATTAATGAATTCTTCTAGTTTCAATGATATCTTCCATTCATAATGGCTTGATAACTATTTCTAGCAAAATTAACGTTGTTGAGAGTTTACCAAATTCTAAATTGTTACACATTATTGAAAATTCAATCCAAGCATTAAACATCCTCCTCTATAAATAGAATCCAACATTAGACGAGAATTTTAATACAAAATTTGAAAGCTCCATAACTAATTTTCAAGCTTGGTGCACTGTAGTTTCCGTTGTGCATCTGGTGGTTCAACACAATTTTAAATCTCTAATTGATTGTCATCATTGTTTAAGTTGATATTTATTAACTCATGATGTCCATATAATGTTACATTGTTTTGTATAAGAAAGCAAAGACACGTACTCTTCAATCTACAAAGAGTTTTTATTGATTTTGATAAATTACATAAATGATTAAATTAATACAACATCATGCTCTTGTCAAAATTGTAAGATCATATTAGGGTGACTCCTCCTCAATGTCTTAGATTGTGGTTTCAACCTACAACTAGCCCATTAAATTAATTATAAGAGGGTAGTCAAATTAACTTAACTCTAAGATGGTAGTACTCAAGCATTTGTTAGCAATGAAGCAATTTGAATGTCTCTTATCAGACTCCATAGCCTAGTAGACTCTAACTAAAGTCACTATTCTTCGGAAATATGGTTTGATTATGGTTCTACCCTACTACAAAAATTTTGGAGATTTTAAAATGATGAGTGATGTCAAAAGAAACCTGAAAAAAATGGGGTTTTCTAGAGTGACAAAAAAATGCATACCAGGGTGAACAGTCGCTGAATTTATCCACAATGACAAACACAATCATGAGAAAATGGGAATAGTAGCTTGCTCCACAGCTTAGTATCCTAACTCATTTCATGTGCAAGTTGAGACATTTAAGTATGCAAAGAACCAAAAGCAATAAACATACCTGAAAAGTCCATGCTTCAATGTTGAATTGCAATTATGGCAAGGGTTTTTCCTCTATTGTTAGGATGAAAGTAGTGAATAGGATAGCAATAAATAGAATCACAGTGACCAAGATAATATGAATATGATAGCATGTAGCTGAATGAATTGATATAGCATTGTTTAATGGCAGACCAAACTAATATTTAATGCAATGAAACAAATATGAAATGAGGTAGTGATGACTTTCTCTAACTTATGGGCATTCGAACATAAGCCCGCCTTCTAGCTTGGTGAGTTTTAAGGTGCTATTGCATTAACCATCTTACAATGGAAGGATTGTTTTACAGATTCGATTAGATGACAAAGATTTTTATGGATTGTTTTACAACGTGCATATTATATTGTAGACAACAAAGAGTTTTACTGTACATTTTTTAAAATAATAGAAGTAGGTTGAACTTTTTTTTGTAATGAAGCTATATATAACTATTAAATCGAGAATTAATTTCAGTCGGACTTCAAATACGCCAAAATAGCCGTAAAAACTACGTGACAATCTTTGAATTTTTTAAAAATTTATATATTTTATTATTATTTTTTAATTGAAAACCATCGCCTCCAACAATGACTATTTAACCAATCAAAAATTAGAAATAAACAATCTTAAATATTCAACATAGTTTTATTTATTTTCAAAATGATCATATTAATAAACAAATATCTATCAATATGAAGAAGGTCCCTTGAGTTTGTTGTTCTTTTCTATTTCCCACAATCTAACTTCATCTTTTAGCATAGAGAGTTTTTTTCACAAAACTCATCATAGATGGAAAAAAAACAGACTAAGAGAACCTCCTCCATTTATCTTCAACCAATTTGCAAAAGTATGATTCTTCTAGCCAACAATGATTGAACTTAAAGGGATATTGTATGAATCTATTTTCACACTCCAACTGCAAAATAATTGCTTTATGATTGGACACCATTTAGCTACCAAACAAGATCTATAACGGCCTAAGGAAGAGCATAACTGATTAGCCATTAAGAATCTGTCCAATCTCTTAACTATGCCAACAGAACCCTTATTTGGGCGATCGTCTGGTTTTAGATAATGATGTACTACAGAGTATACCAATTTATTGGTTCTCTCTAATGTTAGTTAAAGTCTTTGTGGTTACTATTATCAGACAAAGTATTTTTCAGTTTTTATGGGCCGAAAGATTAGATAATTTCAAATTTCACCTGACACCTTGGGAGAGCATTGCTTTACCTAAACATTTAGGTGGTTGGGGTTTGAAAATTTTGTTTTGGTTCAATAAGGCTTTGTGTGCTAAAAGCTTGTGGAGAGCATTGTTTGTTAATAGTTTATGAAACAAGGTCATTAGTTCAAATTACATAAAGTATTTGCTTATCCAGTAGTTGAGAGATCTGAATAAACCTTTGCAAAATATGTCTATAATCTGGAGAAGTTTTATGAAAGTTCTTCCTATCATCATCTCTCATGTTAGTTGGAAAGTGGGAAGAGGCATTCAGATTTTCTTGGGTATTGACCCTATTGTCTGCTTATCTTATTCTTACAAGTTGTCTCAAGCTTTGATAAATGAACTTCACGAAAGGAACATTATGGTCCTTTCTCGAATTAGAAGAATTGGGGATTTTTTTAATGAAGTGGATGAAGCTGGTGGATATTGGTTGACTGCAGAAAATATTAACCTCCCTCAATTAGTATCTATGAAATGGGATAATTTCATTTGGTCTCTTTATTATGTAGGCATTGAGCTTAGTGATCAGCAAGATTCCATAATTTTGGAAAAAAACAAAGTTGATGGTGGAGTTTTTGCAAAATTGGTTTATAATGTTTATCTGGAGGATTTGGATGGGATGGATCCAAAATGGTGAGCAAAGAGATTTTGGAGTTTGTGGATTCCTTTGAAAATTAAATGTTTTGTTTGGCTGTCATTATTTAATAAGATCCTCTCTTGGGATAATTTGCAAAAGCGTGGTTTTAATGGTCCGGGGCTATGGAATCGGTGACTCGTCTTTTATGCCTTTGTTCAGTTTTCAGATTGGTATGGCATGACCTGTGTAGAATGCTCTCTTTTCAGGAAGATCGGGGAATGGAAAGTTTCAAAAGTTTTGTGTATGCTTGGCTAAGAAAAAAGACAAAATTTAAAATTCTTCCCTTTATTACTATTTTGGGAAATTTGGAAGCTGGGAAATAGAGCTCTTTTTCAAGACTCAAACTTACATTTGTCTCTTGTTCTTGCTACGATAGTAACAGTTTTTAAATATTGCAGAAAAGATACTCCCTTGAAGAATCTCAAGATTCTGGTAAGGCCCTCTTTGTCTAAGAATCCAGTGACATGATTTTTTGATGGAGCTAGTAAAGATGGCATGTGTGGTGTTGGTATGTATATGTCTATCAAAAGGAACCATGGAATAAAATTATGGATGAGTATTGATAGAGGATCCAATACCTTTTCAAAACTGCTTTCTCCTTGGGGATTACTTTGGTTTGTTAAGAAAAGAGGATTCTTGGAATTAAAGGTTTATGGAGACTCAAATGTTATTGTGGATTGGGAAAATGGTTTTTCTTCTATCCATTCCTTGGTGTTGCATCATTGGATGCTTAGAGTGGAGAACTTGATTTAGTTTTTTGCTCCGCTCTCGATTAGTCATATTCATCGTACCTTTAATTAGCATGCAGACTCTCTTTCAAAGAAGGCGGTGGGTGAGATGGATGGACCCATCTTCGTTGAGGAATATGTTGATGAAGATCTTATTGATTCGGGATCCTTTTATGTGCTATGAAGTTTTTGGGATAGTTTATCCTTTGTCAGTTAGTCTTGTCTTGAGATTATGTTGGTATATCGGAAATTTTTTTGGAAGGTTTGTAAGATGTTTATGTCATTTTGAAGGTTTAGACCATTCAACCCTTTTTTTCTTAAAGTTGGTTTGGAACGTTTCTTTAGTTCCCTTTTTATGTCAATTATGGATATATGTAACTTTGACTCAATATGAATAGCAAGTTGCATGCTTTTTTCTGTTGAAAAACAAATATCTATCAACTTTATAAAAACATTCCAAAAAAAAATTAAAAATAAAAATAATGGTGACTTCCACTTAAAGCTATAATCCCTTGAAAGCATAGACTATTAAAGAGAAATTGAAAGAATAAGTTGTATAGATAAAAATAGTACTACCTTATACCAACTATTTTATGTAAATTTAGTTTTTATTCAAATAATTAACATTTATATCTTTTTATACATAAATCCATTTTATTTCAAAATCTATTATAAAACGGCTTATTAATATTTATATCCTTTTTTCCAAAGGAAAAAAAAACACTTTTCTTGTTATTTCAAGGAATCAAAGAAAGTAAATGTTTTACATCATTGTTCATACTACTAGCTGTAGTATTAAAAAAACACCCAAACCAAACAATTGCAGAATATTGATCCAAAACAAACATAAACTTAGGACTGATCCAAAACTTCAATTATTCAAACTCATCAAGCTTGACAAAACTAAGTCAAACCTAGTCAACAATCAATTAAACATAGAATTCAACTGATTATTGGGACAGAGCCTTCAAAGATCACTGCTCCTTCAATGACTTATTGAAGGAAAAGAGAACCCTCAAGAAGCCACAACTTTGTTTGAAATATAATCAACCTTCATATTAAAATTCCTATAAATATGCTCAAAAGAAATTTCAAAGAAATTTGACATGAGAGATGTAATCCTTTGCACCAATGATCAAGCTACAGAACCTGGAGGAAGTATGGACCTTTTTCCCATTTGATAATTACCTTAGAATCTTTGAAAACTTAAAGGGAGGAAATACCATTAAGAGCATCAAGATGTAATAGCCTCACAGGGAAACAAGTCTAGATTTAGTATTGTTACCCCTACCACTTCCCATCCATAGGTTAAAATGATGATCTTCATTGATTTTCAACACCATAGCACAACCACAAGAAGTAGAGGATGAGGCACCATAAAAAATCCAATAGCAGAAGAATAGATAAAAACTAGAGCAGACACAGATTTCTAAGGGGAATTTTTCAACTCAATGAATAATTCCTTGTACAGTCCCAAACTGTAAATAGAAAAAAGTTGCGGATTTGGGGCCACATTATTAAAAATAACCCTATTCATCATATTCTAGATATGCCAACAAACAAAAATAGGAAGTGATTTATGATAGGATACTAGAGAATACCAACAATTGAAGCAATCTTCCAAACTAGAGAAGCTCCATCTTGGAGGAAGTTGATGAGGGTCATCATAGATTTCCATCCATATCTCTTTGGATAACTTGCATGAAGAACAAATTTGATTGACAGATTCACAACTCTGTTTGCATAGCACACATAAACCAAGACCATGCCACCCTCTTCTAAGAAGGTTATCCCAAGTTAGCCGACAATTTTCTATATAGAGCCAAAATAAACATTTTAGCTTCACGGGGATAAACCATTTCCATAACCTAGGATGCCACCACTTTGAATCATAATCCATGTGAGAACAAATTACAGATTCATAAGCACTTTTTAGCATTGACTTGCCCAGATTTACTGTTCCAACTCCATACCAACCTGTCATCTTCATCATAAAGTCTAATACTTGCTATGTTAATATTTCGTATAAAATTATCCCAAATCACTTTCCACTTTCCTTGCATCCTAATATCCTCTATCTGCATCTTCCATTTTGAGTTAATCACCTTCGCCTTTTAATGCGAGCCAATGTGACAAACCCAAATTATTCTATATAGTCCAATATAGATTGAGGTAACAAGAATTGGTCATTGTCACTAACAAAAGGGTCAATACCAACCAAAATATTTTACCCATTACCAAATTGCCAAGATATCCAATTATTTATCAAATTAAAGGATCTAACAAAGCCATTCCATATAATGGAAGCCCCATATAAGGATTTTTCAGAAAATCTAAGCCACTGCAGAACTGATTTACCTTTTAGATATTTAGCTTGAAGCACTCTGCCCCATAGGCCATCGTGAAAAAGCCCCCTCCACATGATTTTCATACACAGAGCCATGTTGAACCAACTTAGGTTCTTGATATCCCAACCCCCCATAGATTTGGGCAAGGCCAATCTTTTCCAACTGACCAAATGAAACTTGAAATCATTCATGGAACTAACCCATAGAAATTGAAAGATTTTTTTCCTTATGATATTAAATATCTGAAGGAATAAGAATCTCTTACTGAGTAAATAACCAGTAAAAGTAACGTAAGAAAGCCATAAATGACTTGTAGTAAATTAAAAGATGTAATATATGGTAGATGATTAATAGTTACATAGGTTTGGGCTTTATATAAGCCCGTCATGCACCTTTTCGTAAAAGGGCATGACTATTGACTTTAGATAGTCTTTAATTATAATAAATTAATATTAATATTAATTTATTATTTTATTGTTACATTGCCTCTTTTTTAGAAAGGCTTTGTCCTCAAAGCCTTATAATTTTTATGTATTGCTTTTTGTGGTGTCGTAGTTGAAGACACATGTCGATACGAACTTTTAAGCGTCGAGCATAACTTCTGATATGTGGAGGGATCAATCCATCCCAAGTTGATTTGTCGATGATTGTCGAGATTCCGTACTAATATGTCATCGGGAGTTTTGATCACCTTAGTACCTTTATCTTCCGACATTTCCGCCTTTTTAGGGTATCGGTTTTTATGGTTGGGGTGTCGATAGGGAATTTTCACACTGTAAATTTCTTTTACGAAATTCGTCTTTTGATCACTACTCTGAGTTGGAAGTTGTATTTTCGTCCCTTGAGGTCTTAAGGTTTCGTCTTGTATTTTTTCCAACTTGTTCTCTAACTGTATCTTATCCTTTCGAAACTTCTTAATCACTTCTACTTGTGATTTCCTAACTTCTTCCGACTTCTTAAGTTGTTCTTTAAGATCCTCGTTATGACTTCTGATGTAAGTATTTTCTTCCTGCTTGTCTAGAAGTTTCCCTTCAATGTCTTTCGTAGATTGTTCTATCTTTCTGCTATTTTTCAATTTCTTAATTTTTGTGACTAGTATCTTGTTATGATTTCTTAGTTTGAAAATTTATTCAGCATTGTTGGATAATGCTTTATTATTCTTTGTGATCTTCGATTTGTGTGCCTTTTTAGAGTTGTCATTTTGTGTTTGAAGATATTGTATCTGTTGTCGACATTGGTCGACCTTTGATTCTTGATCTCGTAATGTATGCTGTATCTTCTTCAGATCTTCATCCTTGTCATTAAGGATCTTGTTCAAGCGTTTTATTTCTGCTTCGTATTTAATTATTTCATTCTTTATATCTTGATCTTCTAGCCTCTGATTGAGTTCATTTTCGGCTCTTAATTCATCAATTTGCACATACAATTTTTTTATACGACTTTTCTGGTCAGAGATTTTTTGTTCATCAAACTTTTCTTGTAGCTTACGTATTGCAATTACTGCTTCAAATTTTGTAATCCTATCATGTAAATCTTCATTGTCTCTTTGATAGCGCTTTAACTTGGCTTCTAATTTCTCTATGTGTAGTCGCAAACCGGCTTCCATGGTCTCTGATTTCTTCGACGTTAGATGCTTGTTCTGGACTATAGATGGTCTTTATGCTTGTTCTGGACTATAGATGGTCTTTAATTGGTCTTCGATTTATTCGACAAGGGTGGATTAAAAAAATGTAATAATTCCCAATATGTCTATCTTGGAAAGAACTTTCCTTGACCCCTTTTTATTAGGTCAATTAACTTTTTTTTTTCTTCACAAATAATTATTATTTTAATAAAATAATAATTTTTCTTTTAATATAATATTAATTATTAATTAATTAATTAATAATATTATTATATTAATGTTTTATAAACTATATATATATATATATAGTTGTTGTTGTTGTTTTTTTTTTTCTTTTCCAAAAAACTAATTTTTTTGTGGATTACGAATAGTTCGAGCCTTTGAGATAATAATAATATGTTTTATTATTACTAGAGTTATTTAATAACTATAATAAAAATGGATTATTATTACTATAGTCATATAATAACTAAACTCATCCTAATTAAGGTATGAGTTGTTATAAATAATGGTTTCTTTATAAAACCAAGGCTAGTTTTATAAAACCAAGGATGGTTTTATAAAACCAAGACAATATGTGGTTTTATAAAACTAAGGTTGGTTAAATAAAACCTATGTTGTGTTTTTTTTTTATTCTTCTCTTTTTTTATGCGGTCTTCTTTCTTGTTCTCTCTCTTTTTTTAACTTCTCTTTTATTCCTTTCTTTTTTTTTAATAATTTTTTTTTTCCTTCAATAAGGATGTTTAAAAGCCTAATGTAAGGTTAAAAACCTAAATCTCAAAGAAACTTTGACAATTTGGCCACAAGCCGGAATCAACAAGCTCTGATACCACTGAAGGAACGAGAATCCCTTACTATGTAAATAACCAGTACAAGTAACGTAAGAAATCCATAAATGACTTGTAGTAAAGTAAAAGATGTAATATATGGTAGATGATTAATAGTTACATAGGTTTGGGCTTTATATAAGCCCGTCATGCACCTTTTCGTAAAAGGGCATGACTATTGACTTTAGATAGTCTTTAATTGTAATAAATTAATATTGATATCAATTTATGATTTTATTGTTACAATATCGATTGAGGAATTTTGAATAAAGAAAAGCAATAAACAAGAATACTTGTCA
The DNA here is from genome assembly GCA_027924585.1 of Larix kaempferi. Classification (NCBI taxonomy): domain Eukaryota; kingdom Viridiplantae; phylum Streptophyta; class Pinopsida; order Pinales; family Pinaceae; genus Larix; species Larix kaempferi. The sequence continues at coordinate 11,726,435 of BSBM01000993.1, forward strand.
GAACATTTTTAATCAAAGTAAGTCTGCCTCCTAAGGATAAACATCTGAAAGGCCAATTGCTAATCCTTTTCACAATTTTTTTGACCACCACTGCCAATCCTCTGTCTTGTAACTGTTTGGTTTCCACTTGTATCCCAGATATTTGAGGGAAACATAAGACAAATCTGATCTAAAACTTCTTCTCTAACATTGTGATGATACAAAGTAGATTTATCCAAGCTAATCTCCATACCTGTAGCAGAAGAGAATAGAGAAACAATCTCAAAGAAAGTGTTCCATTCCTCCACAAAGACATTTCCCAAAAGAACAACATCATCAACAAAAAGGAGATGTCTAATATGTAAAGTAGAGGATATTTTATACTAGATAAACTACCTCTTAGTCTGGCCTCACCAATCGTCATGCTTAGACCCTTAATAACCAATAGAAAAAGTAGTGGAGACAACAAACAACCCTGTTTGAGACCTCTGGAGCTAAATAAGAAATTTGATGGAGACCCATTAACAAGGACATCAAAACAAGCAGTGGAAACACGTGAAATTATCCAGTTTGTGACCTCCACTGAAAGCCCAATCTACAGAAGGATCATCCTTAGGAAGACCCAATTCACCTTATCATAGGATTTGGCAAGATCCATTTTCAAAATCAAAGCATTGAGTTTTTTCATCTTGACTGAATGCATAACTTCTTGAGAAACCCCGATGGCATCCAAGATTTTCCTATTGGCTAGAGAGCCAAACTGCTCTTGGGAAACAACTTCTAACAATTTAGGATTTAATATATTAGCAATGATTTTTGTAACCATTTTATACACCAAATTACATAAGGCAATAGGTCCAAAAACATAAAAGAACTCAGGCTTATCAAATTTGGGAATAAGAGTGATAAATGTTGAATTTAAAGCTCCGGACATATACCCCTTAGTTCTAGATAATTCCACCACCTCAAGCATATCCCTACCCATAATATCAAACAAGGTGGTAAAGAGCTCCATTGGCCAACCATCTGGCCCTGGACTCTTATCTTTAGCGAATTGAGACAATACTTCTTCCACCTCCTCAATAGAAATTGGTCTCCCAATGTTAATACCTTCCTCCCTAGAAAAAAAGAAGGATAATTCCTTACAACCTTCAGTTGTGAATCAATATAAGCTTGCCCAGTCTCTTTAAAGTGATGTGAGAAGAAATCAACAACAAATATCTCCATATCTTTTTGGGACGAGGCCCAAGTCCCTTTTGAATTCTTTAAATCCCAAATAGAATTTAGTTTATTCCTGTAACTAGCATACCTATGGAAGAACTTGGTATGGTTATCACCATGTGCAACCCCAACAACTCTACTTTTCAAACGCCAAGACTCCTCTTCCTGTTTGATAATTGATCCTTCCTTTTATCAAGTTCTATCAAAATATATTTTTTCTCTTTGAGAAAATAACCCAGACACATTCTCCATTAAAAGGCTACAAATTTTCTTCTCAATTTCACATAGTTTAGTCTTAGACTCGTCTTCCTTTAATCTGATCCACTTGATGGCCAACCCTTTCAAATTTTTCAATTTGAAAGACAATTTTTCCATAGCATTCATCCCAGAGAGCATTCCAAAATTTTCCAAGCATCTCTAACCAATTTACAAAAATCTGAATCCTTAAGCCAAGATATGTTAAATTTAAAAGGAAACTTACAAGAGACTTGTTTCCCATCAAACTTAAGAGAAATTGGATTATGGTCCGAAATAACAAACATAAAGGTCCAAGATTGGAATCGATCACATGAACAAGCTAAGGACTTGGCCAACAAAAAATGGTCAAGTCTTTTACCAATACCATTTAGCCCCAAGCAATTATTCTTCCACGTGGGAGATAGTTTACTAGGAACAACATCAATTAGTTTATATTTCTTAAAAAGGTCCTTAAAATACTATGATAAGGGATCAACATAGGAAAGCATACCCCATGACTCCATAGACTGCAAGGTTAATTTTATATCACCTGCAATGATCAAGTTCTTAGTATTCAAAATACCACCCGAATCCACCTTATCCCCTAAGAGTTGTCTCTCTTTGAATGGTCCATAACAATTTAATAAGGAAATCTCATGGGTGAAACCCTTTAATTTCCCCTTAAGAAGAATACCCACACAAGTTTTATAAGGAGATAGAGAAGCCATAGAAGGATCCCATATCGACAGTAAACCCCCCAAAAGACCCCTTGCATCAATAGCACAAACTTCCCATCCTAGGAAAAGCGGCAAAAAATATTCACAAAATTTATTAGTCGGAGCCATAGTCTCTTGAATAATAATAATATCTGCCTTATTTGATTGAAAAAACCTTTTTAGGGATTTGGATTTAGGACCTCCCCCTAGTCCTCTAATATTAAAGGAGATGCACAACATTAAGAACCAACCAAAGGGAACATTGATGCTCTAAGGGCCTTAGAAGATTCATCAATACTAACTTGATTCCGTGAAACCTTAGCTTCCTGTAGTCTCTCAGACAAATGAATGTACTTCCGAACAGATTGTCCAGAATCAAATGTTGAATTCCCCTTGTTAATTTTCCTCCCATTTTTCCAGTTCTTGTTCCTAATGGCGACATTTTGGTGATGAATAGAATTGATGGGAGATACACGAACATTCTTTGAAGGCTTATTGCATACACCTTTAGAGAATAAAGTTCATTCACCTCAACTGACTAACCAATTAAGGGTCGTATAACAGACGACCTATGATCAACCGTGGTAACCTTCTCAACCTTAGAGGACATTAAATGAGGAATGTAAACTAAGGATCTTGAGAGTTATGTGAGAATAGTCTCCCCCTACAGAACCCTAACCTCATCCCGATTTCCACTAGAAAAATAAGAGGATTTCTCCACTCTCCCCCTATATGGCTTTGATTCAAAAGACTCACCCCCAGTCAAAACATTAACGGGATGATGATTAAAATCTCTAAAAAGAGTTCAAATCCAACCAATTCACAATCACATGAAATCCCATTATTATAAGACAAATTACAACAATAACCCCAGAATGATCATAAGGACCATTCATGATTGCCCTATTATTTTTACCACACTTTTTTATAGAATATAATCATTTTTCACATATTCAATAAACCCTAGCTCCTTTGATGTTAAACCTTCATACAAAGTGGGAGAAGCAAAAGGCGACATACCTTGTTCCTTTCATCCATAAATATGGTCATAAATCTATTTTATTTCAAAATGTATTATAAAACATGTTTTTTAGAATCTTGATCCTGAGATCCTCTTATATGAATAAATCCATGAAGTTTTCTATTTTTATTGTGATTAAAATCAATTACTTCAAAAGCATTATATATAATGGGTGTAGTCTAAATATTCTACGTTCTCATTTCAAAATTTATTATAAAAAATGTTTTTTTAAAATCTTGATCCTTAGATCCTCTTATATGAATAAATCTATTGAAGTTTTCAATTTTTATTGTGTAATTAAAATCAACGACTTCAAAAGCATCATATATTATGGGTGTAGTCTAAATATTTTACGTTTTCAACTTTTTATGAGCATATTTTCCGTCTAGTTTTGTTCATATTTGAGTTGGAAATCTTTAAAAAATCTTAGAATCACATATATTAATTATAACTATAGAAATTGCATAATTTGGATGCCATACAGGTATCTGAGGATGCTGAATCTATATATGAATTCTAAAATACAATTAAAATACATAGAAATTTAAATTTTATCAAAAAAAATTTACATAATTAGAACAAAACCCAATTCATAAAATCGAAAACTTAGAATAAATTGACCACTCCCATTACCGATATAATGTATAATGTGCAACTCTGGAACTCTACTAATTTATTTTTCCTAGATTTCCCAAACATCTCCGATTTAACCTCCGTCCGAAACCAGTACAGCAGAAAATGACGAAATTGTTGACAGGTCATCCACTGCATTATTCGATTTTCGCTGCTTTTCTTCGATATAGGCCGTTACCAGTTTAAGGATACCCAATTTCCCCGGCGGATTTGAGGGGAAAGGCAGTTAAATGCCCGACCTGAGAACGTGTGCAGTTTGCATTTACTGCGCCACTTTATTCAAGAGTCGAAATACTGCCTCCAAATATATGTGCAGGCTGCACGGCGTGCCAGCCGAAAGCCATGCGTCCTCCGTTCGAATCCCGTTAGCAATGCACATGGGAACTTTTAACCGAGAATCCGTGCAACGATGACTGCTGCTGCCAAAGTGTCACAGCCAAATCTCACATGATTCCCTGTTCTACTTTACACAAAGCATTCTGGGTGCGTGCCCACTGCCACCCCATTAACCCTTCGTTTGCTGAGCCTTCATGTGCTCAGGCTGGAGCTCAGTTTGTTGTATACGATGAAATGAATTGAAATGCTGTCCCTTAGCGTGGTTCGATCTCTGGTCCTGCGAGACGAGGCAAGCGAGCACGTTAACTCCATCGCTAAGGCATCCTCTTTGCTATATTTCTCCAAGCAGTTACCCAGATGGAGGAGAATCAGCGGCATCAATGCCTGCATTAACACCCGAGTGGGTAATGGTGGTTTCCCCTATTTGGTATTCGTTCCCACAGAAGAAGTCATCAGAGATGCGCTAAGAATAGCCGCCATTGCCAGGGACATAGGCATGGAGTTCTGCGGGGATTTGATCAATTGTCGCCTCATATATTCATGGTCTGCCATGGGCATCATCGCCCACGAATCCGTTTCTCTCCCCTTTCCTCGTCTCGCAGATGCCCGGCTTCAGGAACTCCATGAATTCGCAAAATTGAGCAGAGGGTTCTTTAGAGTCGAAAACCTTAATCTCCCACTCCCCTCCAGTAATTCTTATTCTGATTCTCATTCAAATTCCAGGAGGGGGACAGAGAGGGTGTCTGGGTCTTTGGGCGTGATGCTGAACAAGGAATTGATAGATAGCATGGACAAGTTCACCAGAGTCATGACGGGCGCTGGATGGAGCATGTTCAAGCTTAAATCCATGGAGGAGATGTACTATGTTTACAGGAAGGTTGATTTGAAGCATCGGCTTCAATGGGACGGTTCGAACCCTACACCTGCTCCTGCATTCAGAGCCCGGGAGCTGCGGCTGCCGGAATTGAATCTTACCAGTGCTCCAACTGAGATCTTGGAATATGTTCTTCTCATGACGGATGATCTTTTCTATCTCGATCACAAACCTCCCTCTGCTTCCTCCAGAAGAAGAAGCAGCTTTCCTGCTTATAAATGAAAACCTAGTTCATTATTTGCATTGCTGCTTACGGTCCACACCTACTTAAATATATATATATATTATATATAAATTGTATTCAATGTTCATCGATTGGGATGATTCGCCTCTGTACAGGTGCGTTGTATATTTCTCTTCTGTTCATCTAATGATGAGGATCCATATCAGGATTTTTTTTAATGGCGTGCTTTGGTCTCTTTTCTATTATTCTTCTATTTTATTGTATTTCTCATGCTAAAGGGTGAATGCGTTTGTGAATTTACCAGCATTTATTGCCTGCCATATGTTTTCTTAGGCTCTTCAATCCCTTTTCATGGATTTGAATTCCCTCCAATATCAGGCCTAAAACATGGACCTCGGTCAATCATGAATTGCAGGTCAATTTTTTAAACAGCTCATGTGTACAATTAAAACCCTAGAAAACGGAATTGGTGTTCAATTGAAACCCTGGAAAACGGAATTGGAGTTTTAAAGACTGCACCTTTATTTTTCTATTGGATTAGTCTGAAACCTATCATACTTCCACACGTCTTTTAGGATGTCTCATTAAACGGCAGGTGTGGACCTCTCAAGCTACGGTGAGAATGTGGCGCCTAATAACGAACCATGAGCTTAGTCAGCTCCAAATTAAAATAAAAAATAAAGAGAGTTACCATTCCATTTCAGGAATCTGTAGTAGGACAGGGAACTAATCTAGCCTAGACCCATCTAAACCTGGGTCTGATATGCAGATTGATGTTACATATCTTGAGTAACAGCATTTGATACATCAGCCATTTGTTTGTATGAACTCAAGATATGCGTCGTCAAGCTTCACGAGGTGCATATTGAATCCTGGTTTAGATGGATCTGGGCCAGTGTGCATGATCATTAGCGCCTAATGCATCGTTTAGATTCAATGAACCATTATATGGGCACTCAGGCTGTAGAATGCACCTTGATTCTCTCTGTGCAAATAGGCTTTCTAAAAGAAGATATCCATTTCATGTAGCATTCTGTTAGTGCTGTCAATTAGGAGTAAAGTCAGGTAAATAAAAAATGTACAAATTGCAACTCTTAAAGTTGCTCCTGAGTCACTCTAAGAAACTTATTTGCCCGTTTTTTAATTTAATTTACGCCTTCTGTTAATGCTGTCAGTTAGGAGTAAAGTCAAGTAAACCAAAAATGTATAAATTGCAACTTTTAAATTTGCTCTTATTTAATTTAATTTGCTGCAGTGCTCTGACATATCAGACATATCAGTCTATGCGTAATTCTGTTGGACTGTAACAAAGATCTAGTAGCCTAATCATAATGTATTGTTCATTCTAAATGCAGTAATATCTCTACCAGACTCCCAGGAAAAACACTCTGTTTAGAAGCTTACCGTAAACAATGAGCCTTAGATTGCTTTTCAATGGGTTAGGCTTGGATCATGTACTTGGTTATGTGTGATGTTTCTCTCATTTTGTAAATAGTGATTATGGTATTTATGTTGGTGACTGGGTTCTCTGTTAAAGCATTCCATCATCATTGATATTATGTTTTAAATGATCATTATGATAAAAGGCAGTGTTATCAAGCTGTATGCAGTCATTTTGTAAATAGTGATTATGGTATTTATGTTGGTGACTGGGTTCTCTGTTAAAGCATTCCATCATCATTGATATTATGTTTTAAATGATCATTATGATAAAAGGCAGTGTTATCAAGCTGTATGCAGTCAGCTTCTTGTTTGTCCGAGGGTGACAGTTTAGACCCTCTCAATATGTTATATCTAGTAGAGGTCAGAGATTAAAATTGACAGAGTCCCCTTACAACTTATAATTTAGTAAATATTATATCTAGTAGAATAAAGGTTCATGGTAAAATTATAGCTTTCCTTTTAACTACCTTGTTTCTGGTGTAAACTCTGTTAGTTCAAATTTACGTTGTACTTCCTGTTAGATGCAAATAAATCACATGCTTAAAATTGACGAGAAACATTTTTCTGCAGCACTTCCATAAACAGTAAAATGCCTTATCAATAATGTTTAAACTTTAAATCTGCTCTAGGCAAACTGAATCAGAGTATATGCTTATATGGTGTGCTGGAAATTTGTGCATTATTTCTAGACAGCACTAGATTTTTATATCTATAAGTCCAATTACGTTGCTGCAATTTTCAGTCATGACTGACATTAAGTTGTTTGATACGTGTTTTTTCCCAAATAGAAGATGCATAGCCTATGTTATCAGTGGTTTGCCTTTCGTAGGTATGCAGGATAAGGATCCATGAGTAACTGATTGGAAATATATGTTCTAGATGTTATCTGATTATTATATGGATCACAGGATGATAGGGTTTGCTTTTCAACTGTTCTCTACGTGGGTCATTTGTCACAGGTCTGAGACACCTTTGCCTTCAGCACGACAGCAAGATTAAGCTCCGTTTGATTTTGAGTTGATGAGACACATGGTTCAAACTTCAAACATAACATTGTACTAATGCTTATTAGGTGCCCTTATTCTTTGCATGGCTTGGCAGGTTTGCGCCAGCTATGGTGTATTATAATTTTGGTCCTGCATCAATCAGGAGGTTTGTATTAGATGTGTCTTAGGAGCTTGAGTGCCCCAGTAGATGCTGTAGGCCCTAGGCTAACCAGGACTTGAATACATTACGTAGTGTCCTTTTCTCTTTCCTTTTGGCACAACCAACAAGGAAAACAATTATCCAGATAAAGGTATGACAATTTGCCCATATTTTTATTGTCATGGAAGGAAACCAATATGGCAGTGTAGCCCCATAACCCCCATCACTTGGATCAAGAACCAGTTTTGAGTTCATTACTTTCACTGTTGAAGGTATAACTCAATTGACAGAGGCTTCAATTAGTGTAGGGGACACCAATGTATCTGAACCAATGGCAAAGCCCTTGCAGTTGGCTGTGTAAGCTGCGAAGGGTGGAAAACATGAATGAAGTCGATGATTCTTACTTGAATTTGCATCTCATCTCCCTTCAACAAAATGTTTATTATAATACCATATGTCAGTCGAATCTTACCAACAATTTTTTTGGGAAAAATCCTCAACTAATCTGGAAAGGTGTTCCAATACCTGTTTATAGCCTCCACGGCACTGGAACATTGCAGCCTCTATGGTCCAGTGTAGTTTGGCATGATGTAGGAAGCAATAACTGAACATAAAAAAGGCTCTTTTTTCACTTCCCTAGTAACAGAGAGTATATATGAGAGAAGATGATTATGAGATTGTTGCTGCTTCATATTCTGAACATGATGCAAGGTAGACCATTGTGGTTGTTGGAACAACACATTTGGAGCTGTTAGCTGAAGTATATGTTTCTATGGCTGTTGTTGCTACAATTTCTGTGCTTCCAATGAAGAAAACATTGTGGATTGTGTTGATACTGGAAATTTTTCCATTTTTGGGGTGGTTGTGGCACATATTGCAGTTGTTGAAACTGAGCAGATTGTATTGGTTGAAATTGTAGATGCTGTCATGGAGGATCAACACTCCTGATTTCTTTCAACGCTGCTGCAACCATTACCCTGTACACCTCTGATTGGATAATCATCACAGGAGATTCAAATCTCTGTTGCATTTGCATCTGAGGATCCATGCCAAGTCCTTGAAAGCTTAAACCCTGAGGTGCTTGCTGCCCATTATCTTCTCCCATCCACCTGAAAGTTATTTTGATGTTGCCCTTGCCATCTTTAGTACAAAGGGCTTTTAACTTCTAAACATATTTGCTGCCTTCCTTCCTCAATCATCAAATACATGGGTTCGTGGTTGGCTGGAAGATGTAAGAAACCACAAAATGAGTAGGCTTAAAATGCATCCATTAACCTTTTTGGGTGGACATTATGCTTGCACGATTAGAAGTGCCAATGTTGACATTGATGGACTTCAATTTCTCCAATTCTTTAACAGTCAACGAAGTGAAATAGAAACCAAGGAGTCACATCTGTCCTTGCATATCACTGATCCATGAATAACAAGTGCTTGTAATAAAGTAAAATAAAAGCAGGAGTTCAATCTCAAAGCAGAAGTGTTCCATCTCACCAATCCTCTTTTCTTGAGGTTCAACATTCTCTAGCCCGTGTGTCAAGCCAACTTGACGCTTGCTGCATATTTAGTGATGACTAGTTTGATGGAATCCTAAGGACTTGGTGCTTTTATGTTTACGATTAAAGCAATATTTAGCATTAACATGAATCTTTCTAAACTGCTAAACGTGAAGTGACCATTCTCAGCTTTGATTGTGTAGCATGTCAATGTTACCTGATCAATTTTGTTTATATCCGTGATGCTTGTTGCAAGTTTTTCTCGTCCATCAACTAATATATTATGTATATCCTCCAACTGAAAAACATGTGCTCTGAAAGGGTTGAGATATAGTAACATGCTTGTGCTCATCCACTACAAGAGTTCCAAATTCCAACACTATCTCTGGAGAGCCTCTTTGTACTAGTGCTCACAATGGATGGGAATTAACCGATAAAGCTGTAACTGCTTCCCCATGACATAAAAGTTAGGCCACTGCTGGTGCAAATGAGTCCAGCTTTCATGCTGGTAAGACCTCCATTTATATTTAGGCAACTTTCTGTTCCAATGGTTCTCATCACTCTTTCAACATAGTGAATCGAATGAAGTGAAACTTTGATGTTTTCATTGCTATTACAACCACTATGTTCCACTGATACAATGATTTGACTTGTTTACCATGATCATTTATCCAGAGCTTTGATTTGGAGCATAAAAGATCCCTATGCAAAACCAAAATGTGCTGGAAAACCTGACGATTGATCATTGAAGCACATGCAGCATATGCCATGAATAACTGGTTCTCTAAAACCCGTAATGAGTAGTTTGCTAGTTGAAAGGGATAGCAGGACAATAATTAATTAGCAGAGCTGGTCATTGAGAGTTGTTCAGAATTTGATGTTTGATTGTGCTTTTCATAAGATCTTCCAAAGGGAACATTTAGTTTTGGTGCTTTCCAGAGGGGCAATGTCAAGAATACCAACACCCAACATCCATGCTAAATTGTTGATATTCTGCTCCTTTCCCTCGATGGGTGGGTTGTACCCATTGCATCTCCAAAATAGTGCACCCTGTGCAAGAACTATCCTCACGGTAAGAATATTCAACATCTTCTCCATTCAATGAACTATTCCCATCTCTTCACTCTTAGGGTCTGTAAATCTTCCAGTTCTAAGAGTGATTTCCTCTTATCTTCTTCATAAAGTTGAACATATTCTCAAAAACCTTCTTCAGGGATTCTTTACTATAAGATTCCATTAAGTTGAGATGTATATCAATGAGGGGTAATTCCTCTCATATCTTCTCTGCATCTAGGGAAATTCTTTTGCCCCCACGAGGCCAAGAAAGTGGCTCTGATACCACTGCTATGAACCCATCTAGAAAAATGATCTTTTGACTCAAAATTGTTCTGAATACTGCTATTATTTGGAGCTCTGACACCACTGTTATGTACCTAATTTCTTAGGGACCTCACTGTTCAGAGCGCAACACTGTTATGGACCCACCCAATGCACTAACAGTGTCTAATAGCAAGTTTAGTATAACAACAATAACATAGTTTCTCAATATAACAATAGCAGGTTCAACAATAACAACCGTAATTTCAACAATAACAACAATAACATAGTTTCTCAATATAACAATAGTAGGTTCAACAATAACGACAGTAATTTCAACAATAAGAACAATAAATTAAAGAAAACTGAGTTTGAAAATTTTTAATCAGCAGTGCGTGCAACTCTGGGAACAACTAAATAATAGAGATTTCAGCACAGAGAATTTTCAAAAGATAATTCAGATGGGTGAACACAAGTAAATAATCTGCACTGGAACTGAAAATCTTATATGAATCTTCTATCAATTGGGGCTCTGATACCGCTGTTAATGAGGCAACCCAGATTTCTGTGGTTATAACTTATGAAATATGAAAATCTTGGAACTAGATCTGAAATCTCAAAACTATAAAGCAAAGCCAAAATCTGAAACTAATATGGCACTCACTATAGTAAAGCCTTAAATAGATTTAAGAACCCTGATAACAATCAAAGGGGCAATAGTAACAACAACTGAGTACTACTGATTTCAGCTAGAACTAAACATCGTTTGAAGAACAAAATTATATCTTGCTATGAAATAATGTGTAGAACTAAACAGAGTTTGAAGAACAGAAATATATCTTGCTATGAAATAGTGTGTAGAACTAAGCAGAGTTTGAAGAACAGAAATATATCTTGCTATGAAATAATGTGTAGTTGAACATCATGAAATAAAAAAAAATAAGAACGTTGAAGAAAAACTGCCTTGAGAAGATATGGACGTCAACTTAGGGTAAATTTCAAACTCAGTTGGACATTGCTTTTGGCTTGAATAGTCTTCTAAACTACCTAGTCTCTTACAGAGTACCTGCAATAACACACTACAAAGACCCCTGCACTAATTTCTAAAAGTTTTTTCTTAAGCCAATTTACATATTAGTGGAATCGAAGAAAAGAGGAATCACAATCTTTGATGATTGATTGACACTTGAGAGTGGGAGTTATCACAATCCTTGCTGATTGACACTTGAGAGTCGGAGTTACTAAGCACTAAATATATAGGTGGGGTACAAAGGATCTCACTAGTGTTTCTTCTAAATAGTGTTTGTCCATGTAATTAGGCATTATGTCCAATTTTTTAACTTCAAGTTTGAGCTAAATTTTGTAGTGGCGGGTTACTAACTTGCATCATTGTTTCCTTTTTTAGTTGCGTTGAGAGGTCCTTTGCAGCCCAGTATGAGGGAGATTTTGTAACATGTGAGTGTTTGTCTAGTTTGTCCAGTAACAAAATAATACAAAGTAAACAAAAAAAATAATAGAAAGTAAAAAGTAATAAATATTATGTCGGCCATAAACAAAAAAGAATAATACAAAGTAAAAAGTAAATATGAGACTTAAACTAAAGACTTTAGAGCTTAGGATTAGGTGGTAAATATCATGTGGGCCATAAACAAAAAAGAATAATACAAAGTAAAAAGTAATAAATATTATGTAGTTCATAAACAAAAAAGAATAATACAAAGTAAAAAGTAATAAATATTATGTAGTTCATAAACAAAAAAGAATAATACAAAGTAAAAAGTAAATATGAGACTTAAACTAAAGACTTTAGAGCTTAGGATTAGGTGGTTCACGTATTGCACCCAAGGAGCTATTTAAGGAGAAGTTTACACCTGGGAGATTCGATCCCTCTCGGCGCTTGATAGAGCCTAAAATTTGGATCTAGACTGGTTAGAAAACAATTGAAGATATGTGCATGCTTTTATGAAACTCGACAACTCTATTATTTTTCCTACTTGGAGATAAATTGAATACAATATATTATAATGTTTTCTAAAAAAATTGTAATAGTTCATTAACAGCAAATATGATAAACAATTTTGTTGGATGTGTAAATTGTGGAATACCATATAATATGATAGTTTTGATAGTTTTTTTTCCTCTCAAGGATTACATGAATGACATTGGCATATTTGAGTATAAACATCTTTGTAACATTCAAACAACTAAATTTTACTCACAAATAACATTATTTAATGGTATGTTGAACATGTATGTTACAATGAACTTGCTCATACGTGATTGACATTTGCATGTTTTTCGTAACGATGGCCACAATTACCTTTGTAATATTCAAACAATGAAATTTTATGTTCATAAATAACACAATGTAATGGTAACAAAACATGTACACTACCATGAACTTTCCCAATAGCATTCTTACATTTTATATACTCCGAGTAATTTGATGATAAAATACCATTAGATGTTTTAAGAATTTTTAGAAGCATAGTTCCTTCTTTCATCTTATTATATCTTTTAGTTGATTTTAACATGATAATAATTATACAATTCCATTGGATATATTATGAGGATTGAGATTTCGTCCCTGTTCTTTGCATAAACTTTTGTATTTTCAAATTCATTGTTGGCCTAGTCAGCCCTAATAAGATGCAACCATCTGTGTTCAACAATAGGGTAGCCTCTGATGGCTAGCTCATTGATAGAAAACATTATTGTCATTATGGAAAGCACCATATTGATGAAAAGGAGTTATGATGGTTTTGCCAAGGGCATCGTGGAAGTTTGTACCAAAAAATTACCATGCATTAATTTTGAAACCGATGCCTATGCTACTATGGAAATTCTTGTTGATCTCTATGACACTGTACTAGATGCCTATAGGGAGGAAACCCTTGAAGTGGTCATTTGTAATTGGGTTAAGTGACACTAGGAGTCTTTTTGCTAGGATTGTGTGCAAACTAGAGACCTTACAAAAGCCCTTTTCTTGTTTCAATTTGCTAACGAATCCCAAGCCACCTCCTTGGATTTGTAAGATTACCTTGGTGGTCCTCTTTGCTTGGTTAGAGGGTTTTTTAGTAAACCAAGGTGCCCATATTTTGTCCCAGTCTAGGTAGATTTCCCTACCTACCAATGCAAATATGGCCCTTTTTGGTGAAGATTCCATCTCCATCAGGAAGGTTTATCTATGATGAGTTGGATAGTTTTTTAACCCTTGGGCTCAATGTAGGGTCTATAACAAATTCAACTTGTTAAAAGAGTTGGTATGTCTATATATCAAGGTTGGTGACAAAACTTATTGCTAGGAAACATGGCATGTTAACCTCTCTAAAACTTGCTTTCATTGTTAAAATTATAATAATCATATTCATGACTGTCCCTTGATAATTTGACTTGAGTCACAACAAACATTTCCTTCGTTGACCTCCCAAGTCCTTGAAGGTACCTAGACCCACAATACTGCAAGGGGATGGACTAAAGTGGTACATATAAACAAAGAAAATGGGCATGATAATGCCCCTGCACATAAGGCATGTAATGCCCCAACAGAATGGACATTAAACCCAACTAGAATAACATGAAATGTAGATGAAAATAATAAGACAAATCAATTCAATAAACATGCCTCTTCAGTCAATTGAATAAAACTGCATTCCACATGTTGATTATCACTTGATTTTTTCTTAAAGGAATTCATAAATCATTCCTGACAAGTTTTACTTGTCTTCCAGAGACAAATACATTTTTAAAACAATGTTTTGAAATATCCCTTATCATTTAATTCATCTTCATTTAAATATGTTCAATGTCCTTAATACTGATCAAACACATTCAACTATCCACTTGGTGCACAATGTGACCATTCTTACCAAAAGCTTAGTGGCCCATTTTTAAGGATGCTACAACAACATTAAAAAGAACATAGCTTTCTTATATATACCCAATTATGTAAGTTTCCTTTGCTAAACAAAACAAAAGAAAACAAACTTAGATTGACATGCCAATACTTGAATAGATTTTCATCATATAAGACTTTTAAAACCAGTAATAATACAAATACAACACTCAGATCCTCAACATTCAACAGTCACATTATGACAACCACAAGTATTTGGAGATCATATCTCATCCCACGTAGGTATGCAAGTCTTATGGTTGAGAGATTCCGTCAAACACTTAGGATGCAATTTGTCATACCATTCATTAATTCAAAACCACCTACAATAAATTTGATATAGCATAACTAGAAATGTTTCCTTTTGATATAGACTTAGAAATATACTATAAGTACAGTCAAATACCCCCCTTTCAGATAACCATATTGTACCAAAAAATGCCTAGATCACACAATCAGGCTTTCCAAACTTCATAAACAAACTCGAAATGGGGGTTCCACATTCATATGGTACAGATACCCCCAGAAGTTCTTCAAATATGAAACATAAACACCTAGAAATGCAATTTAGCAAAATCAGGTTAAGGATCCAAATAAATTTGGACAAATTGCAAAAATTCAATTTTAACCAAATCAATTAAATCCACTTAATATTCATAATCTATGAACATGATCCTACAATTTGACAAATTAGTAGATCTAAATGAATTTTTTATAGTTTACAAATTCTAACTCCATATTCCACATTTCTCTTCAACATACATACATATTCATTCATGCATTTTAACAAATAGTTAGTGATCAAATTTTGAATATGCAAATAAATATAGTGATACATTCTTGGATCTCATGTGACTTGTTAATTCACACAAAGAATTGACTAACTATACCAAGAGTTTATTAAAGAGATACCACACAACTCTTTCAGTAATTAAGACAAACATATTGCATACAAGAATTAATCAACCACACTAGCAATTTATTTTACCATGGCTAAGTTCAAATTGATCTCTACATGCAAAAATTCACCCTTAAGTTCATGCCCAAACATAGCAGCAATTTGCAAAGATAATTTAACTATAAATGAAATGTTTAACAATGGAAACCATTTTACTTACCAGAACTATTTTTCAAATCATATATTAATAAAAATAGATACCCAACATTGGAGAGAAATGTCACCTCTGCAAACCAATTTGTTCCATGAGTATATCACAAGGATAATTCCCAATTTGAACAACTTAGCCCCTACTAAAGAAATTTACTGGCATGTGCTAAACATAACAAAAAAAAAAATTGCTTCTCATAGACATTATAACAAACGGTTTGCATACATACTCACTGCTTACATAGTAGAGGTGTTTTTAACAAAAAGTTTGCATACAAACTCTTACAATACCACTTACCACCAATTTTTCCTTTGGTATAACTGTTTATCAACAAAAAATGAGGCATTGCAAGCTACAACCCACAAGTTAGCTCTTCCATTGTTCTAAGCACTTTTATCATAATTGAAAATTGCTTCTATAAACTCATTATACATAACATCAATCCCACATGTTGTTCAACAAAATAACTTAACAACTATGGAAGAGCTACCATTACAATTACCATTGTACAATAAAATCAATTACAATTACTTTTAATAAAATCAATGATGCAATTATTATTATTTTACAGAATTAAATAAACCCACATACCTATGCAAAATTTGTTTCCAGCTGGTAATCAAGCTGCTTAGTGCATAAACTCCTTGCATGGCCAACTTACTGATTTCCAACTGGTTTCCTTCTTACCTTACCCGGGGAAAACTTCTTTCCCTTGGACCCCCAAGTTGTATAGGCTCACAACCACAGCCTCGACCAATTTTTTTTGCAAATTAAGTCACCTGATGGTGAGTCCACCTCACCCAAAATTTAACGTGGAAGTTCCATATCCTCTGAAGTATAAATTTCTCTCTAACCAACTTCACCTCTTTCATATTTCAACTAAGCAGGGAAATTATGTTTTTTCAGTCTAGTCTGGTGAAAATTTGGCAGCATTTTCCCATGCCAATGCCCTCCCCCCCCCTCAACAATTTCCTCTCCTTCTATTTTATTTCCCCCCTTCCTACCTCACGCCTCATCTCCATGCAAAAATTCCCATTAATTAATTTTCCTAATTAATATTATTCCCCTCCCTTTATGTGTCTTCATCCCAATTTTCTTATTTTATATTTTATATTTTTATTTTATTATCATTATTATTTTTTAACTATAATAATATTGTTTGAGTTTTGCCCCTCCCAAGTGGCTAAAACACTCTTTAAGTAATTTGGCCATGGGGGGAGGGGGGTCACTAAAATTACCTTGTCTTAGCACAAATATGCAAGAGATGGTTGTTGGGGAGTAAGGATTCCACATCTTCACTACATGCCCCAAAAATCACTCATGAAATATGGACTCCGCGTCCTTGTCTCCTCGACTTAGGTACACATATTCTACGAAGAGGGACTCCACGCCTCTGTGAAGACATGCTTGGGTCCTATAACCATATGTTGGCAAGTTGACAAGGTTTCACCAAGTGACCTACACATGAACAAAAACACCATATATCAAGTATATAATTTTATTATCTAAATCATATGTTCCCCTCCTCAGGCCCTATTACAAAACCATCATGTTTTCCTTACATCCTTAATTTAAAATTCAAAATTTGGTAAATGGACTTCTGCAATCCCTCATGATCCCATGCCAACTGACAATTTAGACTTCCCTGCCACATTTCACACTAGTTCATTATCCCAAAACATAGTAATCCAGCCACAAGTAAATCAGAAGCCACAATCTCTACACATGAATCCATTCACAAGTAAATCACAATACAAGCCCAAAGCATAGTAATCCATCCATAAGTAAATCAATCCACAAGTAAATCACAAGCCATAATCTCTATACATGAATCCATCCACAAGTAAACCATACAATATTCTATCATTTACACATACAGTTCATCGCAACATATTTGTGGACAAATATAGACAATGTATATACATATGCATAAATATAATCAGTAATGTCTAGAACATCACTTAGGACTCCCCGTCTTGATAAGGTATCATCACATGCCAAAATGAATAAAAGTTTTTCCTGAATAAATATAAAGAAAAATCATGCAAGAGGGCATTACACACTTCCCCTCTTGGAACAAAACTTCGGCCTGAAGTTTCTAAGTGAACAAAAATGGTAATTTAAGGCACACATATGTTGCATCCTCCCAAGTAGTAGAACTCTGACTATAAAGGTCCCATTGGAACTTTACCTGGTCCACTAGGTAGCGCCTGAGCTATTGAGTGCAATGGTCCAAGATACATATTGATTTTGCCTTCAGAACCCCCTCGTCTGTAACCTGCAAATGATTCAATTGTTTCCAATCCAAATATGAGATGCATTAGGAATATACTTTCTTAAAACATATACATGAAAAAGAATATGCATACTATGCAGTACTGGTGATAGAGAAAGGCGATATTCTACAATTCCAATCTTCACTAAGATATCAAATGGCCCCACAAATTGAGGGGAAATTTTGGATCCTTTCCCAAACTTTATGGAACTTTTATTGGGTTTAACTAACAGGAAAACACTATCTCCCTCCTTATAACTACGATCCACTCTATGTGCATTAGCATAGCTCTTCTGACGATCTTTAGCTTCCTTTAGTCTTTGTTTAATTAAATAAATGTGTTCCTCCATATCTTGAAGGCTTATGGGTCCAACTAAGATTTTGTCTTCAAGTTTATCCCAATTCAAGGGAGTTCTACAAGGTCTGCTATACAATAGCTCAAAAGGTGCCATACCAATACAACTATGGTAGTTGTTATTATAGGAAAACTCCACAAATGGAATATGTTCCCATTTGGTTTGTTGGTCCATTACATACATGCGAACCATGTTGTCTAAAACTTGATTCTGTTAGGATATTCCTATACTCCATCCTAGTCCCACCAGTATTTTGATCATTTACATTTTCAGTCATGCATGCACCTTTAGGGTTTGCATGCATTCTAGGGTTTGCATGCATCCCAGTCATCAGTCCAACACCTAGCCCTCAGTTAGCTATCCCCCAGGAGCTTCTCACTATTCAGTTTTGGCCCTCCAGTTGCTTAATGTGCCCTTGTTCCTTGATTTTAGGGAGAAACTCGCCCTTCTTCACCTACCAGTCTAGTTGTCTTCAATTTACACTCAGTCACACTTAGTTACACTT
The DNA here is from genome assembly GCA_027924585.1 of Larix kaempferi. Lineage (NCBI taxonomy): Eukaryota > Viridiplantae > Streptophyta > Pinopsida > Pinales > Pinaceae > Larix > Larix kaempferi. The sequence goes on from BSBM01000993.1 coordinate 11,745,175, forward strand.
AGTCACAGTCAGTTACAGTCAGTTACACTTAGTTACACTGAGTTACACTTAGTTACACTGAGTTACACTGAGTTACACTGAGTTACACCTACCAGAGTTAGTTTGATTGATGGTTGACAGTTACTTGAGCATTGATGACTCCACTGATGATGATGAAGACTTCCAGTTGTGCTCCGATGATCATGAGGACACCTAGTTGTGCTCCGATGACACTCTATTAATCTTATGATCACTCTGAGAGGCTAATTTGAATTTACACCTTAGGCATTCGAATCCTCTCTACCATTGTACTATTTATTTGTCCATACTGTGATTAATTAACTAGTGTATGTGAAGTATTATTGCTTCTATCTGAGTTCTACTGTACCATATTATTCTGTTGCTCATTATACTGTATTGTTCACTCTTCTTCTATTTTCCTGCTTAATTACTCTTGTGAGATATACATCATCTCTTAGATCTGCTGTGAGGATTTTCACATGGTATCAGAGCATGTTGAGAGTATTGTTTATCTCCATTCTTGAGAGTTTTTTGGAGATTATTACCAAGATTTCGAGTGCAACAGTTGCAACAGTTTCTGCATTTTTGCAACAGTAGCAGTTGCAGTTATTCTATATTGTTTTTGTAGGTCTTCTATAGCTTCAATGTATTCAGAAGAAATCTATCCTCCTCCATTCAACTATGATCCTCTTTCTCCATTCAAATATGATGAATGGAAACCAAAGATGATAGCACATTTGAAGAGAAATGGTCTCTTTGATTATTGTTTTGAGAGAGAGTTCGAATCCTCTGAAGAAAATATTGACTGGTTAAATAATGGTGACAGAGCCATGGGAAACATGATGCTTTCTATGTCTCTATGCTTGGTACATCAATTCATTGATGATGTTGAATCTCCAAAAGAGCTATGGGCCTACCTGGATGAAATATTTGGCAGACAGAATGAAGGGATTGGTCCAAATCCATTCGAAAGCAAGCAAAGTGTTCCATTCGCTCCCCTTGATGGTCTCTTAGATCATGAACCAGTATCATCTCATATTGAAGTTGTTGACAAAGAACTTGCATATTCTCTACTCATGCTCAAACTTTCTTCTCTTTCTGTGCCATCTCACACTCTAGATATTACAGAAGGTCCTAAATCCTCTCTTGCACCAGAGTCTATTGGTTTGCATCATGATCACATGATTATTTCGGAGGTCAAAACAGCTTTTGAAGGTAATGCATTCGCTCCTCTCCAGCTATCTCCTCTTTTATACTACTATATGATCATAATTCCATGCTTTCAGAAGGTCATTGAAGAATATGGCCATTGCCATTCGCTTGGGATAATTTCTCATGCATGTATTGGTTTTGATCTCACCTCTCATGGTTCAAAGGAGATCTCAAGAAACCATGATTCAAGTCTTGTATCTAAATTGGGTTCTAAGCAATTACTGCTTGGGATAATTTCTCATGCATATGATAGTTTTGATCTCACCCTTGCTGGTTCGAAGGAGATCTCAAGAAACTGTTTTGAAAGTCTTAAATCTGATTTTGATTTCAAGCAAACATGTAATAGTTCTTTTTGTCATAATCTCACCCATGGTGGTTCGAAGGAGAAGACAAAGGACTATATGCACATTCAAAAATTTGATCCTACCTCAGCTGATTCGAATCACAGGTTCAAGGATCATTCTAATACTGTTGGATTTGTTCTCATCACATTCGATCTAAAGAGCAAGTACAAGCACATGCTTTTTGAGCATGATCCACTTCTTCCCAAGAAGAAGATACCTCCAGAAATATGACCAAGCATCACACCTGATTGAGTTTGGAGCATTTATTTTTATGTGCCTTACAGTCTATTTTTTGAGGAGGGGGTATGTTTCCCATGAAATTTTTCCACTTCCTTGGTTTATTGATTGTTATTATTCATTGTATTGGGTGATCTTTGGTCTTAGTTATCAGGGCCCAGGATGGATTAAGGGGGGGTGTTAGGATATTCCTATACTCCATCCTAGTCCCACCAGTATTTTGATCATTTACATTTTCAGTCATGCATGCACCTTTAGGGTTTGCATGCATTCTAGGGTTTGCATGCATCCAAGTCATCAGTCCAGCACCTAACCCTCAGTTAGCTAGCCCCCAGGAGATTCTCACTATTCAGTTTTAGCCCTCCAGTTGCTTAATGCGCCCTTCTTCCTTGATTTTAGGGATCAACTCGCCCTTCTTCACCTACCAGTCCAGTTGTCTTCAGTTTACACTCAGTTACACTCAGTTACACTCAATTACACTCAGTTACACTTAGTTACAGTCAGTTACACTCAGTTACACCTACCAGAGTTAGTTTGACTGATGGTTGACAGTTACTTGAGCATTGATGACTCCACTGATGATGATGAAGACTTCCAGTTGTGCTCCGATGATCATGAGGACACCTAGTTGTGCTCCGATGACACTTCATTGATCTTATGATCACTCTGAGAGGCTAATTCGAATTGCCACCTTAGGCATTCTAATCCTCTTTACCATTGTACTATTTATTTGTCCATACTGTGACTAATTAACTAGTGTGTGTGAAGTATTATTGCTTCTATCCGAGTTCTACTGTACCATATTATTATGTTGCTCATTATACTGTATTGTTCACTCTTCTTCTATTTTCCTGCTTAATCATAATTACTCTTGTGAGGTATACATCATCTCTTAGATCTGCTATGAGGATTTTCACAGATTCACCCTCTTAGTCTAGCCTTCCCATTTGGTTTGTTGGTCCATTACATACATGCAAAGCATGTTGTCTAAAACTTGATTCATCCTCTTAGTCTAGCCATTAGTCTTAGGATGATATGCAGTGCCAAAATTAAGTCGAGTCTAAAGAGAAACCTGGAATCTAGTCCCAAATCTCCCAGTAAACATAGAGGCTCTGTTAGAAATAATTTTCTTTGGAAAACCATGGAGTCTCACAATTTCTTTAATAAACACTTTTGCTATTTCATGAGATTTATATATGTCCTTAATTGGAGTGAAATGGGCACTTTTAGTAAGTTTATCCACCATTACTAGGATGGAGTTGTGTCTTCTTGGAGCAAGGTAGGTCTAGTTGGAACCTTTTGTTTAAAAGAACACACAACAACACAGAGGTGCTCATGAATACTAGACGTGAATTGAATGCCAAAAGATGGCTTCTATTAGACTGAATCAAATTACAACGTTAAACTACAAAGAAAATGAACTAGTCGGCCTTATCCTATTACAATATACAGAAATGGAACTCTGTCTCTCAAGTGTGTTTCTTGGTTGTGTGCGATCTTCCTCCATCTCATGGCCTCTGCTAAATGAAAGTGCTCATTGAGCAATGGATGAATGATCTTATCGATCCTATGATGATCGATCTGTTCTTCTGTGCCTTTGCACTGCTCTTCTACTTTGCTCTGCTGCTCTTCCCGAGGTCTACTCCGTTCCTTGAGACACTCTTCGTCTGTCCGCCAAATTCTCCCTGATCCTGCAGACCTACACTTGTCAACGCCCTCTGGTCGTGCTGCACAACCTCTTCCTGTGGTGACATTTGCCATGATCTTCAACCACCTTCATAACTGCCTTAACTTCCTCAACAACCACGAACGGATGCTAAGTAATTCTCCTTGACTTCTACAGTTCTCTGACTCTGCTACAGTTGTCAGCCCCAGGTCCTGCCTCGACCATACTGCACTTCATCATCCCTCGACCTTACTTTTCGGCTTCACTTAAATTCCATGGATTCCAATCCACCCTGTCCTCCACACTTGGCTTTCCCCACTTTCGTCGATGCCACTGTTCCACAACTCGTCGACCTTCGATATCTTCGATCTGCTTCCTGTCATATGTCGACCTTAGACTTGTCGACTCTCTACTTTTATCTTCTGTCGATCGCACTTCGACAACTTTTGCTTGATTTCCTGGCTTTGAATTCCAGTTTACTTCGCACCATTGGTCGTCGCCACTCCCCTGGTCGACCTCCTTCCATCGATCAAATTTGACTTTTTTGCCTCCACCCTGATGCTCCTGCATTTGACTCCCTAGGTGAAAAAGAACTCAACTGCTCCGTCAGTCTCCTGATTTCCTCTTCTAAAATCCATGTCACCTCATTCAATTCATCATCTCGCCATCAGACCAAATATTCTTTCTTTCGCGAACTTCGCGTGCGTTTGACTTCGTGTTCCTCTAATACTTCGATGATTTCCTCCTTGTCATCTCAACCTGGAATCTGCACTGTCCAGTCAATGTTCGACACTTCTACGTTGTTTCTTGTTGAAACTTCTTGAAACTTGTACAGTTTTGGGACATTGAATGTAGATGAGATGTTCAAGTCTTTCGGCAGCTCCAACACATAAGCATTGTCTGAAATCTTCTTCAAGATCTTGCAGGGTCCAATCTTCTTCAGCTTCATTTTGTTATACGCTCTTGTCAGAAATCTCTCCTTCCGCAAGTGTGCATAGACTAAGTCTCCTTCACTGAACGACTGCAGCCTCTTATTTCTGTCAACTCTCAACTTGTATGCCGCGTTGCTCTTTTCAATGCGCTTGCGCACATCTTCATGCACTTCTTTCATGTTCTCCGCAAATGAATCTCCATCTGTGTTCTTCTTGATTTCTGTTGGTATATCGACCAAATCCACCACTCCATGTGGGATTCTTCCTTGAACAATCTGGAATGGGATCATACCTGTCGACCGATTCACAAAGTTTTTATACGCGAATTCTACTTGTGCCAACACGTTCTCCCACTGCTTGGGTCTGTTAGACATCAAAGATCTCAAAAGGTTTCCCAAAATTCTGTTTACTACTTCGGTCTGTCCATCTGTCTGCAGATGGTATTCCGAGATAAACTACAACTTCATGTCCAGTTTCTTCCATAGAGTTCTCCAAAAATGACCCATAAACTTGGTATCTCTATCTGACGTTATACTCTTCGGAAACCCATGCAATCTGATTATCTCCTTGAATAATAGTACAACAATTCTTGTGGCGTCACTAGTCTTCCGACACGGAATAAAGTGTGCCATCTTCGAAAATATGTCGACTACAACAAAGATTGAGTCGTTACCTTGCTGCGTCTTCGAAAATCCTAGCACAAAATCCATGCTTAGGTGATCCCATGGGGTATTCGGAACTGGTAATGGTGTATACAGCCTCGTATTCTGACTTCTTCCCTTTGACAATTATCAAACTCAACATTGTCGTACCCACTTTCCGACATCTGTCGTTATTCCTGGCCAAAAATACTTTTCTTCGACCAACTCCTTGGTCTTGTCGATGCCAAAATGACCTGGTAATATGCCACTATGCAACTCTAGGATTAGGTTCTCTCTTATGTATCCTATGGGAATACAAAACAGTTGTCCCTTGAATAGGTATCCTTCTTGGATGAAATAATCCAAGTATGGAGTTCTTTCAACACTCCATGGTTCGCTACTCACCTTCCATGCTTTCGCAAAATCCTCGCTAGTCTCATACTTTGTCTTTACCGACTTTATTCCTGTCGCCTGAACTGTCATCGTGTTCAACAATGCAAATCTTCGACTCAGCACGTCGGCAACATTATTCGACTTTCCCGACTTATGTTTCAACATGAAGGGATACTCCTGCAGGAATTCGACCCACTTCATGTGCCACTGATTCAACTTTGACTGAGTATTCAAATACCTTAGTGCTTGGTGATCTATGTACACCAAAAATTCCTTGGGAAAAAAATAATGCCTCCACTTCTTCAACGCATGGACAATCTTATAGAACTCCTGGTCGTAGACCGAATATTCCCGCTTCGCTTCATGCAACTTCTTGCTAAAGAATGCAATTGGTTGGACCTCCTGGCTCAACACTACTCCAATTGTCATTCCACTCACATTGCAATCGACTTGGAAAAATTTATCGAAATTTGGGAGCGCTAACACCGAGCTCTCAGTCACCTTCTGCTTCAACTTGTCAAAATCTCTCTGGGCAGCTTTCATCCATTTGAACTACCCTTTCTTCATGCACTCTGTCAACGGTGCACATATCCGACTGAATCCCCTGATGAACTTCCTATAGAAGCTAACAAGTCCATGGAAACTTTGCACTCCTGTCGTGCTTGGCAGTTCTGGCCACTCCAATATAGCCTTCACCTTCTATGGGTCCATCACTAACTCTTTACTCGAGATTACAAATCCCAAGTACACCAGTTCTTTCTTCATGAAGAAATAATTCTGCAGGTTCACCATCAGCTTCTCTTCTTGTAGCTTCTGCAATACTTGTCGAATGTGCTCCAAGTGTTCGACCTTGGTTCAACTAAATATCAGGATGTCTTCTAGGTACACTACGACAAACTTTCCCAAGAATGGTTTCAGTACTTCATTCATCAACTGCATGAACATACTGGGTGCATTAGTCAATCCAAATGGCATGAATAACCACTCATATAGTCCTTCCTTTGTCTTGAAGGCTGTTTTCCATTCATCGTCCTCTCTAACCCTAATCTAGTGATAACCACTTTTCAGGTCAATCTTGATGAAGTATCTTGCTCCACTCAAGCAACCCATCAAGTCGTCCATTCTCGACAATGGAAACCGGTACTTGATTGTGATCTTGTTGATGGATCTGGACTTGGTACACATCCTCCATTCTCCACCCTTCTTCGGTGCTAATAATGCTGGTACCGCACACGGGATCAGACTCTCTCTGATTAATCCTCTGTCCAACAAATCCTGGATTTGTTGATTGAGTTCCTAACCCTCTACCGGAGTCATTTTATGTGGTTCCTTGTTTGGAAAACTCGATCCTGAAATCAAGTCGATCTGATGGGATATGGTTCTCGTCTATGGAAATCTCGTTGGTTCTTGGTTGACTACTATGCTCTGAAACTCGTCAATCATCTCTTTAAATTCGACTGGAATATTATCCATTGTCGACCTCTCGACACATGGTCCTTTTGGAATGATGGAAAAACATCCCAAATATTTCTCCTCCTCCGCAAGGAATTCCTTGGTTGAGCACATCAACACTTGTTTATCCCAATAGTTGTTCTTGCCCTGCTTGCAATCGGCTTGGTCCTCCTACTTCAACTTCAGCATCCTCAGTGTGCCATTTTTCCACACTGTGATTGTGTTGGCTCGACCATCATAGATCATCTTCCGATCATATTTCCACGGTATCCCTAACAACAATGACATGCGTCCATTGGGATTATGTCACACGGTACACTGTATTCAAGCTTCCCAACCTTGATGTTAATCAAGAATTGTCTGGTTACCTTCACATGGTGACCTTTTTGTAACCAGGATATCTTATATGTATTTTGGTGTTCTCGACATCTCAAACCCAACTTGTCGATGACCTCTGTCGACACTACATTTTTAGTACTGCCACCATCGACTATGGTCTTTCAATACTTGTCGCCGGTCAACACTCTAGTTCAAAATATAGCCTTTCACTGTGCTGGCTCCTTCTCGTCGCGCCGGTCATCTTGAATCAACGTTCTCCTAGACGTCATAGTTCGACCTCGTCTTCGACCATCCTCACCACTCTCTGATGTCGAATCCGTCTTCTCATCGCTTGGGTCATCTCATCAACCTCTGGGTTTCGACTTGTCTACCATGTACAAATTCTCTGGGAATTCATAAGCCTTTTGTCCAACTCTGCGACACTTATAACAGACTACAACTGGTCTGTCAGCTCCTTTCTTTTCTGTCGGACCAGTTCAACCATACGCACCCTGAACGTGGGTCTCTCGACCATCCCATCAGTTTCCCTGCATTCTCTCTCTAGTCACTGTCCCTTCCGCATGTTGGTTGTCTTCGACGACTTATCTCCTGGTTCAGCTACTTTGGCCTTTCGTGGAAACAGTCTTCGCACCCCGACCAGTCATACTCCCTCTGGTCGATGGGGCTTTCCTCGACAATTTCTATTCTACCTTCAGAGCTAACTGGTAGGATTCACCGACCGCTCTGAACCTTGATAGGATCAACTCGTCTTGTATGGAATAGTTCAAGTTGTTTACATATCTCGCGACAACTTCTTCCCCTTTGCAGTTTGACCCGACCGAATCGATAGTCTATAGAACTCTTCTGTGTACTCCTTCACGGTTATCTCATTTTGTCGAAATTTTTCCAACTTTCGGAACAAGGAAATCACATAGTCACCTGACAAGAACTTTCCCTTCAACTTGGAAACCATCCTGTCCCAAGAATTGATTTTCTCCTTGCCTTTCTTGACTCTTCTAGCCTGTACATTGTCCCACCATAATGAGGCATGACCCTTCAACCTCAGACATGCAGTCTTAACCCATTTAAGATCCTCTATGTTCTCTATGTCGAAGTATTTCTCCATCTCTCTGAACTAGTCTATTAAGTCTTCTGGATCCATACTTCCTGAGTAGGTAGGTACATCCATCTTTGTCTTACCCCTCATCTCTCACAGTAGCTTGATGAATTGATCTTTTGGTTCTTCCTCGACAACTTCCCGTGCTTCCAATTCCTCGTCGTTGTGGTCAAGCACATCAGGAATGCATCCATGCCTTGGCTCTCTTTGATCGCTACGACTTCACTCATCAAGCTTTGCATTGTTCGCATGCACTCGTCGAACATTTCATGATCAATTTTGATTGCTGCACCACGCGCTCTTCATCCTACACCTCAGACATTAACGCCTCTTTGAGCCATTCTTTCGACTAAGTCAAAATCTTCACTCGTCCAATCGTAACTGGACTTCACAAATCATGCAAAACTCTACCCAACCGCAACTGGAGTTGTCAACACACTCGCAGGCTCTTCCGACTCTCTAGATTCAACCGCTCAACACTAGATTCTCTCCATATCTGATACCAACTGGCGCAAGGAAGGTCTAGTCGGACCCTCTTGCTTAACAAAACACACAACAACACATAGGTGCTCACGAAGACTAGATGCGAACTGAATTCCAGAAGCTAGCTTCTATTAGACTGAATCAAATTACAATGTTAAACTACAAAGCAAATGAACTAGTCAGCCTTATCTTGTTACAATATACAAAAATGGAACTCTGTCTCTCAAGTGTGTTTCTCAGCTGTGTGCGATATTTTTCCCTCTCCTCGAGACACTCTTCTTCTGTCCATCGAATTCTCTCTGATCCTGCAGACCTGCAGTTGTCAGCGCCCTCTAGTCGTGCTGCACAACCTCTTCCTGTGGTGACATCTATCATGATCTTCAACCACCTTCATAACTGCCTTAACTTCCTCAACAACCACGAACGACTGCTAAGTACTTCTCCTTGAATTCTTCACTTCTGTGACTCTGCTACAGTTGTCATCCCCATCTCCTGCCTCAACCAAACTGTACTTCGTCATCCCTCAACCTTACTTGTTGGCTTCACTTAACTTCCACGGCTGCCAGTCCGCCCCATCCTCCACGCTTGGATTTCTCCACTTTAGTTGATGTCATTGTTCGACAACTCGTCAAAATCTGACATCTTCGATCTGCTTCCTGTTGTCTGTCAACCTCAGACTTGTTGAATCTCGACTTTTCTATTTTGTCGACCACACTTCGACAGCTTTCGCTTGACTTCCATTTTACTTCGCACCAGTGGTCGTAGACACTCCCTTGGTCAGCCTCCTTCTGTCGATCAACTTCGACTATTTTTCCTAGGCCCTGATGCTCCTGCATCACTTCTGGTAGTTAATGGTAACTCTGGCATGAAATCCATTGATATCACTTCCCATTTAGACAGGGGAATGACATGAGCTATGATAATCCTACCGGTGATGATGCTCAACCTTTACAAGTTGACATTCCAAACATTTAGCCACAAAAAGAGGTACATATTAATACAATCCAAACCAAAAGAAATTGGGTTTCAAATCAAGATACATTTTTTTCACCCTAGGATGGGCTACATATAAGGAACGCCGAGGCTTACTTAAAATCAACTCACATAGACCTTCCCCTTGTGGAACATAGATTATCGTCAAGAATATTACCAACCCATCATCATCACAAGAATACCCCTTCAACTTGGGTTTCCAATCCTGCTGACCAAACAACATGGGTCTTACTTCTGAACACCAACTATCATCCTTTTGTGCATTTAAATACACTCCCTTAAATCCAATTTTAAAGGAATTACAGAAAAAATACAATGTGTTTGATTGAGTGCATTAGCCACTCTATTCAAAGTTCCTTTGATATATGTAATATCAAAGTCATACTCACTTAGAAGTTCTGACCGATGTCTTTTTATTTCATTCAAATCGTTTTGAGAGAAGATATGCTATGCTACAACCCACTATGATCAGTTTTCAGTTCAAAATTTTGACCCACAAGATAATGTCTCCACAACCTTAGAGCATGGACTATTTCTACCAAATCTAAGTCATGAGTTACATAGTCTTTCTCATGGGGCCTTAAATTCCTAGAAGCATATGCGATCACCCTCCCATCATGGGAAAGAAAAACACCGAATCCTACCTTGGATGCATCTGTACATACCACAAAATGTTGGTCCATATCATACACCTTCAATACTATATTTGAATTCAACAACCCCTTAATCTTAGTAAAATATTGATCACACTACTTAGTCCAAACAAACTTCACTCCTTTCTTAATCAAAGAAGTGATTGGGTTAGCAATTTTGGAAAACCCCTCCATGAATCTTCTATAGTAGCCAACCATACTCATAAAACTATGCAGATCATGCACATTTGTTGGTGATGGCCATTTAGATGATAGATTTTATCTTTGCAGGATCTACTGCATTGCCCTCACTAGAAATGATATAACCGAAATAGTGAATTATTGATTGGAGAAAATAACATTTTGACAACTTGGCATATAACTTGTTCTCCCTCAAACATTGTAAAACCAGTCTCAAATCTTCTTCATGTTCCTCAATAGTCTTAGAATAAATTAGAATATAATAAAGAAAGGCTTATCCAAGTATTTCCCAAAGACACAATTCATTAGACTCATGAATATGCCAGGGGCATTGGTTAACCCAAAAGGTACAACTACAAATTCATAATGCCTAAAGCAAGTTTGAAAATAAGTCTTTGGGATATCTCATCATTCACTCTTAGATGATGATACCCAGGTCACAAATCAATATTAGAAAACATGGTAGCTCCCTTCATCTAATAAAAAATATCTTTGATCCAAGGTAAAGGGTATCGATTTCTACTTGTCACTAGATTCAATTTCCTATAATCAATGCACAATCAAAGAGAACCATCCTTATTCTTTACAAAAAATATTGGTGCACCCAAAGGAGAAATATTGGGCCTAATCATACCCAAATCCAATCAATCCTGGCGTTGTACCTATAACTCACGTAACTTAGGCATAATCATGCGATAGGGTGCCTTAGGAATAGGTTCAGTACTAGGGATAAGTTCAATAGAAAAATCAATTTCCCGCTTTGGTGGTAGTCCTAGCAATTCATTTGGAAAAAAAATCCAATAATTCTAATAGAACTGGATGTGATTCTAAAGACGAATGATCTCCTTCATTCAATGATGTAACGACAAAAATTTGGCAACCCTTTATTAAACTACGTTTCAAATGTAGGGATGAAATAAATATCAATGACACGGGTCTCTTCTTCCCATGAAGAACCATAGTTTGTCCTACATAATACAGAAAATGTAGAGCCTTTCCCTGACAATCCAAAACAACCCAATGGTCTTCAAACCAATCCATTCCTATGATCAAATCGTAGGAATCAAGAGAACTCACATAAATATTTATAGAGGTAGTACATATCCCCAAGTCTAGAGTACATCTTCGTATCAAAGGACCCACACATTGAGTACATCTTTAAGCCATTTCAACTTGATTGAAATCCCTTTGATATACTACTACCAGACCACATCTTACTAAAGTATTAGGTGAAATAAAAATTTCAGTCGCAACAGGGTCAATTAGAATAGAAATAGCAAAATTTTCAATTTACTTGATGCTTCAAGCACTGAAGACTATTTCTCAACTTGTTTAACAACTGCATGAATTCTACGGGCTCTACCCATATCTCCAACAATAGCGTGAGTCTAGCTAGAAGGTTCCTCTAACTTCTTCTTAGGGAAATCCCACTCATAATATGCGCTCCCCCACAACTCCAACATCCACTCGTAGGAGAATTTCTTGGGGCTTTGAATTTTCTAGAAGGAGTATGAGTTGATTTCTGCACTGATCCTTGGGAACAAACACCACTTTACAAATAATTGGCCTTAGGTGTTGAATTTATTTTCACTCCTAAAGAATTACCCCTCATTGGGGCTCCATGATGCTTAGAAAATGAAAACTTGGAACTACTTCCATGAGTTCCACCATGAGAGGGTTTAAGAAGGAAGGAACATGAGTTTTGGATGGCTTCATTACATCTTTCTCATAAAATTTCTCAAGCAAATATTCTTCAACAATAACTGCTCTTTTCACTGCCTCGTGCAAGGTTTTGAGAATCAATATATGGACCTTCTACTTTATGCAGGGATTCAACCATAAAGGAACTTGTTTACCTTCAAATTCTCTATGTTAAAATGTGGAGCATACCTCAACAACTCCATGAACTGAGTCTCATACTCTAACATTGTTTTGGTTCCCTGCTTGAGATCATGAAATTCATTTAATTTTTGTTCCAAGTACTCTTCAGAAAGATACTTTTTACGAAATTGTTCCTCAAATTGCTCCCATGTCACCATAGAGAAATGAAATCCCAGTTGTGGTTCTAAATTTCTCCACCACAACAATCAACTTTATTTTAGTTGATAAATGGCCAACCTAGAATTTTGGGTACTAGAGTAACCTTGTAAAGCAAAGCATAGGTCCATGTTTTCCAACCATGCTTCGACTACCTTGCCTTTTGTTGTTCCTTTGAATATGCGAAGCCTCACTTTTTCCAATTCTCTATGTAAATAATCCTCATAATGATGATGATGCCTCTCCACATGAGTGGAGGTACAATCCATAGGAGAATTACCTCTAGGTCTATAAAGTAGTTCCTCGGTCATCCTTTGAAAGGGCCACATCATATCTCTTACTTCACAGACATATATATGATCTGATTCAACACCTAGAGGAGGAGGTAGCGAAGGAGGAGGTGGAATAGGTTTCCTTCCTCTCCTTGGTCTCACCATTGTATATATGTGGAAACAAACAATCAATACATTATTCAATACTAGCTCTCTAATCTATCTAATTCTCATATTCTCCAACATGGGATCAAAGTCAAGTTTGAGATCTAGCATGTTCTTTACAGAGTCTTGTTGAGGTTGTGGGTTGTATGTGCTTTTGACAATTCATATCTATATAGTAGATTGACTCAGGGATTCAAATTGTAGTCTAGATTTGGGATTAGATTTGTAGATCAACATTATGACTTCCAAGCAAGAGTCTATGGTTTTAAATGGCCACAATTATGGAATTTGGGCACAAGGTACGTAAACATTATTTAAGAGTAAAGCATTGCGATAGTTTAAAAAAATAACGGTTCCAAATTTAAAGGATGCTAAAGGAGTCACAAGGACCTACATCTTTAGGGAGGTTTGTTTTCATACAAGTAAGATCAACTGCCCAAATGGTTTTTGGAAGCAATTGAGACTTTGTTTGATAAAATCGACAAAAGTAAGGTTATACAATTTGAGAAATAATTGATCTCCTTGGATCCTCTCTCTTTTGAAAGAATTGAAGATTACTTGTCCCATGTGAAGGAACTTCAAGTGAAATTGGGTGAATGCATAGATTGTTTTTTAGAAAGATGGTCAATTCATATAATTGATCTAGATGAATCTGAATACACCCTATGATGTGTTATTTTCAACAATATGTGGTAGTTGGACCTGTTAGTGCTAGAGGATGTCTTATGACTATAAATAGGACATGCCTAGCACATTTTAAAACTTGGGACAGCTAAGGAAATGTTGATAAGGGTTGTGAAGAAGGTTTACGGGGAAGGTTACAAGGATATGAAGGATTTCAAATTTAAGGATTTAAGAGTGTCCAATACTCAGGGTGAAATTCCAAATATTATAGGCATTTTACTTAGAAAAAAAACCAGACATTACATAAAGAAAGAAATTAAAGCATATGAACATATAGGTAAGGGAACTATATACTCATAAGTGAGATTAAAATCCCAAAAAATGTTCATAGATCTGAAACATATACTCAAATACAACCTTCAAGCTCAGGAAATTAATAGAAAGCTATAACTGCTAGTCGATCTGAACAAAGAATAAAAACTAATTGCACTGCAATAAGTCTTATTGTATCCATATAAAAGAAAGAAAGCATGAATGAAAAAATACAGTCTGTTGAATGATCAAATGATCACAAAACATGAAATTTCACCATTGTATTAGATGCTGTGCAAAATGTACATAGATCAGAGTCTCCTTGTAATTTCCCTTTTTTCCCAACCCCTTATCTTTCTTCTGAGAGGAATATTCCCCATATCCATTCATAATCATTCTTTAAATAAATATTAAAATTCTTAATTCAAGTAACCAACTCAGATTTAGATCCTAAACAAATGGATCCAATCCTAATTCTCTATATTTACAAAATCAGGATCCAATTTCCAGGTCGAATGGATGAGGTAGCGGTTGACTAGGCATTTTTTTAGAAAACAAAATTTCGTAAAATCTAAAAAATCCGCTCCAAAGTGCCACCTGTAGAGCCCAAATGGTTGTTGATTTCGGGGATCTGACTCACATGTCAACCAATTTGGATGATTCTGCAAAGAAAACATATTTTAGTTTTGTGATATTAGTCTTTGCTTGGTTGGAATCTGTGCTTAAATTTGCTCGCTAAAATAGTCATCTCCATGCAATTCTGTAGCGCCTTCACACTAAGGGAATTGAAATTTTTCTGTGGAATTGGGTTTGATTCTTCAGCGCCCGAATCATCACAAGAAATGAATTTCTACTGCAGGATCAGAGCACATTCTGCAACATCTATGTATTAGGAAAGGTAATCTTTTGCTGAAGAGTGGGACCTCGTTCTGCAGCGCCGATACATTTAAAACTTTAGAGTTTCGTTGCAGAATTATAAAATTCTTGCAAACTGAAAGAATACGGCTGCATTGGGAAGAACCATCCTGCATATGATCATATCATAACAAAATATCTCCAACAGACTATGAAATATTCAACATTCATGCAATCAATCAACTTATCAAAAACATAAAAACTAAAGCAAGAGTTAGCAAGTACTAAACAAATCAAGCAGTAAATTTTAGATAAGATTGAAAGTTAGGCTGGAAAGAAGGTCAGCAGGTAT
The DNA here is from genome assembly GCA_027924585.1 of Larix kaempferi. Taxonomy (NCBI): domain Eukaryota; kingdom Viridiplantae; phylum Streptophyta; class Pinopsida; order Pinales; family Pinaceae; genus Larix; species Larix kaempferi. The sequence continues at coordinate 11,760,413 of BSBM01000993.1, forward strand.
AAGCATTTAAGAAGGCTACCAAAAGACTTTGGATCAGGAAGTGGAAATTTTAGGTAGTAAATTTAAGTGCTAATAGGATCTATAGAAAAGATGATGGTAAGGATTATTCATTTGACTCTTTATGTGGTTTACTAATTAGGGACCAATAAAAAGTTTTTGATGAAGGGAAACTTGAGTTCAAGTAATATGCCCACTTGTTGAAGGGAAAGGTTGAAAATGTATCCAAAAGAAAGAGTGTAATAGCATCGACCATATTGTTAATAAGAAGCATGGTAACCAGACTTCAACTCAGAAATGTTGAGAGAATAATACCTACTATTATTGTGGGAAATTGAGACATATGTCCCCAGGCTTGTTTGTAGAAGACCAAGGACTTGTAGGAGAAAGTGAAGAAGGTTGAAGGATACATGTTGACTAGAATATTGATTGATCTAAAAAATATAAAGTTAGAAGGTAATGCATATAACTATATGCTTTTTATAAGTGCTTCTCAAAGTCCTTGCATGTTTATACTTCTTAGAGTGAATGTATAGTCAACTTTGGTTGCACCCATCATATGGCTAAAGATGTTTCTCTCTTTTCTTCATTTAAAGGGACCACATAAAAATAAATATTTGTTATTCACTTACTGTTGTTGGTTGATGACGTTGTAACAAAGAATGTTAGGGGGGGGGATCCAAAAAAGTTGATCGTGGAAAAGTCTATTTTTCATGCCTGGGAGGTAGTCGAGAAAGGTTCCCCATGAACGAACAAGATACACCATGCAATTCATCATGGTTTGATTGTGGCAATTCATGGAAAATGGCATGATCATGCACTGACAAGAAGGGACCCCCCATGAATGAATAGAGATAGACCATGTATCTCCCAACTTGCAATTCTATCCATTTGCAGGAAGAAACTTGATCGTGAGGCAATTGGGGGTTAGCTCCCCTTGGAATGGTATAGATTAAACTGAGCAACTTCTGACGTGAAATCCTAGCCATTCATGAGAAATCACATGCACGTGAGGTAATTGAGGTGGTCCCTCGCGAATGGTATAGATTAGACTAACCAACTTCTAATGTGAAATCCTAGCCATTCACGGGAAATCACATGCACGTGAGGTAATTAGGGGTGGTCTCCTTGGAATGGTATAGATTAGACTATGCAAATTCCACCATTGAATCCTATCCATTCATGCACAATGACTTGATCCAAGCGTATTCCATGAATGGTCACAATGAAACCTTGACACGTGTGCAACTTAATCTTATCCATTCATGCAAGGGTTTAGTCGATTAGGGATGACGTAATTAAATTCCCCGCAAATGGTCGAGATTAGATATGGAAATATGTGCCTCTTAATGTCATCCATTTGCGCACTGGTCTAGGCCACCACTTGTTTCACATGGGAGCTATATTCAAGATTCATCGGAGATACCCCACCATCTCGACATAATCTCAGTGATATTTCACTACTAGCGATGCAATGCATTAGGTAGTCCCACCCCACTTAGCTTGTAACTGCCAATGATAAAAGGACACATGTCCCACTGGTTCATATAAAGGAACCAAAAGCACCAAATAAGTGTTGATGTATTTGTAGCTTCGGAATACAAAATCACACCTGCTGCCAGGTTGTATTATCCCTTAAAGCTTCACATCAGATTCCACAAGTAAACTCACTCACTCATAATTTGAAATGAAATTTCAACTATAGGAGCTAGATCATGCTATAAAAATAAATAAAAAATTTAAAACCACATAAATAAAAAAAGAAACAAAACAAAAATATGAAAATAATTCAACAAAATATAAATATTGGAAAAAAAAACAAATTTGGTTTAATAAACATAGGTCCAACATCTGGCTTCATTTGGGGATGGCATTTCATTGTGATTTTCCAAGAAGTGTAGACCAAGTGCCTTCCAACTGCTTTTATTTTTATCCATTGGGAAATGGAGTCTTATTTGCAAAGAAAATGAAACTCACCATTATTTACACTGTACAAAAATACTTCTTCAGATTTGAATTGGTATAAAAATGTTTCAGAAAACGTCCATTGACAGGACCTGCAAACCTCTTCACCTGCTAAATTATTTAAAACAAATGTATTGTTCCCCAAGTTTTTGACAATTCTGAAAGGTCCTAACCATAGATGATCAAATTTCCCATGTTTTGACTTTTCATCCCTTCTTGCATCCCACCTAAGAACCAAATCATTAGGAAAAAAGTTATCTTCTTTGCTCTTTTTGTCAAACATCTGTTTCATCTTATCCTTATGCTTTTGAGCTTTCTTAGCTAACATTTCTCTTTCTTGCTGTAATTAAACCATTTGAAAAATTCTTCTCTGAACATTGTTAGGTTCTTCCAAACTATCCTGCATAAATTTAATCACTGGAAGACCTAATTGGACTGGAAAAACAACTTTAGTCCCATAAACAAGTTGAAAAGGGGAAGTACCAATGGCTTTCTTTGTGGTACCCCTATCATCCCAAAGAACATATTTTAATTTGCTGTCCCATGCTTTTTTATTCTATGAAAAGAGTTTTTTAATATTGTTCACCATGTTTTTGTTTGTAGATTCTGCCAAACCATTACCCTGTGGGTAATATGGAGTTGAATGCTCTAACAAAATTCCATATTTTTCACAAAAACAAACCATTTGTTTTGATTTAAAGGAGGGAGCATTATCGGTGAGCAACTGTCTAGGAAAGCCAAACCTACTCAAGATGTTTTCCTCTAAGAAATTTATGATAACTTGTTCAGTTGCTCTCCTTGTTGGAATGGTTTCTACCCACTTAGTGAAAAATTTAGTGGATGTTAAAATGTATTTATGTTGACCACTGGAATGTGGATTTATCTCACCTATGAAATCTAAGCCCCATTGCTGGAAGGGTGCTTCAATAGAAATAGGTTTAAGAGGTAAGGAAAGCAATTTTCGTTTACCTAAAAACTTCTGGAATTCAACACAGGCTTTGACTTGAGCAAAAAATCTGAAAATACTGTTGGCCAATAATAGCCTAATCACAAAATTTTGTAAGCTGTTTCCTTCCAATACCGATTTCCACCACAAACCCCTCCATGCATCTGATCTGTGATAACTTTTTCTTCCTCTGAATTGACACACCTAAGAAGGATTCCTGCTGGATATTTCCAAAACAAAACATGTTCATAAATACAATAGTTCATGGCCTTTAATTTCAAAGCTCTGAATTTTCTCTTATCAAGATTTGGTGGGGAATGAAGAAATAGAAGATAATATACAATATCACTGTACCATTCTGAATCTGCATATTTATCATAGATTTGTTTCTTACTTCTCTCATATTGTATCTTTTCTTTTTTAGAAGACTCGTAAAATATAGAATTCAATCCTAATGCCTCACAATTTGAGTCTGCCAGTAGCTTTTCTAGTCCCTGACCTTTAACCAATTTTGTTGGCTTGATGTCAACATCATACTCCATTATCTTTGCAATCCATCGTCCTCGTTTCCCTTCAGTATCAGGCTGAGTTAAAATTTCTTTAACTGCAGTATTAGGAACATATGCCAATTTTTTTGAATGCAACAAGTATATTCTAAAAAATTTGAGAGCCTTTACAAGTGCATATTAAGCCTGCTTATCTAAAGCACTATATTTGAGTTCTGAATCTCTTAGAGTTTTGCTAAAGAATGAAATATGTTGTTTCAAACCTTCTGAGTTCTTTTGCATGAGAATGGATGCTACAGTGTCTTCAAAAGCAAAAGAGAAAGTAATACAATCCTTAGAGAAATCAGGGCTTACCAGAACTAGTGCCTCAATGAGGGCTTGCTTTATATTCTCAAAGATAATCTTGCTTCTGTAGTCCATCTAATCTCTTGATCCTTTCTTAGCATTTTAGTTATTTCCTTCACAACATCTACAAAATTAGGAATAAACCATATAAGAAAATTGATTTTCCCAATGAATGATTGAATATCCTTCTTATTCCTAGGGATGCTGATTTTCAAAATAGCTTTCACATGTTCTGGATCAATCTTTATGCCATCAACATATACAATATGGCCAAGTAATTTCCCTTCCTCCATTGCAAAATGGGACTTTTTTGGATTTAAAGACAACCCAAACTTTATACATTTCGAAAATGTCTTTCTAAGATGCTTGAGGTGGCTTTCATCAGAATCAGAAAACACTGTAATGTCATCTAGGTAAATTACCACAAAATTTTCCCTTTCACCCACAAATGCTATGTCCATTTCCCTCTGAAATGTTGCACCTACATTCATTAATCCAAAAGGCATTTTATCATATATAAACGTCCCCCATGGAGTAGTGAAGGCTATTTTGTCCCTATCTTCAGGCTGTACAACAATTTGATTATAGCTTGAAAATCCATCTATCATGGAAATTCTCTGTGCACCAACTACCTTCTGCAAAATCTGCTCTATCTTAGGTACAGGGTAGTTATCTTTTAAAGAAGAACTATTTAAATCGCAAAAATCCACGCAAAGTATGATCTCACCATTATTCTTTCTTACTGGAACTAGGTTGGCCACCCAAGTAGAGTATCTGAGAGGTATAATGATCTTGGCATCTAGTAACTTCTTCACTTCTTTTTCTATGACAGGTAAAAGTGCTAGATTGATTCTTCTCAACTTCTACTTAAATGGCTTAACATTAGGTTTTATTGGAATTTTATGCTGGATAACGCTGGTATCATATGTTTAGATCCTCATAGGACCATGTAAAAATATCCACAAATTCTTTGAGAAGTTTGACATATTTTCCTTTTTCTTCTTCTGCAAGCTTTTTTGAAATCCTAACCATTCTAGGCTCTTTCTCAGTTCATATATTACAACTGCTTACATTTTCTTTAGCAGATTGTATAATAGGTTTAGATAAGGTATCATCTTTAGAAAACAATCTTTCTAGAGGAACTAAACGTTTTGGGATAAAATTTCCTTTCAACTCAATAATTTCATTTTCTGCAATAATGTTTTTTGAAAAACAATCCATCTTTTCTACTTCATTCTCCTGCTCTTCATCAATAAATGAAGAAGAAAATTCATCAGCTAAATCAAGGAATCTCTTTATCTCTTGATCATCTTGAAATAATTTCCAATGCTTTACATTATCAGGTATTGAGGGTCTGTACCTGACTTCTATAGGATATCTGAGATGGGTCTCTTGAGGAACTCTAAAGTGTGTAGCATCAAGGGCTAATGAATCTGCAGTTTGATTTTCATTTCTTGGAATGAATGAGATATTGAATGCCAAGAAGTAATTATCTATGAGATGCCAAGATTCATTCCTATAAAATTTTAACAATGGATGCTTTACCTGATAAAGATTTCTGATCTGTTGCACCACCAGTTCGGAGTCACCAAAAACAACCAATTGTTGTATTTTCAAATTCTTTGCAACTTTCAAACCTAGAATAAGAGCCTCATACTCTGCAATATTATTAGTGGTCTGAAATTAAAGTTTATACATCAAGGAAATAATTTCATTCCCTGGAGAAATAAGAAGAATCCCTGCTCCTGCTCCTTCCTTACAAGATGATCTATCATTAAACATCTGCCACAGACAATCCTATTCTATTATTTTTGGACTTTCTGAAATTCCTTTATCCACCTGAACTGTTCCTATGATTTCATCACTGAAATGTAACATACAAGAGCCAATGTCTTCTTGGAATGCATAAATAGGATGATTGGTTGGGTTTTCATGATCACTTACTAAATATGACAACTGAACTTCCTTGTACAACCTTCTTTTCTCACCTCCAAATACTAGGACTGTTGCATATGACAAATCCATTTGTAATGTGCCACCAAGATTCTTTGTCCATGACCTTGATAAAAGCATCCCATACCCAGGAGGTATGTCAGCTACTACTATGTCCATCAAGATACTCTTCATAGGAATTTGAGTCAGGATGACTACAAGATATTTTATAACCCCTAGACACTTCACAACTTGAGAGTCAAAAGAATAAAGGTCATGGTAGGGTTTTGTGATATTCAGACCGAGCGATTCCATAACTACTTTGGGCATCAGATTATGTGAAGCACCAGAATCAAGGAGACAATTATGAAGTATTTTATCATGAACAATCAATGAAATGTAAAAGGGAGGAGGAAAATCAGATTTTCCTTCTGTTTTAGGACCAAATATGATTGTAGGATTTTCATCTTGTAGATTCACACTATATGAAGGAGAAGCTTTGCTTGGGGACTCAAAAATATTTAGGGAAGATTCTCTGTAAGATGGATTTTTGACAAGTTCAGATAAAGGTACTGGAATTTTAAGTTTATTGATTTCATTTTTGAGGTTAAAACTTGTAAATTTCTTTGCAATATCTTCAATTCTGTGTTGTTTATCCTCTACTAGAATTTGTACCAATTTTCTTTCTGGAATTTGTTTCTGTGGCTACTTATCTGCTTCTTTACCCTTCTTTTGTTGATTTTGAGGAATCTACCTTCCCATTCTCAGACCATAACCTTGTTGGGGGGAACTTTGACAAATTCTATGAGAATCTGAAACTTATGGAAAAATTCTTCTTGTTCTTCTAGAGCATCCAAAGAATATTGATAATCAGCTTTAGTTAGGAAACTCAAGGAAGATTCTTTTTCAATACTGTTCATCCCTTGTTCCTGATCTTCTAGCTCAACCTCATCAAATTCTTCTGACTCATTCACCATGTTATTATGAAATGGAGGATGAACTCTTTGGTCTTCATTGTTTCTTCTCTCTCTTGGCACAAATCTAGAATTGAGTGGTATTCTAAACTGATTTTGATTCCTATTATCCTCTTGTATGGGTCTATTCTGATTCTGATTCTTCTTTCTCCTTCTATCCTATCCACTTTTGCAGACAAATTTTTAATTAGTTTGGTCATTTCATCAATCTTATTTTCTGATGTTTTAGATGAAGAAGCTGATGAAACCACTTCACTTTTTCCCTTTTCTCCCGTGTTTGTTCATTTGTGTTATCTTTTAACTTACTGGAGGCTAATATTTTAGATTCAACCTCTAATGTAGACTCCTGCATGTTTAAAAGGGAAGGGGATATTCTTTCTCTTAACCATAGGGAAAAAGCATGATTGAAGGAATTTGCATAAGTCAACTTTGCTGATGTTTCTGAAGGTTTGATTTTTGCTAGAATTTTCCCATACATTTTATTGAACTGGTTTGAAAATTCAACCACTGTTTCTTCAGGTTTTCTTTTTAATGCACCAAATTATGTTATGTAATATAAGTAGTCTTTGGTGTCTCCCCATTCTTTCATAAAAGTCTCTTTTAGAGATGGAATTCCATCTATGGAAGCAATTGGTAATTCACTAAACCATTTTCTAACCTCCCCATCCAAACTCTGAACGAACACTCTCATCCATACATCCTGATGTTCAATATTCTGATTGTCAACATAGCTAAAATATGCATTCCAATGTTCTTCTACTATAGTTTCCCCTTGTCCATTAAATCTTGGGAGATATTTTTGATAATCTCCACCAGGGAAAGCATTAAGGGGTTGAGGGAGGACTAGTGGTGCATACCTAGCACCCACAATGGCCTGCATAGGATCAAGGGGTTGACCGGGCATCTGAGAACTAACTTTAGGAGGATTATTATGAGAAAGAGGTGAACTCTTAGGAATCAACTGGCTAATACGAACTCTACTAGTCAAAGGAGTATAAGGGTTGTTTGAGGCTTTGAACCTGTGAGTTCTGATTTTATTTTAAGTGAGGATAATGGATTTGTATATACTTCAAATCTATCAAAATGAGAAGAAGGGTTTGAAACTTGAAACTAAGGAATGGAAATTGACAAGACTTGTTCTATTTCTTCTTTTTCACAATCTAATAAATCTTCAAAAGGGTTTTCATGAACCGACTCACCTGGAAACTCAGAAGTTGTAGAATACTGAAACCTTTCTGATGCTGACACCAACTCCTGCCTAGCTTCTCTCAGTATTTTCTCTGGATCAGGAACTCCTTCGAGCAATGGAGAAGTAGGATTTTCCCTGGTTCCTATCTACTTTCGAGCCAAAACTACTTTTTTCTAAAACTTTTTAAGTTAATAACTGCAGTCTACAAAGATTTCCCAACTTTGTTCACTGTCAAAATTAGGATAAAAGATAAATTTTCTAGGAAAATTTTCAATTTCGTCCCCAATATGGTCGCCAAAAGATGTTAGCCCTAAAGTTTGTTTGACTACAGGAAAACAAATCTTAGGCACCTCAAAGGGAAATAGAGTTTTGGTTCATTGGATAACAAACAGGGATCAAAGAGAAGAGTTTAAATATCAAAGACTATCTACTATATAATATGAAAAGATCAGATTTAAAAGATATATAAGGTGTTGATGTATATGTAACTTCGGAATGTATTTCACCTATGTATATTTTACTCCTATAGAGATGTTATTATTCCTCTATACGGAAGTGTCGTCATTTGTATTGACAAGTGTTGCAAGTGTCGTAACTTTCAGTGATGGCTTATTAGACCACCAAGTGTGGGGTCGGCCTTGATTAGTATAACCATGGCTTATTAGACCGAGTTAGACAAGTCGGCTCTGCTAGGTTATTAGGCAGGTCAGGTCATGTATAAATAGAGTGCGGGAGGCACTCTATTTCATCATCTCATTATTCAATTCTACACTACTCGAAAAGTGGCGCACTAGTGGAGGAGGAGGTTCAATTGCTAGGAGGACTATCTCTGTGTACTTGGGTTGTATCATTGCTCTTTCTATCTCTGAGGAAGTTGTGGGGTTTTTCACCTTTATGGTTTTCCCTAGTGAAACTCTGTGTGTCTATTGACTCATGTGATTGCTTGGTGTGATTGATATGCATTGTTATACTTGATATGCTGTACATGTTATTCTCTCAGTAAAGATCCTAGAGTATGTTGAATTAATGCTCAAAATTTAACATAAGGATGAAATTAAAAAATAAAATGAATGATAAAAGTAGGATAATAGGACTCAATCATCAAATGTACCAACACAAGACAACAAATAGTTCTAGTGTTGCAGAAGAAAAGATATAAGTTAGATGTCTAAAAAGACATTTTAAACATCTATTTTGGAATGACATTCATTCATTTGCATAAACAAGTACACAAAAAACATCTATGTAAATAGAAAACACAAGTATAATTTCAAACAGAAATAAAGAACATCAAATCCATGAAAAGTTTGAATCTAGCTCCCAATAGTTTATATCATTAATCAAAATATAAAATCCTGACATAAACATACTGATATACCAGATAGCAAGATCATAAGTGTTCTCGACCCTCATTAGTCTCTCTTTTACTTAGTTGTAAAATATACATTATATAGAAAGAGGTTCATAACTTGATCCATTCTTTCAGGATCTAAATGTACTAAAAATAGAGAAAGAGTATAAAAATGGTAAACATAAAACATGACATGTGTCTTTTAAAAGAGTTTAAAAACAAATCAAAGTCTTGTTGCATCTTGTGCCAACACAACTATTCCATCGAACGTATGAGCCTTATTCTGAAGTCTGTTGCATTCCTTATGTACATCATTGAGTTTCTTTTTCAGCGTTTCTTTGTCTTTGGCTAATTGCACATTCTGCTCCTGCACTATCTTCCTTCTTTTTACTGCTTCATTAGTCAATTGCATCAGTTCTGAATAATTTTTGTTTACCTATTGCAAGTCTTGTTTTAACATTCTTATTGCTTGCATCAACCCATCATTAATTTGATCGATATGTTCATTTTGAGCTTTAAATTGATTAACTTCCCTTTTCTTTTTTCTATCTCCAAATCTTTCATGATCACATATGAAGATCCCTAAATCATTTTCATAACATTTTCATGACTGACAGTCACTTTCTCTTTTGACAATTTCTCTATTTCCTCCATAGAACTAACCTCTTCTTTATCTTTTGAAATAAAAGTAGTTTCATTCTCTTCCCAATCCTTTTGAACACTTGAACTACAAACATAATTCTTTGGGGTCAAATCTGGAACTTTTTTCAGAGTCTGCTCAATATTGTGAAGAACTTGGTTTAAGGTTACCTCTAATGCCTTTGTCCATTTACTATGCTCATCATCATCAGATGAATATTCTATGCGGATAGTTTGATTCTTATCAATTTTCTTGTCTAAAAAAGCTCTCATGTTCGACCTAAGCTTGTTAACAGGCCGAGTTTTAGGTCTTTGATACACTGGTTCACATGGAATTTCTGCAGGGTTTGACACACTATTAAATTCTTCATTGACATTGACTATTTCTATCTCATTTACATCTTCAACACCCATTCTATTTTGTTCAAAATTTGCAGGTGTCTGAAAAAGTAATTCTTCTTCAATGATCTTAGAATTAGACTGATGTCTTGCAAGTGTCTGAATATTTATCTCCTCTTCAGGGACTTTAGCTTTAAATTGATCATTTGCTTCTTCATCCTGAACCATATCTGATACCAAAAGGGTTTCCTGGTTTGATTTCGTAACCCCATAAATTTTTATGCCTTTCTTTCTAACAGAGTTCTTCTTCTTATTACTCTGTTCCGGATCCTTAATTTCTGTTTTAAAACCAGAGTAATATAGAAAATGTTCCCATGACCTATTCCTCTTCTCTAATTCTTTACAAACTAGAAGCTTAATTAAACCATGATGAAATAAACTACGACTGGAAACTTCAGAATGAATTTGTACCCTCTTAGCCATTTTGCCTAAGCTTTTCAAAAGATAGTGGGGTAAATTCAGTTTTTTAATACCTGAAATGTGTTGCAAGAAACACATGTGATACTGGTAGATGGTGGTGAACCTTCCCTCACAAGTCACATATTTATGAACAATTCTTAATACATTACTCCAACAACTCATCAAGTATACCGTTGGAATACCCTGTCTCCAGTCTAGATTCCTATGTGCAGGCAACATAAATTATTGAAAATCCTCATCTATCAACTGTCCTTTGAACCATCATTCACCTTCAGGGACAATACCGATTTCTTGGGCAATGGTCTCTTCAGAAACGGTGAACTCAAAATCATTAAATGTTACAAATGTCCCTTTCAAATTTAGGGAAAAATACTCTGATACCTCAGTATTATAACCTTTGATTCTTTCACTAAGAGAAAACCAACCAACCTCTCTTAAATTCACTGCAATATCTAGAAAATCGCTCTCCCAGTTTGTGTTTTGAGGATCTTTGCGCAGTAAACTGCCACTGGGGCCACTAGCTTGTCTTTTATTTTCTGAAGGCATGATGGAGTTTGAAGCTGCAGATTCAATACTGGATGTGGAACTTGCAAGAGGAGACATGAAATCCTAAATGTAGAACTTCACCGTCTTATACAGGTTAACAGGTACCGAGCACTCAACCTTTGATAATTTCCTTGAAGTTGGGCTATCTTAAACCCCTGACAACTGTAGCTGCTTTGGGCCAAATTTCATCCAACATGATTCATACCCTGCCATAGGATTTCCTGGTATGATTTGTTTTGAAACCTGCAAAAAATATGATTGGACAATCTGGTAGCGCGTATGTACATAGAGAAAATCACACCTACTGCCAGGTTGTATTATCCCTTAAAGCATCACATCAGATCCCACAAGTAAACTCACTCACTCATATTTTGAAATGAAATTTCAACTATAGGAGCTAGATCATGCTATAAAAATAAATAAAAAATTTAAAACCACATAAATAAAAAAACTAAACAAAACAAAAATATGAAAATAATTCAATAAAATAAAAAGATTGGAAAGAAAAAAACAAATTTGGTTTAACAAACCTAGGTCCAACAACGAGTGTAACCAATTGCGAGTTTCCTCATTTTTATTAAAATTCTGATCTTAATAATTTTACATTAGTTTTGAGCATATATTTTCAAAAAGGTCATTTACTTAATTAAAATTTTTATTAATATTTTTGCGACGATAATCATTAAGATGGTAATTTTAAATAACTTTACATTATTCGTAAAACCATCTTATTCAATAGATCCATTCATAAAGATTGATAATTCTAAAAATGCTTTTAATTTATGTTTATAATCATGTCGAAAGCAAAATATCATTTATATTTAAACTTTTGATGATGCCTTTATATCTACACATTAAAAGAATAAAATATCATTTATTGAAAAGATAAAAATTGTATTATACTAGTGTCTTAAAACATATATGTGGATTCACATGGGAGTTCCCTCTTCACTTGGATTTATTCAATTTATTAAACAAAACTTGCACATTGGAATTGTAATTCAAACTTTTATCTAATTTTCATTTGCAAGGGTATTAACCAAAAGTTTGGTAAATTTTATTCATGACTTTGGCTTTCTTTTTTGTAGTGATATGAAAAATCCGTTCTTCATGTGGAATAATTCAAAGGCTAAATGTCATCAATGAGGACGTATTCTTTTGTTGGACTCCAACATATAAAATGCTTTTAATTTATATTTATAATCATGTCGAAAGCAAAATATCATTTATATTTAAACTTTTGATGATGCCTTTATATCTACACATTAAAAGAATAAAATATCATTTATTGAAAAGATAAAAATTGTATTATACTACTGTCTTAAAACATATATGTGGATTCACATGGGAGTTCCCTCTTCACTTGGATTTATTCAATTTATTAAACAAAACTTGCACATTGGAATTGTAATTCAAACTTTTATCTAATTTTCATTTGCAAGGGTATTAACCAAAAGTTTGGTAAATTTTATTCATGACTTTGGCTTTATTTTTTGTAGTGATATGAAAAATCCGTTCTTCATGTGGAATAATTCAAAGGCTAAATGTCATCAATGAGGACGTATTCTTTTGTTGGACTCCAACATATTATAAATCAAAGCTCTCTCAGATTACTGGGAGCGAGGGATTGGATTGAATACAAGTATAAGGAAAATGAAAAATATTGTTTCATTATTTCATAAAGATGTTACGAGTCCAAGCACATCATCAAAGCTTTATGATTATGGTTTGATTATCTTACAAAGGATGGTGACAACACAGCTTGTAGAAGTGAGAAATATTACGGAGAATGCTACTTGTGATCAGTTTCATAAACAATGTAAAGAAGGGATTGCCACTAATATACCAGCTCATCAAACTAACTAGACTATGAAAATGGAGAATCGTGCATCAGTTGGAGACATGTTTTTGCATGGATGATTGTGGACTAACCATGAGGAATTAGCTCAAACGGTTGAAAACCCACTTAAAAAATGGGCCTATTTACCTACCTTTCCCCATGGGCCGTTTCCAAAAAAAATGCACGAGCTGTGATATATTAGGGCCTGTTTGAGCTAGATTTTTCCAGAATTTTCTATTGCATCCAACTATAAGATCCATTTTCTGGAGTTTGTTGTGATCCCTCTATTTAAACATAGATAATTCGACTTCCATAAAGGAGGAGGAGGAGGAGGTCTCTAGAGGATTATGGAGGAATTTCTTTTGGATATTGTGATATCACTTTGTAATTTCTCCTTTCTGAACAAGGAAATGTGGAGGTTCTTCTTCTAAGGTCATCTTTTGGGAATTGATGAAACTCTGTAATTTTTTGTGAAGAAGAAAATAAAAAACCAGAGAGGATTGTTGCATTCATTTCAAGCATTCAATCACATTATGTAATATTTTTCTATATGTGTTGAGAGTTAATTAAGTTTGATTACTGCTATTTTTGTTAAGTTCTCATATTTAATTATTTGAAATGATTAGCAGAGCTGATGTGTAAATCATATATGCATAATTGAATAAGGTTATTTGACTCTTTAATATTGATGTGCTAAATATACTACTGTTTGTTTGATTTTCTTTAATTAAACAATAATATAATTATTCTTTTATACATCAGATTCTTATGTCAATAATATTCTTATATATGCTCCTGATCATGATATGTAGTTTAAAAAATAGATTAATTGGAATTTTGATTTTATTTCATAGTCGAAATCTAGAGAATTTTTAGGATATACTAAATTGTTTCTTATAGTTTAGCAACTACTAAGCTGTTTGTTTCATATTGTTGGCTCGTTAAAGTGTTCTTTAACTATTCAAAATAGACCCAGGTTTTGTGCGGTTCAGGGAACCAAAAAAACCCCTTTTCACCGACCCTTTCGGCAACAGTCTGTGAGTAGATTGAGGTCTCACCCGAGGAAAATTTATGGGGAGGTTGCGAAATTAGGTTTCCACAACCGGGTGATGCGCTCTTCAACAGAATGGGGGACTGCGCGAAGTTCACCTACTTCATGGTTAACACTTAGGCTATCGCACATCCAGGGACTGCGCAATACAGAATGACCGCTTAACAATAGGACAATGCAACTGAAGACTGCGCTTCCTCTTTAACACTTACACAAATTAGACAGACTTTACTTAGTGTAATTTTATGCATTCAACAAGCATCTTAAACTGTAACCTTGCAACTTATACAACATGATGAACTACAATGCCACTGCACACTTCCGGTGCTGCGCTTCAAGGAATCACACTATATAGACTTCGCTGACTTAAGTGTTTTACACATTTACTTATGCATTCATCAGGTTCCGAAATACTTGTGCATTCAACATTCACTCATATGAATTCAACACTTAGCATATTATTCCTATCATTCATTCTTCTGGAGAATACATGTAAAAGCAAATATACATATACTCATAAGCAAGAACTTAACCATTCACAAAAGTAAATACACATTCAGTCACACAACACAACGATTTAAATTGGTTCACCCCCAGTATGGGAGCTATATCCACAGGAATTGTTGTTTATATTATTGGGAAGGGTTCAACAGTTCCAATCTGCGCAAACAGCTACAGACTCTCTTCTCTCTTCAGTAGGTCTCCGTGCACACAGCTGCAGAGCCTTCTTACAATAGTCTCTCAACAAAGATCAATATTCAACAATAATCCCATACATAATCTAACCCTTTCCATTACAAAAATGCCCTTTATATAGACCGTGCCCTTTGGTCACGTCTGTTACAATGCATCTAGGCCCCAAACCCTAAGGGTCCACAAAAACTGGTGCGGTTACCCGCCACCCCGACCTGTCATAGTCGACAATTGCTCCATGCACCTCTGGTTTCCTTGCTGGACCACTCTGGGCTCAAACGACCTTTTGACAACCGCAGATACGGTTCCAACTGCATCATGGCATGTTGCTGTCGATCTGTGGCTTAGCTTCTAGTAGTTTTCTGCCACTCTCTCTGACAGGTCGCTTGCATCTCCCTCCACGCTGCTCCTTACCCAACTGCTGGGAATCCCGGAGTCGCTTACCCAAAACAGGTCGCTTTCAACAACTTGAACTTCCCTTATACTCTTTACCCAAAATAGCAATTGCGCTGGCACTGCGCATCAGCATGATTGCGTAGTGCCTCGACTTCGCACTACTTGCTGCACATATCTGATTACGCAATCTGAACTGCACACTCCACAAAACTATGCCATTTGAATTCACAGTCCGAACTGCGCACTTGCCAAAATTGCACTCCATAAAAAATGTGCCAAATTGGGCCCTGCCCAATAGGCCACTAACACTTACTCGTGGATCGTCCCCGATCCACTTTCGCTTGGTGACTTGGGCTGCACGTCCTCTTAGGGACTTACCTTTTCGGTAAACTCCTGAAGAGTTATAATTAGATTCACAACTACTTCCTTTGTCTCCTGCTCAAACTCCTTAACTGTTTCGAGTATCTCTACTGAGACCTCCTCTTGAGCATACTCATGCACCATCTTCTCCATGGTGCAGAGTTCCTGCAATTTCTGTTCGATCACATCAGTGAGGGTCAGCACCTCTTCTTGCACTGGTTGTAGTCACGCTGATGTCTCTTCCTCCTTATCCCTGAAAAATTTCATCTCTTTTGTTAAGTTGTTCACCTGCGTGAACTTCTGAATTTTATCCTTGTTCGACAAGGTCTTCATGGCCGCATTGACAGCATCCAGTTCTGCCTATGTTTGGTTCACACCATTCTGAAGTTGCTGCAGGACATGGTTGTCCTACAGTGTGGTCCATACTTGAGTTTCTTCATCCAACAAGTGTTGAAGCTTTACTACTTCGACAGAGATGTTTTTTGTCGATGTTTTCAGTTCTACGATTATTTCCTCTCCCATATATGTCTGCGTACTAGGAGGCTCCTGGGTTGTGAGCTTAGCAACCTCTTCTTTGTGCATGATCTCCATCTCGGCCATCTCTACCTTCAGGTCGCTCACCACCTTTCCAATTTGAATGATTGTATTTTCTATTTCTAGCTGCGCTTCGCATTTTGGTATCTGTGCACAGACAGTAGAAAATGTCTCTTACAGCCTTCTCCTTTTTTCCTGTGCCCTAGCTAATTACGTAGTCTTCTACGCACACTCTTCTACTGGCTGTTTGTACTTCTCCTCCAGATGTACATTCTGGTTGTAAGGTATGATGTCTCTATATCTTATCTCCTCAACAACCTACAGATGCAAATTGTTCAACCCCTCAATGGGTATCATGCCAATATTGAGGTCAAGGTGCTCTACCTACTTCGCACCTTCATCCATCTCCTTAGTCGGGAAAATTATGTTCAGTGGTTGCATTCTCACTAGACAAGTCTTCATTTCCAAGGCCAGTGGCCTTCTTCTTTGGGTACTCGATTCACCATTTTGACCTTCCGACTCAGGTTCTCGGATGAGGTCTTGGTGGGCTTTGTCTATCTTCGCAACCATAATATTTAATTCCTACAGGTTCTGGTTCAACTGCGCTTGCACCTCTTCATTCTTACTATCTTTTATGGCAAGTTATTCCTCTAGGTATTCGTGAACTTTAAGAGAAATGGAGTCATAGTTGTCTTCGTGCAACTTGGCTTCTGGATTCTCTTTGGTTTCCTTACTTTTCTTTCTTGGCCCTTTTTCTGGTATTGAGCCTTTAGGTTCCTCTCGCTTCTCTCCTATTTGCACTTCAGTAGTGTCTACTTCTTTCTCTTCGTCAACTGGCGTAGGTTTCTGTGGACTTTCTTCTGATGAGGTGTTGATTTCCACTCATGTGGCCAGTCTTCTATGGCTATTGTAATTCTTTGCGCATCCAACTAGTAGTCCATAGGGAACCATACTGGATTCTTCTTTTTGGCCTTGGGATGAATGTAATCATGGTGCAAATCAATCTTAAATATCATCTTCAGCAGAAATAGTGTCGTTGTCTCTTTTGCAATGCGCGGAGTGCGCAATATTACATCGCATAGTTGGACAAAGTAAGCGTGGAATTGCTCATTATTGATGTACTGTCGCTGTGGCTATGCGTTTTCCCACATGTTTGCATATTTCGCGGCAATGCAATCCCCTATTATCATTGGAATATTATGCTGATATTTGGCCTCCTTCCAGCCTACGAAAGTAATCAAGATCATGATCCATGAGTAGTGGAATGCATTTCCCATCTCCTGGGTTTCTTTGACATCCTCCAAAAATTCATTTAACAAATAATTGGCCCAATTGTATGGGTGTCCATATTTTTCCTTCGCAACGAGAAGCACTACCGCGGGTGGCACTTCCACTGGTCTACATTTGTGTAGAATCCTACCTAAGATCAACTGGACAGTGAATTTTGTTGCTTTGTCTTCTATTTCCTCTGTGACAAATCCTCGTTTTCCCTTTGATATTTTGAATTCATCTTTCATTTACTTTGCAATTTCTTTATCCTTTATTTTCCCCCCAAACTAATCTTTAGGATCATCGCCTCTCTTGCTGAGGTGAGTAATGGTGTAAATGAGGTCGACATTGATGTCAATCTTCTGGTCGAGCCATAGGAATCCCCGGTGCGTGCACGATAACAGAGTGCATACCACCGCGGTATATTATGGACTGCGTTCAAACGGAACCATTTTTTGGTTCGATATATGTTCTTTAAGTTTCCAAGATAGACCCAAGTTCTGCGCAGTTCAGGGAACCAACAAAACCCCTTTTCACCAGCCCTTTCGGCAATAGTCTGCGAGCAGATTGAGGTCTCAACCGAGGCGAAGTTATGGGGAGGTTTCGGAATCAGGTTTCCAGAACTGGGGGATGCGTGCTTCAACGAAATGGGGGACTACGTGAAGTTCACCTACTTCGTGGTAAACACTTAGGGTATCACGCATCCAGGGACTGCGCAATACAGAATGAATGCTTAACAACAGGACAACGCAACTGAAGACTGTGCTTCCTCTTTAACACTTACACAACTTCGATAGACTTTACTTAGTGTAAGTTTATGCATTCAACAAACATCTTAAATTGTAACCTTGCAACGTATACAACATGATGAACTACAATGCCACTGTGCACTTCTGGTGATGTGATTCAAGGAATCACACTATACAGACTTCGTTGACTTAAGTGTTTTACCCATTTACTTATGCATTCATCAGGTTCCAAAATTATTGTGCATTCAACATTCACTCATATGCATTCAACACTTAGAATATTATTCCTATCATTCATTCTTCTAGAGAATACATGTAAAAGAAAATATAGATATACTCATATGCAAGAACTTAACCATTCACAAACACAAATACACATTCAGTCACACAACACAACGATTTAACGTGGTTCACCCCCATGATGGGAGCTACGTCCACAGGAACTATTGTTTATATTATTGGGAAGAGTTCAATAGTTCCAATCTGTGCACACAATTGCAGATTCTCTTCTCTCTTTAGTAGGTCTCTACGCACACAGCTGCAGATCCTTCTTACAATAGTATCTCAACAGAGATCAATATCCAACAATAATACCATACATAACCTAACCCTTTCCCTTACAAAAATGACCTTTATATAGACCGTTCCCTTAGGTCATGTCTGTTACAATGCATATGGGCCAAAAACCCTAAGGTTCCCCATAAACTAGTGCTGTTACCTGCCACCCTGACTTGTTGTAGTCGACAACTGCTCCATGCACCTCTGTTTTCCTTGCTGAACCACTCCGGGCTCTAATGGCCTTCTCATAGCCATGGATCCGGTTCCAACTACATCATGGCCTGTCGCTTTTCGCGTCTTTGGCTTTCCTGTCACTCTTGAACCGTGGCTTAGCTTCTACCGATTTTCTGCCACTCTCTCTGACAGGTCGCTTTCAACTTCCTTCATGCTGCTCCTTACCTAACTGTTGGGAATCCCGAATTTGCTTACCCAAAACAGGTCGCTTTCAACAACTCGACCTTCCTGTGTACTCTTTAACCAAAATAGATGCTGTGCTGGCACTGCGCAGATCTGACTACGCAATTCGAACTGCGCACTCCACAAAACTGTGCCATCTGACTTTGCAGTCCGAACTACGCACTTTCCAAAATTGTACTTCATAAAAAATGTGCCAACTTGGGCCTTTCCCAACAGGCCCCTAACACTTACTCATGGATCGTCCCCAGGTCAGTAAACTCCCGAAGAGTTGCGATTAGCTTCGCAACTACTTCCTTTGTCTCCTGCTCAAACTCCTTAACTGTTTCAAGCATCTCTACTGAGACCTCCTCTTGAGCATACTCATGCATTGTATTCTCCATGGTGCAAAGTTATTGTAGTTTCTGTTAGATCACATTAGTGAGGGATAGCGCCTCTTCTTTCACTAGTTGTAGTCACGCTGATGTCTCTTCCTCCTTATCCCTCAGAAATTTCAGCTCTTTTGTTAAGTTCTTCACTTGCGCGAACTTCTGAATTTTCTCCCTATTAGGAAAGGTCTTCAGGGCCACATTGACAGCGTGCAGTTCTCCATGCATTTGGTTCACATCATTCTGAATTTGCTGCAGGACAGGGTTGTCTTGTATTGTGGTCCATACTGTAAGTTTTTAAACCTTAACAGTGAAATACAGACTTATATTTATTCTTAAGCATTAACAGAGAATACACAATGGCACACACATTACACAGAGATTTTCACCTGGAAACCCTTAACCGGGAAAAAAACCAGCACAACTTAGAGCCGCCTAGCTCCTTTTTCATTATATGTTTATTTTTCATGTACAATACAATAAATGGTATTCTGCAGCATCTAAAACCCTAATTCGTTTACCCGAATTAGGTTACAACCCTAATTCCTTTTACCGGAATTAGATAGAGTACAATGGGTCGAAAATCGCGAAAAAGCAAAAAGCAACCCAAAAAATTTTGCGCTCCGCGCGGACTCCGGGGGCCTAACGGCACCCTCCGTGTCGTTTCGGAACCTAACGGTCCGAAACGAAGGGGGTGGGCCCTGTCGGGCTACCCCCCCTCTAAACCCCCCCCCTCCGGACGCGCCCGGCGCAGGCGAATCACTAGTGCGGTAGGGATCGTGTTGTACACGTAGCGACCATGTGAAGAGATATAACATACCCAACATTCTCCCACTTGTTGTTCTCTTCACATACAGGAGAAATTTATGACTTCAACAATTCAGGGCAACAATGCCCATGTTCTCTTTACACCAAGAGAACTTCTGAGTACTCACAGACTTTGTCAAAGAGTCTGCAACATTTACCAAAGTGTCAACCTTCTCCAACAACACTTTGTTTTGTTCAACCATGTCTCTGACAAAATGGTACTGCACATCAATGTGCTTTGTCCTCGAGTGATAAGCAGGGTTTTTTGCCAGAAAATATTGCACTTGAGCTATCACAGCCAATTTTTACTGCATTCTGAACAAAACCAATACCTGAACACAATCTTTGCAACCATACAACTTCCTTACTTGCATGGGTAGCTGCCATGTATTCAGCTTCTGTAGTTGAGAGTGCAACTACAGCTTGTCTTCTACTCATCCAACTGATTGCTCCTCCAAATAGATTAAAAACATAGCCACTTGTAGATCTTCTGTGATCAAGATCTCCAGCCCAGTCAGCATCAGCAAATCCTTGTATATCTATCTCTCTGTTTAGACCGGGTCTTCCTTGGTAGCAGATTGCAAAATCTGTAGTGCCACGCAAATACCTGAAGACCCTTTTTACTGCAGTCCAATGTTCCTTTCCTGGTTTTGACATGTATCTACTCAAAACTCCCACTGCATGGGCTATATCTGGTCTAGTACAGACCATGGCATACATCAGACTGCCAACTGCACTAGCATAGGGAACATGAGACATGTCCTCTACCTCTTCTTGTGTAGTGGGACACTGTTCTGCAGATAACCTTACACCTACAGGAATGGGCACCTTCACTGGTTTGCTTTCCTGCATATTAAATCTCTTCAATATCGTTTCAACATATTTCCTCTGATTTAACCAGAGTTTCCTGTTTTCACGATCTCTTTTTATTTCCATGCCCAAAATGAAATTTGCAGCACCAAGATCTTTCATGTCAAATTCAGATGATAGCTGATTCTTGACATCCTTGATGATTTCTTTGTTGTTTCCAATTAGCAACATATCATCAACATACAATATTAAATAAATAAAATGATCACCAATTAGCTTAAAATAAACACAGTGATCAGCTTTGCTTCTTGAGAAACCAAGTCCCAGTATATAAGTATCAAATTTTTGATACCACATTCTGGGAGATTGTTTCAAACCGTAGAGAGACTTTTTCAGCTTACAGACAAGCTCCTTTCTTCCTTTCACCACAAACCGTTCTGGTTGCTTCATATAGATCTCTTCATTAAGATTTCCATGTAGGAAAGCCGTCTTTACATCCATCTGTTCTACTTCAAGATCAAAAGCAGCAGAAATAGATAGAAGAAATCTAATAGAAGTTAATTTTGCAACAGGTGAAAAAATCTCACCAAAATCGATGCCCTCAATTTGGGAATAACCTTTCGCTACTAGTCGAGCCTTGTACTTCTCCACTTTACCTGCTGCATTTAACTTCTTCTTGAATACCCATTTGCTTCCAATAGGCTTTCTTCCTTCGGGCAACTCAACTAGATCCCATGCCTCATTTTTGTCCAAGGCATCCATTTCTTCTATCATGGCCTTCTTCCATAGTTTACTATCTTCTGAATCCATTGCCTCTTTAGCAGTTCTAGGAGCATCATCAGTAATAGATAACACAAAATTAGAACGAAAATCAGGGGGACTGTACCTTTCAACTTGCCTTCTTACTCGGTCAGATCTCCTCAATACCGGAGTCTGTGGATCCGCCTCTTCATCTGATTCAGACGATTCTGACTCCTCATCTGATTCAGACGAATCTGGTTCCTCAAAAGAATCACCTCTTTCATCCTTGATATCAAAGTGTAGCTTCTCTGAATCCTTTTCCTTTGGTACATCCTCAATCTTGGAAGTGCTTTCAACTTCTCTGAAGATCACATCTCGACTGTAAACTGTTTGCCTTTTTACTGGGTTCCACAGCTTGTAACCTTTCACTCCATCCTTGTAACCAATGAAGATACATTTTTCTGCTTTATTATCCAACTTGCTCCTTTTCTCCTTTGGAACATGTACAAAAGCATCACACCCAAACACTCTGAGATGAGAGAGAGAGGGTTTCTTACCAGTCCAAACCTCATGAGGTGTCTTGTCAACCAACGCTGATGTGGGTGTCCTATTCACTAGGTAACAGGCAGTGTCAACAGCTTCTGCCCAGAATTGTTGTGCTAGCCCTGCACCACTGAGCATACTCCTTGCCTTTTCCATCAATGTCCTGTTCATCCTTTCCGCAACCCCATTCTGTTGAGGTGTGTATGGAGTAGTCTTTTGCCTTTCTATTCCACACGTTTTGCAGAACTCCTCAAATTCACTTTCACAGAATTCTCCACCATTATCTGTTCTGAGTACTTTTATTTTCTTTTCAGTTTGATTCTCTACAAGAGCCTTAAATTCTTTGAATCTATTAAAAACCTCAGATTTCTTACGCAGGAAATAAATCCAAGTTTTCCTTGAGAAACCATCTATAAATGAAACATAATACACAGATTTACCAAGTGATGGAACAGGAACAGGTCCAAAAACATCACTGTGTATTAACTCTAAGATTCCTTTAGCTCTTACAACACCAGATGAGAATCTTACGCGATTCTATTTACCATATAAGCAATGTTCACAGAAATCAAAATCTAATGTGAAATCAGACATGCCTTCAGCCATACTTTTACCTTGTAATAGTCGAAGACCCTTCTCTCCAATATGTCCCAGCCTTCGATGCCATAGCGATGTCTTCTCACTAGAGACAGTAAGGACTTTGTCTCCTTCATTTTTACCCTCAGAAACAATAGTACTGTTACATCCATTTTTGAAGGTGCTTCCCAACAACTTGTATAGAGTTCCAATCCGAACTCCCCTCATCAGCACCAATGACTCTCGAACCATCTTGCATGTGTTCTTTTCAAATAAAGTTTTCACACCTGCATCATCCATTTTACTTACAGATATAAGGTTTCTAGCCAACTTTGGAATGTGCAGAACCCCGGGAAGAGTTTTAACCCTTCCATCTTTGAGAAGTAGCTTGATCTTTCCTCGACCTATGATTTTCGCCACCGAGTTGTCTCCCAGAAATACATCTCCTCCATCATACTTTTCGTATTCAGAAAACCACTCCCTGTGAGGAGTCATATGATAAGACGCACCTGAGTCAATCAACCACGAATCATGCTCTGCATGTGTACTTGAAGATGCCAGATACACATCTCCTCCTTCCTCTGTAGATTCTTTCCCATCTGCAGATGGAGCGTCATTAGGTCCTCTACTTTTATCAGTATTTTTGGATTTACAATCCTTCTTGTAATGCCCAGCTTTTCCGCACTTCCAGCATTTTCTTACAGAAGGTCCTGGAGATTTAGATCTCCCTCTAGATTTAGATCTACCACCTGAAGACTTATTTTTAGATCTGTCTCCAGGGCCACCTCTTACAAATAAGGCATCCTTGGCTGAACTATCTATGGATCTCCGCCTCATTTCCTCCGATAGTAGGGATGCAACCACATCATTGAAGTTTAGCGTGGTTGCATTACTTCCAATAGCTATAACCAGATTATCCCATGAATCTGGCAAAGAGCACAACAGACTGATACATTTTTCATCATCAGCAAGTGTAATACCAACAGATGTCAACTGAATTACCAGAGTATTGAAGGCGTTTAGATGCTCTGATACAGAGTCTCCATCAGT
This sequence comes from Larix kaempferi, assembly GCA_027924585.1. Lineage (NCBI taxonomy): Eukaryota > Viridiplantae > Streptophyta > Pinopsida > Pinales > Pinaceae > Larix > Larix kaempferi. The sequence continues at coordinate 11,784,381 of BSBM01000993.1, forward strand.
CATCCTCAGAAGGTACAATTTCTTTCGCAGAAATAACTTATTTACTAGGGACTTTGACTGATACAGATTTCCCAGTTTGTCCCATAGCTTCTTTGCACTGTCTTCTCCAGATACGTTCACCAATACCGAGTCTGCGAGGCAAAGACGAATGGTGCTCCTTGCTTTTCTTTCCAGCTTTTCCCATTGTTCTTTTACCGCACCAGAGGGCATGGTACCTGGATCTACAGCGATCCATTGTTCTCTATCTACCAGAAGATCTTCCATTTTGAGCTTCCATAGCTCAAAGCTCTGGCCATTAAATTTCTCAATCTCGAATCTAGAACTGCTTTCCATTCTTTAAAAAAAAAAAGTCACCGCTGCAAAGCTCCCACTGAAACCAGGTTTATCACAAATCCAAGATCGAGCCAAACCATTGGAAACAAAGGCGTCCCTCTGAACCAAAAAAACGCTCTGATACCAAATGTAAGTTTTTAAACCTTAACAGTGAAATACAGACTTATATTTATTCTTAAGCATTAACAGAGAATACACAATGGCACACACATTACACAGAGATTTTCACCTGGAAACCCTTAACCGGGAAAAAAACCAGCACAACTTAGAGCCGCCTAGCTCCTTTTTCATTATATGTTTATTTTTCATGTACAATACAATAAATGGTATTCTGCAGCATCTAAAACCCTAATTCGTTTACCCGAATTAGGTTACAACCCTAATTCCTTTTACCGGAATTAGATAGAGTACAATGGGTCGAAAATCGCGAAAAAGCAAAAAGCAACCCAAAAAATTTTGCGCTCCGCGCGGACTCCGGGGGCCTAACGGCACCCTCCGTGTCGTTTCGGAACCTAACGGTCCGAAATGAAGGGGGTGGGCCCTGTCGGGCTACCCCCCCTCTAAACCCCCCCCTCCGGACGCGCCCGGCGCAGGCGAATCACTAGTGCGGTAGGGATCGTGTTGTACACGCAGCGACCATGTGAAGAGATATAACATACCCAACATTCTCCCACTTGTTGTTCTCTTCACATACAGGAGAAATTTATGACTTCAACAATTCAGGGCAACAATGCCCATGTTCTCTTTACACCAAGAGAACTTCTGAGTACTCACAGACTTTGTCAAAGAGTCTGCAACATTTACCAAAGTGTCAACCTTCTCCAACAACACTTTGTTTTGTTCAACCATGTCTCTGACAAAATGGTACTGCACATCAATGTGCTTTGTCCTCGAGTGATAAGCAGGGTTTTTTGCCAGAAATATTGCACTTGAGCTATCACAGCCAATTTTTACTGCATTCTGAACAAAACCAATACCTGAACACAATCTTTGCAACCATACAGCTTCCTTACTTGCATGGGTAGCTGCCATGTATTCAGCTTCTGTAGTTGAGAGTGCAACTACAGCTTGTCTTCTACTCATCCAACTGATTGCTCCTCCAAATAGATTAAAAACATAGCCACTTGTAGATCTTCTGTGATCAAGATCTCCAGCCCAGTCAGCATCAGCAAATCCTTGTATATCTATCTCTCTGTTTAGACCGGGTCTTCCTTGGTAGCAGATTACAAAATCTGTAGTGCCACGCAAATACCTGAAGACCCTTTTTACTGCAGTCCAATGTTCCTTTCCTGGTTTTGACATGTATCTACTCAAAACTCCCACTGCATGGGCTATATCTGGTCTAGTACAGACCATGGCATACATCAGACTGCCAACTGCACTAGCATAGGGAACATGAGACATGTCCTCTACCTCTTCTTGTGTAGTGGGACACTGTTCTGCAGATAACCTTACACCTACAGGAATGGGCACCTTCACTGGTTTTCTTTCCTGCATATTAAATCTCTTCAATATCGTTTCAACATATTTCCTCTGATTTAAACAGAGTTTCCTGTTTTCACGATCTCTTTTTATTTCCATGCCCAAAATGAAATTTGCAGCACCAAGATCTTTCATGTCAAATTCAGATGATAGCTGATTCTTGACATCCTTGATGATTTCTTTGTTGTTTCCAATTAGCAACATATCATCAACATACAATATTACATAAATAAAATGATCACCAATTAGCTTAAAATAAACACAGTGATCAGCTTTGCTTCTTGAGAAACCAAGTCCCAGTATATAAGTATCAAATTTTTGATACCACATTCTGGGAGATTGTTTCAAACCGTAGAGAGACTTTTTCAGCTTACAGACAAGCTCCTTTCTTCCTTTCACCACAAACCGTTCTGGTTGCTTCATATAGATCTCTTCATTAAGATTTCCATGTAGGAAAGCTGTCTTTACATCCATCTGTTCTACTTCAAGATCAAAAGCAGCAGAAATAGATAGAAGAAATCTAATAGAAGTCAATTTTGCAACAGGTGAAAAATCTCACCAAAATCGATGCCCTCAATTTGGGAATAACCTTTCGCTACTAGTCGAGCCTTGTACTTCTCCACTTTACCTGCTGCATTTAACTTCTTCTTGAATACCCATTTGCTTCCAATAGGCTTTCTTCCTTCGGGCAACTCAACTAGATCCCATGCCTCATTTTTGTCCAAGGCATCCATTTCTTCTATCATGGCCTTCTTCCATAGTTTACTATCTTCTGAATCCATTACCTCTTTAGCAGTTCTAGGATCATCATCAGTAATAGATAACACAAAATTAGAACGAAAATCAGGGGGACTAGACCTTTCAACTTGCCTTCTTACTCGGTCAGATCTCCTCAATACTGGAGTCTGTGGATCCGCCTTTTCATCTGATTCAGACGATTCTGACTCCTCATCTGATTCAGACGAATCTGGTTCCTCAAAAGAATCACCTCTTTCATCCTTGATATCAAAGTGTAGCTTCTCTGAATCCTTTTCCTTTGGTACATCCTCAATCTTGGAAGTGCTTTCAACTTCTCTGAAGATCACATCTTGACTGTAAACTGTTTGCCTTTTTACTGGGTTCCACAGCTTGTAACCTTTCACTCCATCCTTGTAACCAATGAAGATACATTTTTCCGCTTTATTATCCAACTTGCTCCTTTTCTCCTTTGGAACATGTACAAAATCATCACACCCAAACACTCTGAGATGAGAGAGAGAGGGTTTCTTACCAGTCCAAACCTCATGAGGTGTCTTGTCAACCAACGCTGATGTGGGTGTCCTATTCACTAGGTAATAGGCAGTGTCAACAGCTTCTGCCCAGAATTGTTGTGCTAGCCCTGCACCACTGAGCATACTCCTTGCCTTTTCCATCAATGTCCTGTTCATCCTTTCCGCAACCCCATTCTGTTGAGGTGTGTATGGAGTAGTCTTTTGCCTTGCTATTCCACACGTTTTGCAGAACTCCTCAAATTCACTTTCACAGAATTCTCCACCATTATCTGTTCTGAGTACTTTTATTTTCTTTTCAGTTTGATTCTCTACAAGAGCCTTAAATTCTTTGAATCTATTAAAAACCTCATATTTCTTACGCAGGAAATAAATCCAAGTTTTCCTTGAGAAATCATCTATAAATGAAACATAATACACAGATTTACCAAGTGATGGAACAGGCACAGGTCCAAAAACATCACTGTGTATTAACTCTAAGATTCCTTTAGCTCTTACAACACCAGATGAGAATCTTACCCGATTCTGTTTACCATATAAGCAATGTTCATAGAAATCAAAATCTAATGTGAAATCAGACATGCCTTCAGCCATACTTTTACCTTGTAATAGTCGAAGACCCTTCTCTCCAATATGTCCCAGCCTTCGATGCCATAGCGATGTCTTCTCACTAGAGACAGTAAGGACTCTGTCTCCTTCATTTTTACCCTCAGAAACAATAGTACTGTTACATCCATTTTTGAAGGTGCTTCCCAACAACTTGTATAGAGTTCCAATCCGAACTCCCCTCATCAGCACCAATGACTCTCGAACCATCTTGCATGTGTTCTTTTCAAATAAAGTTTTCACACCTGCATCATCCATTTTACTTACAGATATAAGGTTTCTAGCCAACTTTGGAATGTGCAGAACCCCGGGAAGAGTTTTAACCCTTCCGTCTTTGAGGAGTAGCTTGATCTTTCCTCGACCTATGATTTTTCGCCACCGAGTTGTCTCCCAGAAATACATCTCCTCCATCATACTTTTCGTATTCAGAAAACCACTCCCTGTGAGGAGTCATATGATAAGACGCACCTGAGTCAATCAACCACGAATCATGCTCTGCATGTGTACTTGAAGATGCCAGATACACATCTCCTCCTTCCTCTGTAGATTCTTTCCCATCTGCAGATGGAGCATCATTAGGTCCTCTACTTTTATCAGTATTTTTGGATTTACAATCCTTCTTGTAATGCCCAGCTTTTCCGCACTTCCAGCATTTTCTTACAGAAGGTCCTGGAGATTTAGATCTCCCTCTAGATTTAGATCTACCACCTGAAGACTTATTTTTAGATCTGTCTCCAGGGCGACCTCTTACAAATAAGGCATCCTTGGCTGAACTATCTATGGATCTCCGCCTCATTTCCTCCGATAGTAGGGATGCAACCACATCATCGAAGTTTAGCGTGGTTGCATTACTCCCAATAGCTATAACCAGATTATCCCATGAATCTGACAAAGAGCACAACAGACTAATACATTTTTCATCATCAGCAAGTGTAATACCAACAGATGTCAACTGACTTACCAGAGTATTGAAGGCGTTTAGATGCTCTGATACAGAGTCTCCATCAGTCATCCTCAGAAGGTACAATTTCTTTCGCAGAAATAACTTATTTACCAGGGACTTGGACTGATACAGATTTCCCAGTTTGTCCCATAGCTTCTTTGCACTGTCTTCTCCAGATACGTTCACCAATACCGAGTCTGCGAGGCAAAGACGAATGGTGCTCCTTGCTTTTCTTTCCAGCTTTTCCCATTGTTCTTTTACCGCACCAAAGGGCATGGTACCTGGATCTACAGCGATCCATTGTTCTCTATCTACCAGAAGATCTTCCATTTTGAGATTCCATAGCTCAAAGCTCTGGCCATTAAATTTCTCAATCTTGAATCTAGAACTGCTCGCCATTCTTTAAAAAAAATAAGTCACCGCTGCAAAGCTCCCACTGAAACTAGGTTTATCACAAATCCAAGATCGAGCCAAACCCTTGGAAACAAAGGCGTCCCTCTGAACCCAAAAAATGCTCTGATACCAAATGTAAGTTTTTAAACCTTAACAGTGAAATACAGACTTATATTTATTCTTAAGCATTAACAGAGAATACACAATGGCACACACATTACACAGAGATTTTCACCTGGAAACCCTTAACCGGGAAAAAAACCAGCACAACTTAGAGCCGCCTAGCTCCTTTTTCATTATATGTTTATTTTTCATGTATAATACAATAAATGGTATTCTGCAGCATCTAAAACCCTAATTCGTTTACCCGAATTAGGTTACAACCCTAATTCTTTTTACCGGAATTAGATAGAGTACAATGGGTCGAAAATCACGAAAAAGCAAAAAGAAACCCAAAAAATTTTGCGCTCCGCGCGGACTCCGGGGGCCTAACGGCCCCCTCCGTGTCGTTTCGGAACCTAACGGTCCGAAACGAAGGGGGTGGGCCCTGTCGGGCTACCCCCCCTCTAAGCCCCCCCCTCCGGACGCGCCCGGTGCAGGCGAATCACTAGTGCCGTAGGGATCGTGTTGTACACGCAGCGACCATGTGAAGAGATATAACATACCCAACACATACTTGAGTTGCTTCATCCAACAAGTGTTGAAACTTTACTACTTTGACATAGATGTTTTCTGCTGACGATTTCAGTTCTGCGATTCTTTCCTCTCCCATATCTGTCGGCGTACTAGGAGGATCCTGGGTTGTAAGCTTAGCAACCTATTCTTTGTGTGTGATATCCATCTCAGCCATCTCTACCTTCAGGTCACTCACCACCTTTCCATTCTGAATTATTTTATCCTCTATTTATGGCTGCGCTTTGCACTCTCGTATCTGTGCGCAGATAGTAGCAACTGTCTCTTCTAGCCTTCTCTTTTTTTCCTATGCCTTGGCTAATTCTGTAGTCTTCTGCACACACTCTTCTGCTAGCTGTTTGTACTTCTCCTCTAGATGTACATTCTGGTTGTAAGAGATGATGTCCCTATCTCTTATCTCCCCAACAACCTGGAGATGTAGATTGTGCAACCCCTCAATGGGTATCATGCCAATATTGAGTTCAAGGTGCTCTACCTACTTCGCACCTTCAACCATATCCTCAGTCGGGAAAATTATGTTCAGTGGCTGCATTCTCACTAGACGAGGATTCATCATCAAGGCCAGTGGTCTTCTTCTTCAGGTACTGGATTGACCATTGTGACCTTCCGATTCAGGTTCTTGGATGAGGTCTTGGTGGGATTTGTCTATATTCGCAACTGTAAGATTTAATTCCGATAGGTTCTGGTTCAACTGCGCTTGCACCTCTTCATTCTTACTATCTTTTACAGAAAGTGACTCTAGGTATTTGTGAACTTTCAGAGTGATGCAGTCGTAGTCGTCTTCGTGCAACTTCACTTCTGGATTCTCTTTGGTTGCCTTGGTTTTCTTTCTTGGCCATTTTTCTGGTATTGAGCTTTTAGGTTCCTTTCGCTTTTCCCTTGTTTTGACTTCAGAGGTGTTTACTTTTGTCTCTTCATCAAATGGCATAGATTTCTGTGGGATTTCTTCGAATGAGGTGTGGATTTCCAAAGGCGCATCCACCTTCCAATCAGGTGCCCAGCCTTCTATGGCTAGTGTAATTCTTTGCGCATCCAACTGGTAGTCCATAGGGAACCATACTGGATTCTTCTTTTCGGCCTTTGGATGAATGTAAACACGATGCAAATAAGCCTTAAAGATCATCTTCGGTAGAAATAATGTTTTCGTCTCTTTTGCAATGCACAGAGTTCGCAATATTACATCGCATAGCTGGCTGAAGTAAGTGTGGAATTGCTCGTTATTGATAGGCTGTCGCTTTGGCTGCTCGTTCACCCACATGTCTGTGTACTTCACGTCGATGCAATCCCCTATTATCATTGGAATATTATGCTGATATTTGGTCTCCTTCGAGCCTACGAAAGCAATCAAGATCATCATCCATGAGTAGTTGAACGCGTTTCCTGTCTCCTGGGTTTATTTGACATTGTCCAGAAATTCATTCAACAAATAATTGGCCCAATTGTATGGGTGTCCATCTTTTTCCTTCGTAGAGAGAAGCACCATCTTTTTCCTTCGTAGAGAGAAGTACTGCTGTGATCGACACTTCCGATGGTCTACATTTGCGTAGAAACCTGCCTGCGATCAACTGGACAGTGAATTTTGTTGCTTTGTCCTCTATTTCCTCTGTGACAAATGCTCGTTTTCCCTTTGATATTTTGAATTCATCGTTCATTTGCTTTACAATTTCTTTATCCTTCGTTTTTCCTCCAAACTCATATTTAGGATCATTGCCTTTCTTCCTAAGGTGAGTAATGGTGTAAATGAGGTTAACATTGATGTCGATCTTCCAGTCGAGCCATAGTTATCCCTGGTGCGTGCTCGATAGCAGAGTGCGCACCACTGCAGTGCATTCTGGACTGTGTTCAAAGTCTGGTATTCTGAGACAGTGCAACAAGCCAGTGGGCGCTAACGGCTTAGCCCAGTCTTGTGGCACAATCAAATTTTTCCCTGATTTTGGATCGTCCCTCCTACACATGTACTGGTCCACTTGAAATTGAGGGTACTTTGGGTCGCTTGGGTGTTTTCTTCTAGCAGATTATGATCTGCGAACTTGCATGTTTCTACTTTGCCGAGTAGATTCCCCTAGATTTACACATCTTCGGAAATTGGTGGCAGTGGGATGTCATATTGCGCATTCTTATATAGTGTAACTGTTGGCGCATCGGCCTTTCTTGGTGGGATGTAAACATGAGTTAAGTAAATGGGGTTGTTCCTTGGTGGCAAGGGTGGTATGGGATTTTCCTTGCCTTGTTCCTTCGGCTTCTTAGGTTCCTTAAGGGGTCCCTTATCCTTTTGCTGCATACTTGCTATGTTCTGGTGTGATCTTCTTGATCTTGAACCTTTCTCTGAAACAGACTTTTGAGGGGGTGTTTTCATCAACCCCTCCAAACCAGATCGTTCAAAATCCCTCATAGCCTGCTTGAATGTGGAATCCTGAGACATTCAGCTGGAAATACCTCTTTGAGCTCTTGAAATTACTTAGCACTGATTGTAAAAAGACTGAAGCTATGGCTTGCGGGAAAATTTGAAGCTTATGGTAAAGTTCGTGAGTCTGGTCTTTGTGGTATTTATAGGCATAGTTGGGCTTAGCCGCGCCCATAAATTGCAAGATAAGAATTAAATGTTATAACCGTTGGCCAAATCCACCAAGTATTTCAGTCCTTTCCTTCATTATCTGCTTTAGAACGACTAATTTTGTGTTAAATGATCGAGCGGTCGTTGGAAAAATCACTGTGTAATGGCCAGTTTTCTGACCGACATTTTAATGACTAGTTTCTGGGAACTGCGCATGTGGTTCAGACAAACAAACTTTTTGCACGGTCCCACTACGCATTTGTTCTCCTTCAACTTTAACTTCACAGCTGCGCGTTGAATTCATGCCTCGGGTTGCAGCTTCCAGTGTACACTTCGCAGCTGCATTGTGATCTTCACAACTATGCGCTTCTACTTCTCTCTTTTTTTTTTTTTTAGGGAGCTTCATTTACTGAGTGTTCTGCGAAGTAGGATTATCCCTATAGGGTTTTAGTCTACTTCCATTAACCATACCTGGTAAGTTGTCTCCGGCTAATGTGGCTAACTGAACTGCACCACCGTTAGTAACATGAGGAGGACAAGGTCATGTTACTACCTGAAATGCACTAAATTTAAAATGCACCACCGTTAGTAAGTTCATGTTACTACCTGAAATGCATTTTAAATTTGCAAGGAAATTTCATGAACTTACTATCATACAGGAGGACAAGGTCGCCTACCTGGAATATTTTGTGCTTGATATGGTGATCATGCCATGCTTTTTTTCCATCCTTCTGCACTTGCTGGTTAAAGCCTGCAATGTAGCGATCTTCCTCCAAACCCACCAAGTGTAGAATCCTTTCTTGCAATGTCTCTTCATCTGCCATGTCTGTGAATGAAACAATACTCAAGATTGGTACTATATACTCCATCAACATCACAACTTCCTATCCATAGACTAACCTGAAAGGTGTATGACCTGTCAGTTTCTTACAAGTTGTTCTGTACGCCCATAATACAGTTGGAATGCCCAGATCCCAATCATCTTTGTTTGTGTTGCATACTTTGGTCAGTGCATTTTCCAACACTTTGTTAAATGATTTGATAGTTCCATTGGCTTGTGGATGGTATGGTGTACTCCTTTGGTGATGTATTTGAAATTCTTCAGTTAGTGCTTCAATGGTTCTATTTAGGAAGTGCGTTCCTTGATCACTTATTAGGATTTTTGGGCATCCAAATCTAGTAAGGATATTCTCAAAGATGAGCTACGCGGCAGTAACTACGCTACAGTCCTTCACTGGTTTAGCTTCTACCCATATGGTGAGATAATCTGTCACGGTGATAATATATCTTGCACCAATCCTCTTTCCTGGTGGGTTAATAGGTACCATGAAATCAATAACCCATTTTTCAAATGCTTGTAAAGTCAGTTGCGGTCTTAATGGCATTTCATCTCTTCGTGATGGCTTTCCAGTCCTTTGGCAAACATCACAACTATGACAATGTTCCTTTGAGTCTTTGTGTAGTGTTGGCCACCATAGCCCTACTATTAATATCTTCTATGCAGTATCTCATCCTGCGTAGTGACCTCCGGACACCCCTGAATGTGCCTCAGCCAATATAAATGGCTTCTCATGCTCTAACACGCATCTGCATAGTACTTCATTTGGTACTAACTTGTATAGCTGTCCTGTGATGATAGTGAAGTCTGATGCTTTGACTACCAACTGCTTCTTCTGCTTCATAGTGAACTCTGTAGGTGCCAATCCCGTAGTTAATAATTCTACAATGTCTTTGTAATAATCGTGTGCGATCTGTATGGAAAATAACCGCACGCCAGGAAAATTATCTTCAAGATTAGTGGGTTCTTTGCCTGACTCAATCCTTGAGAGATGGTCAGGTCATAGGTTCAGTCTTCCTGGTTTAACAATAATTTCAAAGTCATACTCCTGAAAGAGTAGTAACCATCTACATATTCTCCCCCCTAACATTGGCTTATTGACCAAGTACTTTAGAGCTGAATGGTCAGTGTACATGGAGAAGTGTGCACCCAACAAATAGTGTCTGAATTTATACAATGTGTAAACCATAACTAAACCTTCTCTTTCTGTGGTTGTGTAGTTATTTTCAGCTGAAGATAGCTTTCTGCTTGAAAAGTCAATAGGGTGATCTATGCCCCCTTCGCCTGGTTGAGCGAGCACAATGGCCAACGCTATAGATGAAGCATCAACATGTACATGGAATGGTTTATTCCAATCTGGAAAAACTAGGATAGGCGCAATTACCATTTTATCTTTTAGTGTATCTAATCCTTTCTCGCATTCTGAATTCCAGATGAACTGCGTTTCTTTCTTCAGAATTTTCTCCATTGGTGCGGTTATCTGTGCATAACCCTTGATAAACTTTCTGTAATATCCTGTATGTCCCAATGTTGTGCGAAGTTGTTTTACTGAGTTAGGTGCTGGTAGATTTACAATAACTATGATCTTTGTAGGATCAACCATCAGACCTTGCTTACATACAATGTGCCCCAATAGAATTCCATAGGGAACACAGAAAATACATTTCTTCAAGTTCAACGAGATTTGATGTTGCCTACACTTAGCTAACATCATTCTGAGATTTTCATAATGATTCTTCAGTAAACCAAATACATTCCAATCATCAAAATAGACTTCTAAGAACTTATGGATAAAGACCTTGAATGCTGCAACAACAACTCTGGAAAATATAGCAAGTTCATTCTTCAAACCAAATGGCATAACTGTATATTGATATGAGCCCCATTCAATAGCAAATGTGGTTTTATGCTTGTCTGCTGAGTCAATTCTGATCTGGTAACATCCAAAGAATCCATGAGTGAATGAGTAGGCCTCATTTCCTCCCACGTTATCTAGTACTTCATCTGTAAATGGAGTAGGAAATGGGTCGTGTAGCGAAGCATCATTCAGCTTCCTCAGATCTATGCAGATTCTTATTTCTCCTTTTGTTTTCTTGTCCTGGATAACCATAGGGCTTATCCATTCCAATTCTTCAACTGGCTCAATGACCCCTGCATCAAGCATCTTATCGAGTTCTGCCTTCACTCTTTCTTTGTATTTGGGATTCAGTCTATAAGGCCTCTGCTTGATAAGATTTGCGCTTGGATTGAGAGGTATCTTCATGACTCCCAAGTCGCCCAAATTTCCTTTCATTTTGGATAACTTTGTTGGAAACAAATATTGATACTCATGTAAAAGGTCTGCGATCTGCGTGACCGTTTCATTATCCCAGTAGTCCCCAATAGATGCAAACTTTGGCTCTTCACTTGTGCAAATGTTAAATTTTCTTGTCTTAACAGGGCCACTCATATTTGGAATTTCTAATGGAGGTCCCTCTACATTGTGCGCTCCCTCTAACTCGGGTATATTGACATTGTGCGGATCCTCCTCATCGCTCTCCTCCTCATCTCCTTCATCTGCGAAGAGGTTATAACATTCAAGGGCATATTGTGTCTGTTTTTCCCATTCTGGTTGTAGGTTCACAGGTACCTTTACGTCTCCAAATATGTTGTCTTTGATGACCTATAATGCCTCGTTTGTACATGGGAATTCGTCTCTAAATATCCTATCTTTGATAATCTGTAGAGCCTCATTTATGCATACAATCATCTTCACAATTGAAAGTTCTCTGGAAGTTCGTAGTCATGATAGACCAATCTGTTGTTCCTCTGCTAAGCTCTGCATCTATGTACCAATTCTTTGGAATCTGCTCTGGTGTGTGCACAAACAAATGAACCCATTCTATCTATGGTTTGTTTATCCATGCTTGTGAACAAGTCTCTATGTGATCCCTCAGATCTATTTGTCCATTATACTTTTATATTGTTAGCACAACTTTCTCTGTGAATCTGATTTGTGTCATGTGCTTGCACTGTTCCCATGTGGTCAAAGTCTCCTTATGCGTGGCCCACCATCTGGCAGGTGTAGCACACAGTGCTATATCCAATGTTGGTATCCGATGTTTTGCTGAAATTGATACAATATACTCTTGAAAAAATGTATAGAAGTTAGTTGAACCATCATAAGTGGGGATTGGACTTACCTCTGTTCCAATCCAGCGCAATGATCTTGTGATCTGCGCGCATCTTCTTGAAGACACTTCATGCATTCTGCTTTTCCAGTTTTCCAGTCCTGCTTCGGAGTCTGATATGCAAGAGCTGTTGCAGCACCAACTAAGCGTTCCATCAGCTGTAGGATTGATGTAGTCGGCATGGTTTGCTGTCATCTTATAGATGCGATCAAGGTCCTGAGCTCTACATTCTTCTCTGATGGGCTTAGTGTATCTTGGTCCTTGTAAAGGGTCCAAGGGCGCGATGACCCTGATATCTTCCCCTTCAAATATCATTTGTTTTTAATTCAAGTCAATGATCACGAGGTTATCCATTGCCCAGTCTATCCACAGTAATGCTGGATATGGGTTACTGTCATCGAGTATCTCAATAACCTCAAAGTCTACTAAACTACTTACTCCATCAATGTCCACAAGAGCATTCGCTAGCCTTCCAAAGGGATAACCTTCTGCTGGTTCGATAATCTTAACTGTATGGGTGACCATGATAACCTTGGTTTCCCATTTGTTCCTATATTTGCTTGGTCAAGACATTCACTTCTGATCCCAAATCAAGGATGATCTCATCCATCTCATAGTCTCCAATCTGTGCACTTAGCCTCATTTCTCTCCCTGTTCTCTTGTGACTTTTAATGTGGTGAACTACGCTCTGAGCAGTAGTCGTGCAACTATGTTTTTCATAGTGCTTTAGTAAATTTTTCATTTCTACTAAGGCATCTTCGCTTTTCAGCAGTTTCATACAGCTGCATAGGAACTGCGCAACAGAAGTCCCTATTTCTGCTGTGGTGCATGTTTTATCGTATGTTGCTGGCATATCCTTCATATGCGCTGTTTCACTTCGCAATGGTATTCTTGGTGTCACATGGGCTGGTTCTTTGAAGGTCTCCCATGCTTCTGCGAATACTTCTTTGTTTCTTTCTAGATTGAAAGCAGGTGCTTTCCTAGTTTCTCTTCTAATCCAGACCCCTTCAATAGGTGTCTGCTTAGCGTGGTGTTCTCCAGAAGTCGAAGCTTCTGGTTCTTTATCTCTTCCTGTCATAGTGCCACTTCGCATCACAACATTGATGTTTGTATCTATAGTTCTTTTCTCTGCTCCGATCATCTGAACGTTCGGGCTTGGTACTTTTGTTATATAATTGCAGTATCTACATGTAGCACAAGCGTTGGTACAGTTTCTAGATAGGTGGCCAGGCTGAGTGCAATTATAACAAATCATATGACCTCTTCCTCTCCCTGGGCCAGTGTTTCTTCCTCTTCCTAGGAATCCACCACAGCCTCTATATGCACCCTGGTCATACTGCGCATTATCATGGTGCTGCGGTGTTTCTTCTTGAATTCTATAAAAATCATGCTTTCTTTCTATCATTAGTTTGTATGCTCTACAGTTGGAATCATTATGCCCAACTGACTTATAGAAAGTGCAGTATAAATTCTTGGGTGTTCGCACATACTTCTGGATCAAGTAAAAATCCTCCGGTTGTTGTCCTTTGCATCGACAGATTTCACACCATGGACCTTGCTGCTGATTTAGTGGATTTGGTGCTTCACTATCAATGTAATCTTTGAAAACTGGACAGTGTTCTTTCGGGTGTCCCTCTGCTTTATATTTTGTACACCATACTTCTTCTCTGGTTTCTTTGCCTTTCTTAATGTCCTGGAGTTGTAACGTTAGAGTTTCTAACTGGTTCTAGATATGGACCATGCTTGCACTTGTTTCTCCTATGGGTAAGGATTCTAGCTTGATGGAAATGTCTAAGGATTTTGTCTGCGAAGCAACCTTCTGTTGCATCAATGGCGGTCTGATATGAGGCAACATCGCAGCTATGAACCACTCTTGGTGCTGTTGTGTTGCGATGTCAAAGCTTACTTGGTCTAACAATGCTTTAAAATTCTGGTCAAATTCCCATATTGATTCAATTGTTTTCTGCTTAATCTCTTTTAACTCTGTTATACATTGTGACTCAGACTTAGGCTTCTTTAATTCTCTTAAGAGGACAACCTTGATATCTGGTAGGATCCTATTCTGTCCGACATAATATTTCATAAACCAAGTTAAGGCTCTATCCCTGAATGTAGTGATGAGCCGTGCGTGCTTAACAACATAATCCTGGACTTGATTGATGTTCCACACGGCTTCACATAGAAACCAATGTTGCTCAGGGTCTTCTAGACCCGTTCCTTTAAATATTGGCAGTTTTATATCATCTGTCATTCTCCTTCTAGGTGCTGCAGTGTTCTGCGCAATGTTCTGTGGGGTGTTAGGGATGTTACCGCGCGGAATGTTATGAGTAGTCACTCCTGCTGTGTTACTAGTATTGACGTTTCGAGGATTAGCAGTATTAGTAACTGGCAGATTCTGAGGAGTAATGGGTTGATAGGTAGCTACGTGAGGAGTTTCACTATCAGGATCAACTTGGAACTCAATTTCTACTCGAATTTCATGTTCTTTAAGGTTCTTTTCTGTACTAACCTTATATATTTTACCACTTCTTAATATATGAATATCTTCTTCTGTATCACTGTAAGTATTATCGACCATTACAGACTCAAAACAACTATGTATCTTACTGCATTCTTAAAAATCCTTTCTTAGCTAAAAGCATTTTGATATATAAACTCAGATTGTTGAGGTACTTACCTCTGAATCCCTTGAAGGACACGGCCTCTGCTGCGCTGTAGGAATTCAAGGTTTCCACAACGAACTCTGGCATGGATCCCATTAGAATAATGTCAACCCAAAAGTCGACTACTCGTGAGAGTGGACTATCTACTGCTTTAAGTCTCTGAATGAGATCTAGTGTCCACTCGATAGGTACTCCTTCTTGGAAACAGTTCTTCCGCTCTGTGAGTCTTGATAACCACTCGTGCAACTCATTTCCAAAAGATGAGAAGAAAATTTCATAAATGTTTTCCCATAGGTATCTCTGCAACCACTCTATGTCAGAGATACATGGATGTCTATTTTCTTTTCTGGCAAACTCCCTTTCTGTATTATCCACCCAATTCCATATTTATGTTTTCTATGGATTCCAATTTTCGGTAATCATCACTAGTTCAACCGCGGAAATGGAACCATTTGTTGGCTCGATATATGTTCTTTAAGTTCCCAAGATAGACCCAAGTTCTGTGTGGTTCAGGGAACCAACAAAACCCCTTTTCACCAGCCCTTTCGACAATAGTCCGCGAGCAGACTGAGGTCTCACCCGAGGCGAAGTTATGGGGAGGTTGCAAAATCAGGTTTCCACAACCAGGTGATGTGTGCTTCAATGAAATGGGGGACTGCACGAATTTTACCTACTTCGCGGTTAACACTTAGGCTATCGTGCATCCAGGGATTGCACGATACAGAACGACCGCTTGACAACATGACAACGCAACTGAAGACTGTGCTTCCTCTTTAACACTTACACAACTTCAAAAAACTTTACTTAGTGTAATTTTATGCATTCAACAAGCATCTTAAACTGTAACCTTGCAACTTATACAACACGATGAACTACAATGCCACTGCGCACTTCCGGTGCTGCGCTTCAAGGAATCGCACTATACAGACTTCGCTGACTTAAGTGTTTTACCCATTTACTTATGCATTTACCAGGTTGCAAAGTACTTGTGCATTCAACGTTCACTCATATGCATTCAACACTTAGCATATTATTCCTATGATTCATTCTTCTGGAGAATACATGTAAAAGCAAATATACATATACTCATAAGCAAGAAATTAACCATTCACAAAATCAAATACACATTTAGTCACACAACACAGCGATTTAATGTGGTTCACCCCCAGGATGGGAGCTACATCCACAAGAAATGCTGTTTATATTATTGGGAAGGGTTCAACAGTTCCAGTTTGCGCACACAACTGTGGAATCTCTTCTCTCTTCAGTAGGTCTCTACGCACACAGCTATAGAGCCTTCTTACAATAGTCTCTCAACAGAGATCAATATTCAACAATAATCCTATACATAATCTAACCCTTTCACTTACAAAAATTGCCTTTATATAGACCGTGCCCTTAGGTCACGTCTGTTACAATGCATCTGGGCCAAAAACCCTAAGGTTCCCCCAAAACTGGTGCGGTTACCCACCACCTCGACCTATCATAGTTGACAACTGCTTCATGATCCTTTGGTTTCCTTGCTGGACCACTCCAAGATATAACGTCCTTCTGACAGCTGAGGATCCAGCTCCAACTGCATCATGGCGTGTCGATTTCCACCCCTTTGGCCTGCCTATCACTATTGATCTGTGGCTTAGCTTCTAAGGGTTTTCCTCCACTCTCTTTGACAGGTTGCTTTCAAATTCCTTCACGCTGCTCCTTACCCAACTGTCGGGAATCCTGGAGTCGCTTACCCAAAACAGGTCGCTTTCAACAGCTCTACCTTCCCCTACACTCTTTACCCAAAATAGTTGCTGCATTGGCATTGCGCATCATCATAATTGCGCATACCTGACTACGCAATCTGAATTGTGCATTCCACAAAACTATTCCATCTGACTTCACAGCCCGAACTGCTCACTTGCCAAAATTGTACTTCATAAAAAATGTGCCAACTTGGGCCCTGCCCAAGACAACTATTTTGAAATTGCATTAAAGATTAAGTTAGATTACATTTTAGGATTTTAATTTCATTTTTAGGAATTCAGATCACTAGATTGTGAGACTCTCTTGTTGAGAGAAAACTCATAAGGCAGTAGGGCCTTTGTTCTTGCGAGAGATAGCTAATTCAAACACACTGAGCGCTACTGTAATTACTTTGTGTGGGATATTTCTCCTTCATTGTCTACTTAACATAAAATACGGCCAACAAGCACATTGTAGGTAAAGTGTGGATAAAGCTTCAATATAAGAAATGGTTGCAAAAGAACTAAGTAGTTGCAGGCCATTGAAACATTGAACGACTTAAAAGATCCATTTGGACCTCTTGGAGGACTTTTATACCAACCATTTTATCCCCTCAAATTGATCGTCATACTCCCTAATTAAACAACATTAAGTATCTCTTTAATGATCATATATTGGGATTAGGCTATTTCATGCAAAGTAAAAAATAGGAACACCCTATAAGGGATAATAACTCTAGAACTTGTACTATTTCCACAATGCTTAAAAACATATGGGCTTTTAAAACTATATTACTACTTGTACCATTTACACACAACATATCATGAACTTACATAAATTTATTGCACCCAAAGTGTGTGGGTTTCCCAGTTCGACACCGAAACTGTAGGGTCCGGCTCGGTTGGAATTTTTTTTTTTTTTTGTAAGTAAAATGCCAGTTTTATATCATCATCATTACTCATTCACACACAAATATATATAATATATATATATGCATACTTTCTTTTTAATCCACCACAATAGTACCAGTGCAAACACATAACTAAGTAATCATATTATTTTAATTTAAGCATTCATAATTTTTAAACCATACTTATTCATATGTAATAAACTTAATAAAAGCACATTTCCCTCCTATGTATGTAACCTATTATAATACATATGTATTCTCAACCATACCATGGCCATTTGATAAGTGGACAACTTCTTTTTGTATAACATAATTCAAATGTAACTATAACATAACTTAATTGTATAGAAAGATTCATTCCCTTTACCATAACCATAATCTAGTCAACAACATAACATACATAGTTGAATATTGTGAGACTTCATTTTCATATCATACAACGTAATTCAAAGTAGAACATATTACATCTTAACTACACTAAGACAATATAATAATCAACTACGTATCCCACTACCTTCATACGTCCACATGTAAACACATGTATTAACCATGGCTGACTAACATATTTCCACGTAGTTCATTCGTTTATCCCCCTAATTATTTAAATTAAAAGGAATTCTTAAACAACATTTTATTTCTCCTATGCAACTATTTCGCTTAAATTAACCAACCACATTAATCCCTACGCTAGATCGCTAATAATCCCAATTCTTTTGTTCATTCGGTAAGTATATATACAACATATAGAAATCCTTAAAAACAAGTTAATATGAATATTCCATTCATTATACTATAAGCCAACTCAAACGAAGCATTGACATAATAATGCGATTAAACTACCTACGCTCATATTCTATTCATCACATTACATGTTAACCAGAACCCAAGCATTCAATAGCTAGTGGATAACGTGTAGTCAATATAGGGTTGAATGGAAGCTGAAATATACAGACTTGGGTTAAGTAGGAACACGAAATTATGCATAAGGAATTGCGTCTCCATTGTGCGTAGTGGATCATGGAATTGAAATCCGAGCAATTAAAACAGACTTAGCAAGGATTTACAAGGAGATACCAACAACGAGTAGTTAGGATTTTGCACAAAATTGAATAGAATATAGAACTAAAACATGATATTGTATCCACAGTCTAAATTTAAGATTTGTAACTCGATCAACAACTATATAAACTCAAAATTTATACAACACATTTGTCTTGCTAAAACATAGTTACTCGATCGACAATGATCTGAGCTCGACTCAAACATCATAGATTAATGGCTATCCTACTTGAAGGTCGATCACATTAAGGTTTGCATAAGGTATGTAAAAATTGAACTCTACTACCATAAACCTGGCGTTTGTTACAAGGAGACCATACATATTCACTGCCATACCTTTATAAATAATTAATGGAACACTACAAGCATTGGCATGGCATTGATCCATAGATCATATGCATGCTCTGCCATTCAATAATTAATGAAATGTTATGCACATAGACATGTCATCGATCTACCGATCGTATGCATGCTCTGTTATTCGCATGTAATTAGTTAAGTGAAATCCTATTCACACAGACATGACATCGATCCACAGATTGATCACATCTATTTTTCTTTAAATGAAATGTCACAACCAATCCGACATCGATCTACCGAGATTGATCGCCATTCACATTCATACGATATGCAGATATAATAAAATATTCCAACAATTTGGCATCGATCTACAAAGATCGATCACCATCTGGATTCACACAGTATGTAAGCACAACAAAATGTTGCAAGAAATCCGACATCGAAGAAAATCTGGAATCAATCTACAGAGATCGATCGCCGTCTACCTTCAAACAATATGCAAGTATGATGAAATATTACAAGCGAACCGACATTGATCTACTAAGATCGATCACCATCCGTATGATGAAATATTTCAAGTGATCCGGAATCGATCTACTGAGATCAATCACCATCCACTTCAATCAATACGTGGATATAATGAAAAGATTGATCACCATCTGTATTCACACAGTATGTAAGCACAACGAAATGTTGCAAGCAATCCGACATCGAAGGAAATCTGGCATCGATCTACAGAGATTGATCGCCATCCATATTTAAATGATATGATGGTATGATTGAATGTTACAAGAATTATTGGCATCGATCTACTGAGATTGATCACCATCCGCTTCAATTGATATGAGATATAATGAATTTTCACAAGCATTTTGGAATCAATCTACAGAGATTGATCACCATGCACATTCAAACGATATGCATATGTAATGAAATATTACATGCATTATGGCATCGATCTTCATATATCGATCATCTTTCACATTCAAACGTGATGCAAGTATAATGAAATGCTACAGCAATCCGACATCGATCCACTGAGATCGATCACCATCCGGTTCAATTTTTGTACACATATAAATGAATATTAGAGGCATTCTGGCATCGATCTACAGAGATCGATCGCCATCCATATTCAACGAGATGCAAGTATAATGAAATATTACCATCAATCGGATTGATGCAGAAACAAGAACACTATCGTGAATGGATTGTCCAACAAATAAAAACAAGAATTTAATTTGGTAAAGTTATTCAACAATGCCCGAATAGCTTTCTCAAATTTCCGAATAAAAAAGGAATACAGAAGTAGATTGGAATTACCATCGAAGGAGAACCCATGCATTGCCAAGGGTGCTTTTCGCAATCCCAAAAAAATAAAAATGAAACTTATAAAAAATTATGTGTATAACTCAAGTATATCGCGAGGTTCAGAGACCACTTCCATTTCTATGAAAAATTAATTTAAAATTCAGATTCGTAATAAACATTTATACAATTGTTCACAAATAAATTCCATCCATATAATAATATATATAACTGTTATCTATAATCACTTTCATTTTTCACATATATCCAAAACTAAATAAATGTTACTTGACCGGATGGATGCTCGAGTTAGTGACAGTGATACTAGAGTTCAAATACTTCTTGATCCCTTCCAAGTCTTCAAAATTCACCGACAGACACCTCAGTTGACCTCCCGACCATATTGGGAGTACTCTTCTTCATCCTGAACCCTCGAGCAATGGGGTCGTAGAGCTCACACATAAAAACTAGAGATCCAGAAGTGGGCTTCCCCCCCACCAAGACCTATTTCCAAAATCACAATAGAATCAAATCAATGTCTTACAATCATTACGGTAACCTTCCAGCTATAGGGTGTCCTTCTCTTTCCTCTTGCCTTCCTTAAATAGGAAAATTGTCTGCGACACATATCGCTTCATGCAAACATGCCTAATATTATAATTGTTTAAATATAATTAGCTCACCCAACCATGTGTCCAATTCCTAAGAGAGTGCACCTACATTCCTATATTTACTCAGGTCTCTCCCCCCTAATGCTTCAATCTAGTTTCTATTTTTGTGGGTGCAAGTGGAGTTGGCTACATGCTAATGTTTTAGTATACTATTTGCTCCTAAACAAATATTATCCATTATTTTAATTACTAATAATTATTTCATGTGAAAATATCCTAAATGCAAACCTATATGCTTAATGCATAATATTCATCAATTGTTTTCGTCTTGGGTCTAGGTACCACATCGCCGGGTCCATCCATCCCTCATTTTATTTTTATCAACATGGTACCACACCGTCGGGTCCTTTCGTTAATACTTCTTCATTTCATCTGATTTGTGAGAACTTCATGTAGGGATTTAGGATTCGTTACCTACAATCCTCTGTCTACACTCTATTGGAGACTAATGACGCTGAGGAGTAAGTTCGTTCTTACTGCGCGCCCCGAACCTCGTACGTGACCAATTCCGTCATGGTCCACTTCACACAATGTCATTGTTCCCTGAGTAAGTGGATAGGTGCTTTTCAACTTGCGCATGGAATCCGTAGGAATTCGACATCGTCGTCGTTCTTCTGTGTGTGATTTTATTCGTACACTACGACCCATTTATTTCCTTTGTGATTTTGTCAGTGAATCGTTTCTCCTGTCACTACACACATGCTCAAAAGCACACATTAATAGATCTGTTCTCATTTATCATAATTCACTTTATAACCTACTAATCGTTAAGCAACCACAACTTACTCATAACATCATATATTTCGTCAATTTTTTAATCATTAAGCAAAACATGCATTTCTTTCATTCACATCATATATTTCATAACATAGCTAACCATTAAGCAACACATGCAAATTTGTTTATACACATCATATATTTCATAAAATGCTAATAATTAAGCAGAGCATGCATTTATTCATCAGTTTAAATAAAGTATCCATTTCCACAAGTGTCATTGAATTCATTGTTTTCATTCATCATTTTGTTTTCATGCACATCATCAGGTTTTTCTCAATTATTCAAAATATAAATAATCAAAGGGTCATTTTTATTAAAGTTTTATTCAGTCGGGTCACTCGACAAGTTCCCTTGAAGCTTACATCAGTCTAGAGGCATTACATAAACACCCTCACAAAATGAATAATATATAATATGTTCCTTCTTCCTACTAGTATTCTTCCTATATCCCTTTACACACCATATAATACACTATAAAATTAAGGAATGGATGAATTGATGGCCATTATGCTTGGAATCCTAGGTATTCAACTCAGCTAGTGTCTCATTCAAGTGTCAATTACATCCAATAGTCATGTCTAATTGAAATCCATGGGATCTCTCTTTGTTGAGGTAGATACAACCAAACAATTTTTGTCCTCGGTCTTCTAAGAATCATGCATTATTATGCTTGGCTCCAAGTCTCCCTAATTCATAGGATATCTATATTACAATCCAATGCCTCTTCTCGTACATAAAAAATATAGAAATGTTTACCATGACAACATCTTCAACTCTTCCTTTAATGGAAATTAAAATTGACCAATAATTCAAAACAATTCATATTATTTTCCCTAAAGCAAATATCCATCAAAGTTTTGTTATATCTCCCAAATAATATCTCCTTTTTCCATCTCCTTTGTTTCGAAGCTATCAAATATCTCATAAATTATCTTCTTTCTCTTAAATCTAATTCCTCATGCATTTTCCTTGGATTGGTTTGCAATCTCGTGGTTCTTTTTTATCATTTCTATAAGGTTGATTTTCAATGATATTTCATTTCCCTTCATTCACAAACTCCCTTCACTGACTTGATTATCTCTCCATGCATTTCCTAGACCAGAGATAACATGCCACCTACATTATTTACACAGGGCCCTTGTTTTTTGGCTTACATACTATTATAGTCATGGTCAACAGAGCCCTCTTCAAATCATCTTTTAATTTTTCCATGGGTTCTTTGTCAACAACTTCTATATCAACAAATGCTCTATCAGTGTCTCTAATGTTGATTCCACTAGTATCAACACTTCTATCGTAGATGTCTATATTGTTGACACATTTGTTGTTTATTCCTTTATTGTTAACAATTTTATTATTGATGCCTTTTTTATCAACGATTTTTCTATCAATATATCTATTTTCAACTTTCTCTAGTCAATGTATTTAATATTAATGCTTCTATTGTTGTTGACACTTCTATTATCAATATATTTGTTGTTGTAACATTTTTTATGCCTTTATTACTCGAACTTCTATTTTTTATGACCTATTGTTGATGTATCTAGTGTTGGTGATTCACCTTGTTAGTATATACCTTGTTGTAAATGTAATTTTTGATAGATCCCTTGTTAGTAATCTCATTGTCACTAAATTGATCTTACTCATAGGAATTAGCCCTTTCGAGGATATAATTTTGGACCAGACATTTCCTGTCGGCGAGTTCTTTGTCCCTCAAGGTCAAATTTTAGAGAATATATTCCTTCCACAATTTCCCCTCAAAGAAACAATATGATTGGATTAATGATCACCTCAATGGGGACTTGCAAATTCTTATTAAATAATATGGTCTAGTTGCTTCTTAAGTTTTCCTTCTCCCTAAGTCTTCTTTATTTGTTGATTTTGAAATCATGTTGAGTTTGCCCCTTTTAGAAGTCTCCCTTCCTTATTGGGTTTTTCTTCATCTGCAAATTTTGGGTCTAAAATGGGCCTTATAAGAATATGAGCCACCTCGTAAGAAAACAAACCATTGAATTCAAGAACCAATAGAATTTCAAGAAAAGAGTCAACCATAATGGTTGACATGGCATATTTGACACTAAAAGAACTACTTTTTTAATTCGTATTTTCAACATATGCCCCTGCCGTTTTACTCAAATCTAGAGAGGGAGCACTCATTGGATGTGGAATTAAATTCTGCATCCAACGAGTACCCACGCTTCATACTTTTGAGGTACCCCACCCCACGAAAAATGAGAAATACATAAAAAAAACATGTTACTTTGAAAAGTAAACATGTTACTTTGAAAAGTAAACATGATACTTTGAAAAGTAACATGTTTTTTTTTAATGTATTTCTTATTTTTCGTGGGGTGGGGTACCACAAAAGTATGCAGCATGGGTACTCATTAGATGCATAATTTAATTCCACATCCAATGAGTGCTCCTGTTCTAAATTTGAGTAAAACGACAGGGAGATATGTTGAAAATACGAAGAAAAAATGTAGTTTTTTTCTCTTTTCCTCCCAGATTCATAAATGTTATTTGATTATTTTAACTATTATTTGATTATTTTCCTTAGGAGGTCCATTTTAGACCTCAAATTTTCTCTAATGGAATAATCACATGTTTCTAACAAAACAAAATGAAAAAACAAGTCTTTTATTTGTAGAAAGCACGTAGAAAACTACCTGCTATTGGCATTAAAAAACCATATTCACACACAAAAGTTCATTTAAATTACTAATAATGCTTAATTAACATCACAAACTATACTTAGTAGTCTAACTTTGAGAAAAAATCATCTCGAACCAACTTGGACATTTTTTACTAGAAGTGTAGAGACTTATTAATTTGCAATATCCCTATGGCATTCGCTTGCAAATGATGTATACATGTCAATTGCAATAATATTAATTCAATAACAAGCATTTCTTACTTAGTACTAATTCCTCTTATGATTTTCTCAATGACAAGTAGTTCCAACTAATTATACCATATGCACATCATTCACTTGATATAACAAGAAGAATAATAAGAACAAAGATTTCTTAGCATTCAATTGTAAACTTCTTATTTAGCATTAGACAATTAGTTAAGTGAGAAAATGTGAGTAGGTTCAATATTAGTTCTTTCACTTCACTATCCATTCACTTAAGTATTGTTTATCGTATGGAATTCAGAACTTAACAATGTGAACAATATAACATCTAGTTAATCTTATAATTTATAGCTCATCAAGTAACCTATTCAACCAAGTATCAATAGAACTTTAGGAGCATAAATGCCATACTTTACTAAACATGAGTAAAAGAAAAGTAATATTCCACACAACAACTCAAATTTGAGAGGAGGAAATAAGATATTCAAAATCTATGATATGAACCCCAAATGATAAGAAGACGTGATCAATAAAGGAATGTTAAGAAAAGTGTGTTAGGGTTTATAAGAGCATACATAATAAGAGAGAGAAGAATCATAATTCAAATAAGCAACAATGACATTTGACACAACACATTTACCTTGGAAAAACCCATGAGGGAAAAAACTAGCCAAGGAAGATCTTCATTACCTTGGCCGAAACCGACCTAGCTCGGCCAAGTGGGCTCACCCAATCACCTCCATGACACATTAGAATGGAGTGTGCCAAGCCCTTTATAGTGTTCATTACATGAAATACCTTGTGCCAATACCACATGCACAAAACCACATGCTAAGACCTAAACCATTTGACTCATTACCGAGTCAAGGTTAACCTTAACAATCCCCCTTTTAAACTTGAATTGGAGTAATCACCAACCCCCCTCAAAGTTTTGATTGAGGAATATCACATGCCCCCTATCACCTAGGTATACCCGGACTTTACTAGTGAGTTACCAAGGGAACACATGCCTAACTAGGTCTTATAGCCGTATGCCCATTTACATGCAATGCAATTTTCAACTACATTATAATTTTTTCTTCTTCTTGTTCATGTGTCTCAAGGTGACTTCACCATTACCATCCATTGCTTCATCCTCTTGCTTTTCCATGCTTGTACACACATATTGTATCTGATCTCATTCTTGCATCTTCATCACTTTCTCCAACACCATATGTGATTCATCAATGGGGCACCTTGCTCTAACAGATCATCACCATTATCGTCTTTGAACACACTATTGCTAAGTGCCCCACACATAATGATGTGAGAATCAATTTTTCAACAAAATATTTTAGTAGTTTTGTTCTTGTTCCATTCTTCCAAATCATCTAACTTCCTGCATCTTTTCATCTATGAATTTATATATCTTATTATGTCACATCTTCTCTCCATAGCTTCCTTGTCAATTCTTAATGTAATATCAATCCAACCCTCATCTATTTCCATGTAACCAAGTTATGACCCTTTTGAAAACACTTCCATTGTTAGGAACTTGAGCTTCTACACTTGCAGCCATGGTTTATGGGCCATAAGGACACTCTATAATGACCTCTACAAGCACATACCACCATCAATTCTTGGGCAAAAAAACCCTTCCTTAGATCTGAAAATGATCTCTACCTTGGAAGGCTCGTATATCAATAGATTTTTATTCTTGTGGAGAGAGAACCGTCGCATTCCATCTCTCTATAGGTACCTTCATAACAAACATTATGGCACACTACTATGCACAAGATTCTGCAAGAACCTCAAGTGGCACTTCACCTGCCCAAAAATAAAACTCACTTGATCACCACAACAACCCCTTATGATCCAACAAAAAACTGTAAGCATAATTCACAAGGATCTTATTATTTCTCTTGATGGGATGTTCTTGTGAATATAGATGTCGGTAAAAATATATGATTAGTTAATTCGACAATTAAATTGTTAATCCGGGGAGTCATAGACTTTGAGGTGCATGCACTGTATGTGCAGAGTTGAAGCATAAACTAGCCTAATCTAATGCTAGAAAACACACTTCAATGCAATAATAAAACAAGCAAACAAGAATATCCCAACACCCCAGGAGGAAGCCTGCCATGGGGAAGTCATAGCTCACAAGTTAGGATTTTAGTCCTCCTTTCGTGGTTAATTACCCAAACTAAATCAAACCAGACAAAAATCCTAGTGTGGGAAATAAAATCAAAGTTCATGAAATAAATCTAAATACAAGAAATAAATAAAATGAAAGGGAAGTGTAGGAAAACTAAAGGATAACCCATATGATTTTTTTTACAAAATGCTTAAAATAGGCTAATTTAAACACAAATAAATCTACCAAGATATAACACATATATTCTACAAGTTTACTAGATCTAATTACAAAATCAAAATTTGTTACAAAATATAAGTTCTAGATTAAGAAAGAAAAGTAAATAAAAAAATTTAATCTTCCACACATAATTGCTAAATGAATAAATGTACATAGTAAAAAAAACTAAAAATAAATTCCACACTAATAAACAAATTCTATTCATTCAGACCAAATACTCTGTTTCTCTATATGAAAAATCAACATAGGTCAATAATCAAGCTAGGGGTTCAATCTTAATATGTTTCTCAACTAATTCCTTTGTTCATAATTAAACATTCTTGTTCTTACGATGATAGTTGATATGAAAATCCTAGTCACTTTTGGGTACCTGCACGAAGCTGGTACCCAAAAAGGCCGCAATAGGAGTGCGCAAGCAAAAATAACAGGGGCTCGCACGCCCTTTCAAACGCGTGCACGCGTCCCTGCTTCGGCAATCCTGAATGTCCACGTTGTTGAGTTGATGTGGACAAAAGGTGCGTGCACGCATTATTAATGCACACACAAATATATGTATGCACCCATGCGCTTCCCTGTTTTCTTATAAACGCCCCTGTTTTTTTTATTAAAAAAAACAGACCACAGGTTTGTCATTGTTCAACAAACCCGCGAGCGCATAGAGACCAAACAACCACCCCGCGAACGCTTTGTGTGTTGATGTATATGTAACTTCGGAATGTATTTCATATATGTATATTGTACTCCTATAGAGATGGTATTATTCCTCTATATGGAAGTGTTTGTATTCCTATAGAAATGTTATTTATATTGTAATTGTCGTAACTTATACTTGATGGGTTATTAGACCACCTTGTTGGGGTTGGCCCTGTATAAGTCATGTGGGTCGAAGGGTTATTAGACCACCCTATTGGGGGTCAACCATGTGGGTCAAAGGGTTATTAGACCACCCTATTGGGGGTCAACCATGTGGGTCAAAGGGTTGTTAGACCACCCTATTGGGTGTCGGCCCAGTCAGCATTATGTTATGTGGTTAAGTTAAGGCCGACCTAGTAAAGGTTATTAGGCAAGTCAAGTCAAGTATAAATAGAGTGCGAGAGGCACTCTATTTTATCATTCTATTCTCTCACACACTCTTTGGTGAGTGGCGCACTTGTGGAGGAGGAGAAGCTGCTGCTAGGAGATGTCTATCTCTTATGCTTGGGTTGTATCGTTGCTCTATATATCTCTGAGAAAGTTATTGGGGTTTTTCACCTTTATGGTTTTCCCCAAGTAAACTCTGTGTCTCTTGTGTGCTTGCATTATTGTGTCCATGATTGATATGTTGTAGATATGTTGTACATGTTGTTCTCTCAGTTAAGATCCTAGATCAGATTGAAGTAAATTCTGAAAAACTAACATTGTGGAGCACCCAAAGCCTCCTCAACGACATCAATTCAAACCTCCACCACATTGCCAATGTTTCCTCCAGGTAGGTGCTCAACAAACCATGTTTTTGTTTGTTTGTTTTCCATTTCAATTTTAATTTAAAAAAAAATTACAATCAATTAAAAAACCCCAAAATTGTCATTGCAGATTAACTACACCTAACAAGATGACAAACACACCAGAACCATCAGTTGAAACCAATGAAACTGAACCATCATAAGACAACATCAACATTGGAACGGATAAGAAACCATCTGAAAACCACGAAGATCAATTACACCAAGATTTAAATGAATTAAGGGTATTAAGCAATGAATTGAAGAGCACCAAGGAACCCTCTCGATTTTCCTTGGCTTCATCATTTCCAAAAATAATTGAATCCATCAACATTGCCCACAGTGAGATCACAAATCTGAGCCAATACAGGGCTCGAATGAGGGAGCACTACTCCACTAGGATATCCAAAGAAAAGATTAAAGACCTCAACATCACCAAAGCCCAGTTGTATATTGTAAAATCTATGACATAGTAGGACCTAACTACCATGGATCCCTCATAGCTGAAAGTTTAACTCATTAAGCAAGTAAACAAGTGCAAACTATTACAGAATGAACAAATGATCAAAACTCAACACAAATGATCAAAATTACAGAAATGCTCAAATATGAGATATTATTAACTGTCCAACCTTGTGAAATAGATTGGTTCATCCTTATATATAAATAGGAGGAAAAATATCCACTTGGAGTGTCCACACTTAGCTAGCTTACCTTTATCTCAATCCCCCCTAGGTTAACCAAAATGGTTTAAAAAATAACCCAAACAGGTTCAAAATATGCATGTGAACACTGAGTAAGCATGGGAAGTCATAAAGAGGTTCACACATGTGAGGATAAGGTTGGGTGGAAGTTGGTTAGGCTTATGCATGCCAAAAATGGCCTAGGGAGTAGGAATTGTCCACATACAGTGCATGAGCACCCTTGGTCAATGTGTTTCCCCAAAACAGGGAAAGAGGGCGCCTTAGGCATGTTGGAGGCAATAAATGCATGGGAGGGAGTGCCCAACAGCTAGTTTGACCTCCCTTGGCCCATACTTTGGATCATACACTTGGGAACTTGTTCACACTTATCCGGATAAGTCCAAACCACTTCATAATAACTAGTTTCACACCTAGGAGGCATTATTAACCAGTTTAGCACCAAATAATCATAATTTAATTAATGATTAAGGTACTAAGGTACAATATTGCTCTAACATATATCAAATTCATAGATCCCAGGACAAGACAACCTCCAGATGTGAGGAAGAGATGGGTTTGCATGGAATGGTGTATTTACCATCCATGGAGAGATAACTGGAGAAAGAGATGGTTTATGGTGTTTGACAGGCCCCCATGCAATAAATTGGAGGTCCCACAGTATTTCCTTCGGAAATTGTGGGATGAGTTTGAGCTAGGCTACCATGTCAACTATTTTGACATCACTGAGTTTTAGGGTGTCGGTCTTCGTTCTGCCCAAGATCGACCTCAATCCCGCCGCAACCCACTTACAGGTACTCCTGCACTATAATGTCCCTTGTTAGGAATTTTATTAAAATGACAATTTTCCACTTTTTTTCCCTAGTTCGACCTTTGACTAGTTTTGATCTTTAGGTCCCAAATTTGACCCAATGATCCCAAATATTATGATAAGGTATATGAATGATATTAGAACATAAATATGTGTTTCAGGGATGCCTTTGGACCTTTAAAATACTTCTGCAAATCCTCTTTCAATTCTTTTCAATGTAGGTAACTTTACTAGTGATTTCCTTTTGACTAGTATTGGTCTCTAGGTCTCAAATTGACTCCAAATACCTTCAAATATTCAAGGAAGGTGTATGAATGATATTAGGACTTGAATATGATGTTCAGGTATGAAATATGGCCACCAAAAGACCTCTGCAAACTCTCTTAATATTCTGGACCAAGTATGCAATTTTACTAGTAATTTGGGGTTCAAATCCCCCTGCGGTAAGTACTGAAAATGGATTCCCAAATGCCTCCAGACCCACTCAAATTTATGAACAGAGGTAGGGAATGTATTAAGGATTTTATTAAGGTCTCATTTTCACCATTAATTGATTATTATATATGTTCCAACCCTCTCCCATTCAACTGCAAAAATCACCAATTCGACCCTTGGGGAAATGACACTATTTCTTCTCCCAATGCAATTAAACTGAGTAAAAATACTTCAAATTCTCAAGTACAGTACATGAAAGTTGTAGAATACATCCATGGCAGTATACGGATCACAAATAGATCATAGAATCATCCATTCATTCGAAATCATCAACATTACATTGATTCACAAAAAGGTAGTGGGGAAATGGCACTATTCTTTCATTAAAATTGCGATTTATACATTTCTACTTGGAATTTCGACCTGAAACTTTCTGAAGATGAATAACAGAGCATTTAATTCATATTACAAAATAAATGGGGCATTAGAAGCTCCCCAAAAGAGTACAATAGCTCACCAAAAATGCCCTCCCTCAAGGATCAAGAATATGCCATCAAAACTCGAAATGGTTGAAGGAGTGAGCTGCAATAGAAGAAACAATGAGCTGCCCTGTAGCTTACACCTTAAAATAAAGACTCCATTAAAGCTCCAAATGAAATGTCTGAATGGCCTTTCCAATTACCAACTTGGATGGGAATCTTTCACCCTCGAAATTGGCTAAGGCAAGAAACTAGTCATCCACTAGCTCTCCCTCTTCACAAATGCAATTGCAAATTCTACAAATGATCAAAATATGGTTTCATTATTTTTTATTGACATTTATAAAGTTCTAATGTCCTCCATGGGTCGAATTCCTTCCAAGAGACTCATTCCAACTCAAGTTGGGAAGAGATTCCAAAGAACGCCACTTGTACAACAATTCCTAGTCTCCCACTTCTACCAAATCACATGTAGAAGCATCTTAGCTTCCCTAACACCCTTGAGCGCCCTCTTGGAGTCTATTTTTAGCCCTGACATGTCATATATGTCATATGTTAGCCTTTAGTTCTGATTTGTGTTATAACATCTTCATCATTGTTGTCATAGAGCTAGGGAATCTATCCCAAGTGTCTCACTAGCTCCAAATTGCCTCTTCCTCTTCCATGGGAGTTACTCTTCCTCTATATTTCGACCTTGGATGATTCATGCCATGAATAATACCTTTTGGACTCCCCCAAGTATGTTACCATTCACCTTTAATTCGAATTGGTGAGAGAATGATGCCAAGTGTAGTGGGAAAATCTAGCCATATGTGGGTCCCACTTCCTCCATGTGTCTTCATGATAAAATGCCACTTTGATTTTCACTTGTATATATTTATTTATCTCCTTTATTAAATATTTATGCAATTCTAATGTTCAAACATCATTAATTATCCCCCTTATTCCAAATCCCAAAGCTTCCACCCCAAACCTAGGAAACTAGTAATTTTCCTCCTTGGCAATTATTTGACCATTAACATCAATTTTACAAACTCTAATGAATATGGCCAATGTGATTAGGCCATTGTGACCGAATTATAAATTTGAAACATGACAAATCCTCCCTTCCCAATATTGCTTGTCCTCAAGCAATTTCAAACATCGGTGTTGAAGAACCTGCTTTATGTATAGTTCTTTGAAGTTGCCATTGAATTACCCAACCTTGAGTCATTGAGTTTCCATGAAGATTTTAGAGAGGAACCACCATGCTTGCTGCTGCACTAATCTAACAAAAATCATTTTATTAAGTGGGAAATCCATCTCCCATACTGTTTGTTTCCCCAAGAAAATTGAAACCAATGAGATAAAAATTATTCTAGGGTCCCATTGCTTGTATTGCACCCCAACAATTAAGAGTGCTCTCCAACCCATACCATCAAATAAGAGGATTACTGGATCCCATTTTCTTGTTTGCATTCTTCCAAACATAATGAGTACAAATTATATATAATCAAAGGACATAACACCATAATGAAAATGTACATCAAGGAGATGCTTCATCAAAGAGTCATGAAAGTGCTTATACCTCAAAGCAAGTAGACCACCATTTTCCCAGTGCATACAATCTTCAAGTGACCAATCAAATCTGCTCTAATGACATAGGTGAGGATCCCATGTCCTATAATGCTGCTCCAAGAGGATGTGATATGCATCAAAATATTCAGCCATGTATTCTTTCATCCAAGAAGTGAATGAAGAATCTCCACTGAAATCTGAACTAAATAATGAGCAGAGAAAACAAGGAGACTTCAAAGGACTCAAAGAAGTCTCACCCATACATCCATGAATATGAGAATAATAAAGATATATCAAAGTATGTGGCTGCCAACAAAAATTTTCTCCAATCTTAAATTTATTCACCCAAGTGTTGGATGAAGTTCCTCCGACATCAAAGGAACCAAGTGTTGAGCAAGAAAAACCATGAGTCTTCAAGTGACTCAAATGCATATCATAGGTGCATCCATGTAGATGTGTATCATCATAAAGTGACAAATGATGCTGCTGAAAATGTGAATAAGAATGTGCTCCAAGCATGTCATCATAAAAGGTAAATCTAGGAGTTCCATACTCCTCATGTGGCACCATCAAAAAGAACCCTTTCACCCATACTTCATTGAGACTAATACTGCAAAACATGGAATTGTAGGATGTAGGAGAATGAACTAACTCACCCAAATGATCAAAAAGTGCAAAAGTTTCATCATGGGAAGGATCTATATGGGTAGTATCATGCAGCTCCTTCAAAAGTGTGAAACCTTTGTCATAGATTGGTTCCAATGTAGAGGAATCATGCTCTTCTTTAAAAATTGCATAACCTTCATCAAGAGACAATTCAAGTTCCTCTTCCACCACATCAAGTGTTTGGATCTCTTCAAGTTCATCTTCAAACACATCAAGAACATTCAAATGTCCACATTTCTCATGATCCACTATGTCATGAGAATCCTCCAAACAATCTACCATTTGACAATCTAAAACATAGGAGGAAAAACAAGTATCTTGCAACTTTTCAAGAAATTGCTCATTTTGAAGTGTGAGCTTATGATTATCCTCATTATTCTTCAAGTATGCATCATGTAACAATTCATTAAGCTCAAACAAATTATTTCTATAAAAAATCAACGACATGAAATTACCTTTGATGTGGCACATTGCTCTTTGAATCTTCTCCATGTCTTCAAGGAAGGATGTTTCCTCCAATGAAGTAGCTCTCCAACAAGAATTTGAAACCAAAGGTTGCGTGTCATGGAGAATGCTGAGGGACTCTTGGATATTCTTTTCATTCATCTTTAAGGACCCTTCAAGAAAATGAGGCTCTTGCAAATGAACCCCCTCATCTTCTTCAATTTTTGCTTGGACCAACTTCATGAAGCTCAAGTGGTGATGGGGAAGTTGATCTTGGTTCTTATTCAACTGATACAAGGTCTTTATTATCATGCTTAATGGAACTTGGGCTTGCAGCAACACTTTCAAAAGTGATCTCTATGTCACCAACATAGAGGTGTGAGCACCCATCAGTAGGTACTCCTTCATAGTTTAAGCATCCATCAGTAGATGCTCTTTGGTTCATGTCTAAGCTAGAAGTTGCCTCGAAATGATCTTCCATATTTTCAATAGAATCTTCTTCATGCTCTTGTGTCGTCTCTTCATTTTTCTCCTTTAAGCAAGCTGATGCATTTTGCCCCTTGTTTTCCTTAGGATCAATATCTTTGGAATCTCTTTTTGATGAATTCCCAAAAGCTCTCCTCAAGTGGGACATAATTTCATGCACACATATATGATACTCACTCCAAGGTTCTTTACAAGAAGGGCATAAACCTTTCTTTACTAACTCCACATCTTCATTTTTGGGTCGATTTTCAAAAACATGTTCAGCATAGAACTCAAAAGACATGGCATTTTGTGTATTTTTGCTCGAAGCAAGATATTCTTGATATTTTTTTATATTGTTGGGGCAAGGTTTTATATGTTGCTCTCCATCTTTGGAACTCACTCATAGAATTATCCTTGGTTGGTGTGACACAATCATATTCATCAGATTTAAATTCATAAGAATAATCTTCATTTCTCTTGAAATTGTAAGAAGGGTTACATGATGGCACCTCTTCCTCGTACCATTCACATTCTGCTTCATATTGCTCATAAGCATCTGCATATTCCTCATAAGAACTGTACTCATAGGATTCATCATAATAGTAAGACATGGCTGACAATTATTCTTGAATGTATGTAAATAATCCACAGGTGCAAGGGCCATGCTCTGATACCATTGTAATGTCCCTTGTTAGGAATTTTATTAAAATGGCAATTTTCCACTTTTTTTCCCTAGTTCGACCTTTGACTAGTTTTGATATCTAGGTCCCAAATTTGCCCCAAATGATCCCAAATATGATGATAAGGTATATGAATTATATTAGAACATAAATATGTGTTTCAGGGATTCCTTTGTACCTTTAAAATACTTCTACAAATCCTCTTTCAATTCTGTTCAATGTAGGTAACTTTACTAGTGATTTCCCTTTGACTAGTATTGGTCTCTAGGTCTCAAATTGACTCCAATTGCCTTCAAATATTCAAGGAAGGTGTATGAATGATATTAGGACTTGAATATGATGTTCAAGGATGAAATATGGCCACCAAAATACCTCTGCAAATTCTCTTAAGATTCTTGACCAAGTATGCAATTTTACTAGTAATTAGGGGTTCAAATCCCCCTGGGGTAAGTACTGAAAATGGCTTGCCAAATGCCTCCAAACCCACTCAAATTTATTAAAAGAGGTAGGTAATGTATTAAGGATTTTATTAAGGTCTCATTTGCACCATTAATTTATTATTATATCCATTCCAACGCTCTTGCATTCAACTGCAAAAATCACCAATTCGACCCTTGGGGAAATGACACTATTTCTTCTCCCAATGCAATTAAACTGAGTAAAAATATTTCAAATGCTCAAGTATAGTACATGAAACTTGTAGAATACATCCATGGCAGTATATTGATTATAAATATATCATATAATCATCCATTCATTCGAAATCATCATCATTACATTGATTCACAACAATGTAGTGGGGAAATGGCACTGTTCTTTCATTAAAATTGAGATTTATACATTTCTACTTGGAATTTCGACCTAAAAATTTCTGGAGATGAAGAAAAGAGTATTTAATTCATATTAAAAAATAAATGGGGCATTATAAGCATCCCCAAAGAGTACAATATATCACCAAAAACGCCCTCCCTCAAGGATCAAGAATATGCCATCAAAACTCGAAATGGTTGAAGGAGTGAGCTGCAATAGAAGAAACCATGAGACGCCCTGTAGATTACACCTTCAAATAAAGACTCCATTAAATCTCCAAATGAAAGGTCTGAATGGCCTTTCGAATTACCAACTTGGATGGGAATCTTTCACCCTTGAAATTGGCTAAGGCAAGAAACTAGTCATCCACTAGCTCTCCCTCTTCACAAATGCAATTGCAAATTCTACAAATGATCAAAAGCTGTTTTCATTCCTTTTTATTGACATTGATAAAGTTCTAATGTCCTCCATGGGTCGAATTCCTTCCAAGAGACTCATTCCAACTCAAGTTGGGAAGAGATTCCAAAGAATGCCACTTGTACAACAATTCCTAGTCTCCCACTTCCACCAAATCACATGTGGAAGCATCTTAGCTTCCATAACACCCTTGAGCTCCCTCTTGGAGTCTATTTTTAGCCCTGACATGTCATATATGTCATATGTCAGCCTTCAGTTCTGATTTGTGTCATAGCATCTTAATCATTGTGGTCATAGAGCTAGGGAATCTAGCCCAAGTGTCTCACTAGCTCCAAATTACCTCTTCCTCTTCCATGGGAGTTACTCTTCCTCTATATTTTGACGTTGGATGATTCATGCCATGAATAATACCTTTTGGAATCCCCCAAGTATGTTACCCTTCACCTTGAATTCGAGTTGGTGAGAGAATGATGCCAAGTGTAGTGGGGAAATCTAGCCATATGTGGGTCCCACTTCCTCCATCTGTCTTCATGATCAAATGCCACTTTGATTTTCACTTGTATATATTTATTTATCTCATTTATTAAATATTTATGCCATTCTAATGTTCAAACATCATTTATTATCTCCCTTATTCCAAATCCCAAAGCTTCCACCCCAAACCTAGGAAATTAGTAATTTTCCTCCTTGGCAATTATTTGACCCTTAACATCAATTTTACAACTCTAACGAATATGGCCAATTTGATTAGGCCATTGTGACCCAATTACAAACTTGGGACATGACATGCACCTAGGAGAGAGCCAAATCTCCCTCCTCAGCCTCCCGGGTTTGGTAGTGGCCTAGATGAGATTGATGACTAAGTTAGACGTGCCACATGTCATTTGCTTATACATACAACATTTGTAACTATGTCTTCACAGCGCCGGGAGGACATCAATGAGACACACACAGCTGCACTGTCTATGGTTGGTGGCCGGTACATGCCAGGTATAGGTGGAACCCAGGTGGGTGTTGAAGCCTCAGATGTGTAGGTGCTGGAATAGTTTCTAAGGCTAACAACAGAGGGGGAAAACCCAAACTGAAAGGCTTCAAAAGGTCCTACGCAAGGACAGTTCTATCCCCAGCTTGTTGGGAATAGTAATCTCCCATGGATACAAAGGCCTCCTCTGGAACTTATGGGGTTTGATCCTAGAAGGATCTGTATTCCTAAGACGGAAGAACAAAAGTGTCATGATTCTAAAGTGGATCTAAACCTAAAACAACTCTGCTCTAAAAGAAATCTAAGCTAATTCAGATCTAATGTAAAGGGAGTGTATTGTTTGTGTGCAGGGTAACTCGGTTTGAGTTCCAATAAGTTATCTCTTAAACTCGATGGAAATGTGAAATCAAATCATTAACTCATTACTTCAAAATATAATCAGGCAATGAAAATTACTGATAATAATTCAAAGATTAAGCATATCCAAGATTATCTTGTTGTTCTTTTGCCAATTGAAAAATTAACATGAACTTAATAATTTTTGTGAATCATTTGCAAAAATAGATAAAGATTTTAATTGAAAAAATTCAATTAAAACATGAATACACAAAGATCATGAAGTAAGACAAATCTGAATTTTAGATCAATGCATTAATGAGTGGCTGCAAAATCAACAGTGTTAATTGATAATTAAGGTGAAGAAATCAGACATCATCAAAGCAATTTCATGAATTACACAAAGAAGATGCCAAAAGAAACTAACTTTGATTCATTGGTCTGCACAAAATTACTTGATCACAAGTGAAACAAAGTTTCTCCAGTCCTTCTCTGGCGATTATCTTCCCCCCTTTCCCCATGACACTTCTATCCCTTTAAATAATAATTAAAAAATGGTTACAAAGGAGAACTTTCCCATGAAAACAGGGATTTACACACGGGGGGGTCAGTTGGTAGGCAATATCCTATCACGTCCATTCATATTGGGGAGTAAACTATGATACATAAATGAGAAAATATATTTCCTTGTATTAAGGGGCCAAGGGGGCTTAATTATGTTATATGGCAATACAAATATTTAGGGTATATTTTATTACATTTCGTGTAGAAGCGGTGGAGGGGAGGCAGAGGAAAAATCAGGGGATAAGGGCATGAGGCATTGAGTTTGATGGACAAGGGATACTCAATTGGGATGTAGGATGGTTGATGGTAGTACTCTATTGAAGGGTTGTTATGTTGCTCATGTGCTTGGTTGGTTAATGGATCTCCAAATTGTTAATGGAATTGAGGTAATGAAGGATTAGGATTTCTATCTTTTATGTGATATCAATTTAAAGTGTAGTTTAGGTGCATATTTCGTGCCTAGAAATCATGTGTTTTTTTATTCATTTCAATGTAGCTTTCCTCCTTGAGTCCATTTGAATTTTTTTTGCTATAGAAATTTCCTTTTGCGTGATCTCTAAAATCAACCCATCCACTAGAGAGAATATAGGTTTATGCATTGTGACCTTGTCCATTTCTAATCTTCCTAAATAAAGCCTCATGCAATCCTTGGTTGACCCCATTTTCCCATTGTATAAAACACTAGTCTCCAATTCCTTCATGACTCTTATATTTTACAAAAACCAAAATACTTTGTTTTTCTAAAGCTACTCTTCATTTTCAACATGTACTCCATTGTTAAACTCTAGTAATTCTACCCTATGGGATCCACCTTTGAGCTAGAGAAGGGATAGCCTAGAAAGAGACAAAAAAGGCTAGGTGTTGTGACAATGTCCTCCCTCTTAGTTGTCCATAAGCTATCATTGATTTTAGGTATTCAACCTTAAGATGCTAGTTTATGTGCTAATATGGAAGAATAAGCATCTCTAGGATGATAGATATATTCTTAAT
Organism: Larix kaempferi; assembly: GCA_027924585.1. Taxonomy (NCBI): domain Eukaryota; kingdom Viridiplantae; phylum Streptophyta; class Pinopsida; order Pinales; family Pinaceae; genus Larix; species Larix kaempferi. Next base: position 11,823,117 of record BSBM01000993.1, read on the forward strand.
GGTAGAAAAATTGGTGGATGATTTTGAAAGATACAACTATTGGGTAGGAAACAATGACTTATATGACCATCTACTTATTCTTATACAACTAGAAAAGAACCTTCATTTTCTTTTAAATATAATCTTGTATGGTTTGATAAGAAATATTTTAGACTTCTTATTACAAAAAATGGAAATATGAATAACACCTCATCCAAAATTGGTTGACATGACCTCTAGTTCGGATTTCACACACACCGCATATAACATACCCGCATTAATAACCCAATTCTTTTTTTTGGAAATAAATGCCTATCATGGCCTAACATTTATTCTTAATGCCAATATAATTTTTAGATAATAACATTCTAATTATTATTTTAATGTTCTAAACTAATTATATTTGTTTAATTGCTTCCACTTTTATAAATTGAGACTACCTCTAATCTCATTTATAAATTGAGACTACCTCTAATCTCATTGGAGAGGGCATTATATTCATCAACATTATAAAACATTGCAAAGGGTTCATTTCTAAACTCCAAAGGATTATGTCTCTCATATATATATATATATATTAAAAACTTTATTGTACCCATGCATACTACAAAACTATTGTAAAAAAACAATAATATTAAATTAAATATGAGGGACCACTCCACAAGGATATCGAATATCCATTAAAAAGGGTATAATATGGTTATGTTAAAATTTTTTTGCAACATCATTGTATAAGGATATTGTACCCATGCATAGTACAAAATTATTGTAAAAAATCAATAATATTAAATGAAATGTGAGGGTATAATATGGTTATCCATTAAAAAGGGTATAATATGGTTATGGATTGATAATCCAAACCTTTATATTAATATTACACAATGTTCACACAATAGGATTAGTGCGCACTCTTTTTAACCTTATATAATTTAGCAAATAAAAATATACAACATTACAATTTATAACACATATAATATAATATTTAGGTCATGTCATACTTAAGATGTTTGGTTTACTTTCCAATGTTTGGTCTACTTTCCAACTAGTCTAATTAATGCCAAGTTTTGGCGCTTTGAATAAAACACATACAGAATTTAATCCAGGTCTGAGTTGTCGATTGCATATGCTTCTTGGAATTCTCAACGAAGATCGATGACAATGATCGAGAGACCACCCAGTTCATAGTACTCACTTAGTTTACAGAGCCTACGGTAAGCTCTTAATGAGGTAGCTGGTTTGCACGCCATTTCGTATGGGTAACCTACCATAGCTCTTAATGAGGTAGGTGGTTTGCACACCATTTCATATGGGTAGCCTATGGTAGGATCTTAATGAGGTAGCTGGTTTGCACGCCATTTTATATAGGTAACTTGGTTTAGGCTCTTGTAACTCTGAGCTATGGTAATTTTTATTCAACCCTGTAACTTCATTCGCATTCCCACTCACCTATGAATAAATTTATACCTCTGCTAACAATATCGTTTGTCTCTCCAGTATGGCGATGTTGAGACTATTTCACGAGTTAATGACTCGATGGCCGTCCTTAATATTTGTTTTGCTTACATCGTAAGTGCTATCTCCGTTCAAGCATTTAGCTAGTGATTGTTTGGGGTTCCTCCTCTACGAGGAATATCATGAGAGTGGTATAGAATCCCACCAACCTCTACGCAGGTTTCATGGAAAATAATTGTTAGTATTGTGACCGGTAACAGGTAAATGAATGTCCATTTTGTTCTACTGCTATACACATATATTGCTATATACACAAGCATTATTAAATGCAGGGTTTGATTTATTATTTAATTGAATTAGTATAAGTTATTTGGACACAGGTGTTGTTTGGGATCAAACTCGACATGATCATGTCCGCAACCTCTATCGATAGATGGACCACTTGGCGGCCCACACCACCAACTGACTCTGAAACTAAGCCAACTCATGGCCACAGTTGCAACTCTTGGTAAATTAGAGAGCAAACAAGATTCACTGTACATTTTTATGAATAATATATACTCATTAAGGATTTGTATTAATTTTCTCCATTTTATTTGATGCCATACCCAAATGTATTCAGGTGCATTCAACACAATGCATAATCCCTTGGTTGCTTTCACAGGTATGAAACATTTCCTCTCTATGTTTCATGAGATGGTTCAAACCTCAGTCATAATAATATGCATTCTTTTTATAATGGATCGGTTTTGTTCTCCGAGGAAAGGAATTATTTATACTCTGTTATTTGTAACATATTGATTTGAATCCTAAAATGTTAGCTCTACTTTCTCTCTATATTATGTGGGTAGGAACGGGCTCGAAAAATTGATTCCTTAAAAATGATGGATCCTCATAGAATCGAAACTCTGTTTTGTTTTGTAAATCCCCGGCGGTTGGCAGAGAGCCCTATTGTAAATCCATGATAACTAGGGTAACTAGGGTAAAGAATGTTGGACTTGTAGCCAGGATATCAACGACGAAGAACAATTCTAGATCTTGACGAGATCGTTTGTCGTTCTCTCCTTAAGTGTAGGTCGAGTTCAATGCTCTCCCATTCACCGAATATTCCCTTACTGGACAGTGCTATGGTGCGTTACCTCTCAACCTCGTGATATCCGCCTTACAGATCACTCTCCTCACACGACTTTCGATCTAACTGTAAGTAGGTTGCGTTTTCTCATTTTTATTCTAGCCTGGACTGCTCCTTAAACCCCCGCAGTTGAACATATTGTGTTCTTTAGAATCCCTGGTGATTAGATCGATATCACTCGGTCAGGACAATTAAACTCTTGATTAATGTAGTTCGTATCATCTCTTAACAGAGTGGTGATCTCCGCCTTCAAGACTGATCTGGTCTTATGAACTGTCATTAATATAAACAATTAGTCCATGTAGAACTAAGTGAACGCTGCAACTTTGCATTTTAAAGATTATGTAACTCTGTGTCTCGCGGATCGCCGATGGAAAACTAACCACTACAACATGGCCACGATTGTTCTAAACAATTTAGATTACTTTCCGAAAAAAAATGGTTGCATGATGTTAATGCATGCGACAGGCCTGTCAGCTCCGTAGAAATGGCACTATAGTTGATTTCGGGTGTTGAAGATGTTTCCCGTTGATTACGTCAAACCTAATAATTCTCCTTAAGAATCAGGACACGCATGCTCATCAACAATACCGTAATGTTTTCCCAACTTGCGGTTACTCTACCCTTCATAGGACATTCGTTGTTGGTCTTAAAACAACCAATGTATCGCCGCGTGGAAAACTCAAAAGATAATTCGTACAAGGATGCTTTAAGTAAACTAAAATATTTAGGAAGAGGTGATATATAAAAAGCTTAAGAAGGAGCATATATATATATGTGTGATTTTGCAAAGTTCAAAAAATGATTTAGTTTTTAGGCACGGAAAGATTTACATTATTTTATGTGCAGACACCCGTGATGTAGGGAGTTTGAAAATAGATTACTCTCTCATTATATAAAGTATGTGTTTAAAATATGTATATATATATTCAATCCTAGCGTTCAAAAAGAAGGAAAATAGGACATAATGGTACTAAAATTTCTTATGGGTAGAATCTTGATAGTATAATGGAAGAAATGTTTATAGAGTTCAAACATAAATATATGGTTTAAACATATTTAAAAATTAAATATATAGTTTTTTTTTTAATACCTAGTTAGTAGAAACTATCAATGTGGTTATTTTAAATAGGATTTGGGCTTCATAAATGTATTTGGTTCATTACTACTATATTCTAAAGCTTGCTTCTTTGTTGCTATGATTAAAGAAAGAAAAACATATGCCTTGTGATGATATGAAATAAACTTAAGTATGTTTTATGAGAAGTTTATGCAAATATTAGAATGAGAAAAGTAAAAGCATTAAGAATGTTGAAATTCTATATTTAATATAAAATAAAAGGGTTAAACCAATTATTATTTTACGTGTCTTTAGTTGAAAGAAGTAAATTTTTATTTTTTATTTTTCATAATCTCCTATGGTTGGGGTTGTTACACTTTCTTCATGGTTCTTGAGACTAAGAAACCTCATTCAAGGCCATTTAAGGCCCTTGATTTCTTCCCTAACCATTGTTCCATAATATGTGTCTTTGGTATACAATACATAATTGTGATGCTCATATTCCCATGTAGAGATGGCATATCCCCTATAAAGGTTAGTATTCATGCTTGGATTAATCATTTATGTGCATCAATCATCAAACACAAGAGTCTTAGTTATCACTCACTATTACATTAGCATTCAAGTTCAAATAAGAAAAGTTTAATTTTAAACATTTTTATCTCACTAAATTAGTATTAAAAACAATATTTACACCATGATTCATTGAGAAAGTGAGAACTTAGATTTGGAACTTCTTGGGACTGACATAGCTGTGTAAACTTGTATGGATTTGGTATAGTTATTTTCTAGATTATTGTCATGATGTATTTTCTTATTTATAAACTCTTGTATTTAGTATAATATATTCAAGTGCTTTACCTTTTATCTTATTTTTTGTGGTAAATATGTATGCTTTCATCTTCTTAATGATTACAATGTTATTTTAGGCAGGGTTCGAGTCATCCTACTAGCTAGCACATATGCTCTCAAATCTTGTTGGAGTCATCCTACTAGCTAATACATTTCTCATTTAGAAAATTGTTGTTATAGTTTATCACTTGTTAACCAATTGTATCATTTCATGATTTGCATGGTTGTTTTGCAGGTCTCCTTGTCATCTTTAGCACTTAGTCAAGTGGAGGTGGCAAATTCCTTCCGAAAAAGGTACCTCGAGTTCCCTTTGTGTCCATGGCACTGAGTTTTCTTTGTGTCCATTGTAATTATTATATATTTAATTACTGTATTTATTAATTTTTCAAAAAATATAATTAATATCATCATAATAGCCTCCATGGTTGAATGCAAACACTTCCGTCCATTACAAGAAAAATGACATTTTAACCTCACATAAAATTGTTGTATATTAAAATATTTAATTTAAAATAATATTTGTATAATATTATAATTATGTTTATAATATTTTTATTAATTTTATTATATAGATTTTAAATAAAAAAAATTAATATTGTTACATTATATACACATACACATGTAAATGTTGTATATGAAAACATATTATAGTAGAATATTGAATTTCAAATAATTTTTTATAATATACTTATGATTTTTTTTATTAATTTCATTAAATATATTTTAAATAAAAATAAAAATATTATATTATAAGGTTTAATAATTTATTCATTATAGATAAATCTAAATAAGTAGAAGCATTTTAAGAATACTTATCTTACATCAAATTGTATTAAAAAATTATTTTTGAAGTTGTTGAATACTTTCAATTGTATAGAAGAGTTAACTTTGAAGTTGTTAAATACTTTCAAATGTAATTTTTATTTCATTTTTAAGAAAGATCATAGTTAAGTAGATTTTGTCCACTTTCAAATTAGTATTAAGTAGCAAAATAATTTTATTTATATTTTATGAAGTCTCTAATTAATTTTTAAAAGGAATTCCTAGTCTAGGATTACAAGTTCCATCAATGTCTTTAGCTTCCAAGGGTTTTTCTATATGATCATTTGACATGCATTGATAATAATTAACTAGCAATAGAATTTTATTTATTCTTTATGAAGTCCTTAATTAATTTATAAAAGGAATACTCAGTACAAGATTTCAAGTTCCATGAATGTGTTTAGCTTCCAAGGGTCCTTGTAGATGATCATTTGACATGCATATATAGTTCCTTTTACATTCTTATGCTATTAATAATTGCAAATTATTATAAGAAAAAACTAGAAATATGACCTATTGTAATTTCGACTTGTTGCATAAAATTTTGGTGTTGACCTTTTTAAGTAAAAGCAAGAAGGCCCCCCTCCCCTCAACTCCCCACCTCAAAGGTCCTTCCCTTAATGCCTAATATGGGTTCATCGGATCCGCATTCTCCACTATGAATTCCTACCCTTCATTTATGAGTCACCTCCCCATTGCTCTTTTTTTCTTTTATCAACATCATATAAACAATACAAACTTTCATGCTTTCTACATTGTGTTTTTTTATATATCATATAAACAATACAAGCTATTATTTTATTTAGTATCTTGTTTGCTTATACTACGCTTATACTAAGATGCGTTGGGGTTGCTGTTTGTTATAACTTGATAATATGATATAAAGGGGGTATTAAAAATGGGTTGATAAAAACAAATACCTACAATATCTCGTGAAACTAAGGGGTTTCTTAATTGGAAAGTCATATTGGTAGGGGGGTTCAACAATACAATTTTAGGAGGCATTTTCCAATATTTAGTGAAATTAGGGATATTCTTTAATATCCCACAAACGATCGTGCTATGTAACAAGTTCAATGAGTGAACCCTCCGTGGATTTACAAGATCAGACTATTCTAATCATATCATCATAGAGAATGGTTCATAACGGATGTTCACAAAATTTTCAAAATATATTCATCACATAATTGCGGGAAACATCCCGTAATAAACTGTGGAGGTTAACCACAGACTACTATCTATTAGTGACGGATAATAAGGGAGTTGGAAAATCTTTCTTAGAATATTTATGATGATCAACAACGTTCTCAAAAACCTGTATCCAGAATGGTGAACACAAGAAGGATTGACCAAACCTTCTTGCACCCTAGAACTACTTTGAATAGAATACTCCACACAAGAAAGATAGGTCGACCCTTCTTGCACCCCGCATGAGGATTTCATCGCCTTTTCCAAAGACGCAAATATATTGTGGATTTCGGATACCTAGATTTCTTAAAACGTTCCATCAATTCCTCTATTCCGCAACCCGCAATGCAGATTGCAGGATGGGACAATAAGTCTGGACTCCCGACTTCCACAGTAAATAGTGGGAAATGGAGATTGGCTAAGTTATAACATATAAACAATATCTATCCTGACTTCTGACCTCCGACACGAAGGATCGACCGCCCCTTTGTTTAGTATAAAATTGTGAATACCTATATCCAGAAGTTCACCTGTATCCAGGATGTTGAACATAAGAAGGATTGGTTGACCCTTCTTGCAGTCTAGAACTATTATGAAAAGAATACTTGTTAGAAGAAGGGTCGGCCGCCCCTTCATTGAATGAGAATTTTTAAGAAAGCCAAGGTAGCCACTTAGTTACAGTCAAAATGATTTGGTCTGGTGGAAAATAAGAGATAAGAAACAATCCAATCAATACTCTTTAATAAGTTTTTTTTGTTATCTCTGTATGATTTGTAGAGCTTGTTGTCCAGTAATTGTCCGAGATTAATTAAGGTTTCCATATATTCAATGCATTCAAATTCCATTTTTAATACCAGAAATCTTTTCAAATTATCGGGTGGCCTACATATACTTTTGTCCAAATATTCCACCTCTAAAGGTGAGGGTGTTAATTCATGTATATGAAGAATGGTGAACACTGAAACAAGACTGAGGACAATAAGGTTCGGATGACCCTTCATTCACGATATAAATGTATACAAAACAAAACCCCTTTCACTGGCCCCTTGGGCCTCACCTTGTAAACAGGTTGAAGTCTAACCCAAAGCGAATACAGGGGTTGCATAATCAATATTATCTTAATTATAGACATTGTATGCATTCTTATATTGACTGTTTTGCAGATAAAGCATGTCTGCGTTGTTGAGCCTCAGTAACTACCAGGAAATCCCTCTCTTTGAATTGATAACAGATCACTACTACCTTCAGCCATTAAAAAATGGATGGTATGTCGAGATGGAAGAACCAGATAATTTGTACCCAGATTTATATCTTTTCTGCTTGAATGATGATGGAGCTCATTCTAGAATTGGAATATTGACATATGTGGATCCCGTTGAATCTGATGAACAATTGTGAGTTCAAGTTGAAGCGGTCAATGGTGAAAACTATTGCCTTTTCCATCTTGATCTTATGGTTTGTAATTATCAACCAGATCTAATGAAAAGTGGTCCCGATCCAGATCTGATTTCTTGTGCGAAGAAAGGGTGAGTTTTTCCCTCGTATGAGGTTTCTAATCATTCCAGAATTGATTCCGCGTCATCCTTGAAGAAATTCATTTTGTCGGTATAGAGGAAAATAATGCAGGCTGTGAAAAATTCCTCTGTATTGCATTACATGAATATTAGTAAGAAGCCGACAAAGGTGTGCCATGAAAGGATTCTTACGTACAACAGAAGATAATTTCTCCAATTTATTGTAAAATATGTGGACAAATCTTCGCTCAAACAACTCAAAGGAATTCCTTCTAGAGCGATGATGCAGAAAGAGACTAAGAGATTCGAAAGTTCAAAAGAAGTTCAACAAGAGCAGATCAAATACTTTTTGTTCAAGGAGAACATTTTTTCCATTGACGTAACAAGATGTGTTATTGCACCTCCACACTTACAATACCGAAAGGTTGATGAGGAGTTCACGCAAAAGATGGTTGTATCTCTTGTCCATACATTTACAACAACATTGAGAGTGCCATTCTATTGCCTTTTGATAAGGAGACCACATTGCCCTTTCTTCCTGGAAATGAAGAAGAAATTAGTTTTCCAACAGTAAATTTTTATATATTAGATGGGCAGCATACTATTTCTGCGCAACAAATAATCATTGCAGATGATCGATATAAACAGCTCCATTCAAGGTATCAGCATCGAATAGCTCGTCTTCTACATAGAGATGTTCCTCAGGACATCATCAGCAAATTATGCAAACAACTGAATTTATCCAATAAGGAATTTTCAGAGACTGCATACATTTCTCAAGTTGAAAAAGCAAGGTAGAAATGGATATCCTGCGGTAGCCCATCCTGCCCTATAAAGGGAAACATTTCAAGTGATGCTTGGTAGGTATAAATTTTTTCTTCTTATCAATCAAAGTCTTTAGATTGCTTCCTGTGTTATAAAATTAGCAAATTAATTGGAATATTCAGTTTGATATGTTTGCAGTCTTTCCAATCTGAATGTATGGATATCTTTCAAGTTCAAACTAAGGAGAGCCTTAAAGACAAGCTAACTCTTGTTTTGACATCGGAACGACTGTGGAGCAAATGGCAGTCTATATTCGAGATTTACAAAAGTGGCTCCTTGACATGCTCACCCAAGAGCATCAATCGGGATGATTTTGCTCCAAATAAAATAAAGAATTATGGCTCTAATTTTTTTAAACCATTGTGTGATCTTGATGAAGATGAATTGACCATTGTGGTGGACAATATAATCAACGGATTGGTTTGGATGAGCACATCAATGGATAAAAACATTTGCGCAGAAAGTTTAAATCAATATTGCAAACGAATCAAGGACGAGAGGTCAACCAGGCATTCGATCGTTGAATATCTCAAAGCTAATGATGTTCAAAGTGATCGATCACAGATTGTCACTGACCAAAACGTCATTGAAATATATAAAATTGCACCAAACCATCTCCAAAAACTGTGCAGTATCTTATGCTCCCGAAAGCAAGTAAAATATCTGAGTAAAAAGAGAAAGAACGAATCGAAAGTGGATACTGGTACCAAAATACCAATTAATGCTCAGCAAATATTGAATCTGTATATCGATAAAGAGAGGATGGGTATGTCCATTGGCGACGTCGAAAATAGTTCACAGTTTTCTTGTCAATGTTGTTATCCTGAATCTTTGGTCAACACACTCAGATTAATTCCATTTTTTGGTGTGATAGTCAGCTGTGAATTTGTTGCTGTGGATATGTGTAATTGTGATAGTCGATGGACAGAACAAGACATGCTAGTGTTTTTGTACTACTTAGAAACAAATCAAGAGGCATGTACTTGTATTTTTTTAGCTGACATGGAAAACTCTTGTATGATTTCTAAAGCTTTCACAATTTTCAGCAAGAAATAAAAAAAACATGTTACACCGAATCCTACAAAGGGAGTTTATAGACAATTCTCCAGGGACTCATTTATAGGATTCTCTATTATACACTGTTGGAGCATTGGAACGGAGAAGGATATTTTATCTACTTTTGAAATTGATATGGATTGGAAGGATGAGAGCCTACCGATGGTTGATTTACCTCAGCCCAAGGTTAACAATGATAGTGCTAGAAGCCATGTGTTTGCAAAAGAAATGACACAGGAATTCTGGGATCACATAGTTTCCAAATAGGTCTCCTCTCAAGGAACAGTTCTTTCGTTGTACGCAGGAGGTAGGCTTCTTCGTTCGTTGATGTGGGATCTAGAAAGAATAGTTATTTCTATTGTGGAGTCAGTACAACAAGAGCTGTTTATGAACAGTTTCTATCATGAATTGGATGTAAAACAAGGTATTTCTATTAACTTTTTCAGATGTCTTTGATTTTATTTTGCTTTTCTAAAACAAGGTATTTTTATTAACATTTTCAGATGTCTTTGATTTTATTTTACTTTTGTCGGTCGGTTATGTTCAATAACTTCTTCAAATTCCTATTCTATTGTAGCTTCAAATAAAGAGCACACCCAGGTATCATCCAATCAGATTATACGATCCGATGACGAAAGTGAATGTGATATAGAATCTACAAAGAACTACCAAACAGGAGCACAAACAGGACAAGAAGGTAAAAATTTATTTTTCAAAGATCGTGGTTAAATTAACTAAATTATGAAAGGGGATAGTGACCTTGAATACTTGCAAAAAATTATATAAATTGTATACCTACAAATTTCTAGGTCAACATGTGGATCATCCACAACCAGAGTTGGCAACGATGATGTCCTTGGATATTGGCCAGCAAATCATATTGGAGAATAATGGACTAGGAGAGAGCTTGGACAATAAGGAACCAAAAGAGTGCTTGGACAATAAGGAAGCAGAAGAGTGCTTGGACAATAATGAACCAGAAGAGTGCTTGGAAAATATTGAAACTGGAGAGGGATTGGTGTCAAAATGTAGTGTCTCCAGCGATGTTGATCACCAGTCAAATGTTGGCCTTCCATTGACAGGTAAAAGAAAAAGAATATTGTTTACTTAAATTGATAAAACAAATTTATTCCGAAGTATATAATGACAAGCAATATTTCTGTGCAGTTCCCCATACAAAAATGTTATTGATATTAGAAATGGAAGGTTTCCTATTTTGCAAGAAAGCCACAGAAAATGACTCCAAAAGAGAAAAAAAAGGAAATAAAAAAAATACTGGTGGAGGGGAAAGAGGAAAAAAGGGGGAAGAGATTACTAATTGTGAATTTGAATTTAAACATAGAAGAACTTCATATGAGTCACGATCAAATGCCATTGTATTTTTGCATTTACTTCTTTCCAAATTCAATGTTGGGATTTGGTCATCTAAATGTAGTGTCAATGAGGGGAAGCCACTGCTTACAAATTTTTTGGTGGCAGGCGGTAAAGATAAATCATATGAGCAGAAATTTTTATTTATTTGGTTTCAAGAGAGATGTACCTATGATCAAGAAGGAAATGCACAAAAAAATATGGAGAGTGTGTGGACGGAGTTCCGAATGAAAAATTTGGAAATTAATACATCAATGATTGTTTTGGAGGGTGATGGTGGGAAAGCACTTCCATTTAAAAACTGTATTTTGAGTAAGCCCTTTATTGAATCGTCCCCTAGGACAGATACTGAATTTGTAAATCGACTTTGGTAGAATTTTAGTAAAATGCATGAATCAACTGATAACGGGACCATCAATGCCTTCTCCCATTTGAATCCTGGTTGAGTGACAACCATCAAATGTAACCTATCATTGCCTAATATTTCTAGATGTAATCTATCATTGCCTATTTTAAATCATTCAATGTGTTTTTTGTTTTTTTCGGAGACGTTGCTATTTTCGTCTGATTCAATGTAACATATTATTAGTTCAGTGTGATGCTTTTATTAAATCAATTGAAATTGTGAAATTTTGGGTTATTTTTGTATTATTCTTTGGAAATCAACAACTTTATGTACAATTGCATTGTTGTGATCATTAATTTCATGAACAAAGTGCTGTTGTTGTTGTTATATATATAGTCATTGTTCTTGTATGCAGTTAGGATATCACTACAAAAGAAACTATTGGTCCTGGGAGTAGAGGGATTGCTCTTTGGAGTTCGGATGTTATACAACATTGGAGATTCTTCAGAACAACCTCATTTGGTCCATAATTGCTATCGTTATTATACACGCATGTTTAGCCCCGAAATTATTAGTGTTTCCAGAGAGCATTTCGACGTTACTCTATGGTTTTCCTCGCTCGACAACATGGAAATTAAAAATTTCCTTGGTGTATTTGAATGGTTGAAAAATGAAGTTTTTGTATTTATTTGGGGTCGAGAGCAATGTAAACTTAGTACTAATTATAATCACTCAATGTCTGCATACTATAATGTTGGTGAAGTACAAAACATGTACAAAAAGTTGTTCAGGGATGTACTTATCCAATATGGAGATATATATAAACAAATAGACATGTTGTTTATAGATGAAGGGAAATATCAATCAGAAGACAATTGCAAGGAAAACTGCTTGAAAATGCCAAGTAGTTGGAAATTTGACGGTTCACAAGAGAGAGATATAACTATAAAAACAATGTTGTGTTGTCTATTGAACTATCTCGAGCCTCATTAAAAAATGGGGCTTTCATTAAACACATTGAATTTGAAATGACCGTCATATTGAACAAAAAAATTCATTTAGTGATTTGTATATTTTTTTACAACTCCTGCATTTAATTGATGTAAGTTTTATTGCATAGTTCTCATATTATTTATGGACATCGTACCATGTATCTGGTAATGTGTTTCAAAAATTGTTGAACATGAAAGCAATATACTTAGAAACATTGAACCATAATATTTTGTTGAATGGGTTGTGTGTGTTTTTTGTTTGCACATAGTACTAGAATATTTGTATCTAGTAAACCATTGATAATTTTTTGTTTCAATTTCGTTTTGTTACCTGCATTGCCTAGAAAAAAGAAACCCAAATTGCAACGACCACCAGACTTCGAAACATAAACACAATATTATTTTATATGGCCAGGCTTAAGGGAATTTTTTGAAAAGTGATTTAGTAATTTTGAGGTTGGAGTATGGACATCTTCTCAACGAAAAAATGTTGACGAGTTTTTGCCTAGATTATTAGAAAGAACATGATTGAAAAGGGAACTATTTAGATTAATTTTAACACAGGAACATTGTTCTTCCGTAGCCAGAGAGGGTTTTCAGGGTGATGGAAATCCTAATGTATTTTGCAAGTCTTTGAATATAGTCTGGGACACTTTGATCCATGGTTGGGATCGGACAAATATTGTGATTGTCGATGACTCCGAAGAAAAACATGCTTCTAACAAAGAAGGAAACTATATTATAACAGAAAATTATACTTACGACAATGTCAAGGACAAATTTTTGTTAGATCGATTATGGCCTTGCTTGCTGTAGCTGAATGGCATGAGCGATGTGAGGCCAATTGTGAATAAAATGAAAATGGAAGTATTTTGTTAAATAATACACTTGAATGTTTTTTTTTACTAGTATGTTCAATTTCACTGCGGTTATAATTATTGTAAAGTGTCGAGTTTGGTTTCCGAAAATGCAAAATCAGAGTTTGAAATTGCTAAAATCTGTTTTAAAATTTCAAGATTAAGTGTTGGATGTGTAAAAAGTAGCCTTCGAAAAGGGCAAGTGGCAATCTGCCCTTGGAAAATCAGATGAATGGGGTAACCATCGAAGGAGAGAACTAGAGGAAGAAAACCCATCCAGAGGCTTCAGATAATCTTGCGCAAGTATTACCCTATCCTCGAGTTGTTTGGGATGGTGATCTCCCACGGATACAAAGGCCTCCACTGGAACTTGTGGTTTTGATCCTAAAAGGATCTGCCTTCCAATGAAGGAAAACAAAGTGTGTTCAATCTGAAACAAATCTACCTAGGAAGGAAAATCTAAGCTAAGTTAGACCTACTCTAAAAGGTGTCTTGTTTAAATGCAGATTAACTTGATGTGAAAATAAATAAGTACATTCATCCACTTAACATAAATGTGAAGAAGATCAATTCCTTATTTGCTTAAGTTACAATCAATCAATTAAAATTAACTGAATGCAATATTAAGTGTTTAAGCTCATTCAAGATTAACCTGTAACCAATATGTCAATTGAAAAATTAACATAGATTATAATTTACTATAAATCATTTGCGGAAATTGATAAATATTTTAGTTGAAGAAATTCAATTAAAACATAATGGATACACAAATCTAACATAAGGAAAAATCAAGATTAACAATCTCTGCATGGAATAATATTTGCAAAGGATTAAATAACATAGATAATAACTTGAAGTAGAAATCAATATTTACCAAAGAAATTTGATCAATGAACAAAATATGATGCAAGAGAATAACTTTACTGTATTAATGAAATTTTGTAAGAAATTACAAGCTCAGCATAAAACAAAGCATCTACAATCTTCTTTTGTCGATTTCTACCCCAAAAATGATCATCCCTTGCCTAAGAGAGATCTACCCCTTAAATAATAAATTACAAAAATAATACAAAGGATAAATTCCCCTTAAATAGGATTTACAAAATCAGAATATTCTATTTTAGTGAGGAAATCTTCCCTCTTGTCCCAAACTTCTATCAATTCATCTATATCTAGATAAAAAGGAGATTCAAGCCCCAGCTAGGCGTCACACATGAATCCTTCAATCTCATTTTTGGCTATTTTATGCCACGTGTGGATAAACATATAGATGTTGGCCTCCAAGGAAATAGGTTGCTTAATCAACCAATCCACGTCTTCAATTTGGATATGCTCAATTTGCAAGATTTTCTCCTTGACTTGATCACAATGGGCTTCGACCCGTTCTATCATCAATTTTGGTGGATCTTCCCCCTCGATGAGCCCCATTGCAGGGAATGCCAGTATCTCCATGATATTGTCCGAGGCATACCATCTTCTTCTGCAAAGGATTGAGCCTGGTTGATAGAATCCTGTACCATGTCAATAACATTCTCTTGAGCTCACACAACATCTCGGATCCTTCTGAATTTGAGGCTGTCCAACTCAGGGATATCAGTTGGCTTATCTTCAATATACTTCTTCCAATCCATGATGTCTTCTAAAGCTTTAGAAGCCTGTTTTGTTTCCTCTACTTGCTGTCCCAAGGTGCCATCCATTTTTTCAAAGACAATGTAAGTCTCATGGATTTCACCCAAGGTAGTAAATAGCTTAGCTAGAAGCCGATGATGCTCGAGGTGGAATTGATTGGTTAGGTCCTTGAACTCTTGCTATGAAAACCTAGAAAACACAGAGGAGGTTGCACTTGCAGTTGCATCCTTTAGCTGTTGTTCAAGCACATCTATCTTTTCAGCATTGGTAGTGTCCAAAGCTTCAGCATCTTGCAATTGGACTTGAAGAGAAGCATTCTATTCTTGAAGGTCTTCAATCATATTTTCAAATGATTTTCTCAGTTCACGAATGTTAGCTTCATGTTCTTCATTGGCCTTAACCAACTGCTCTTGAAGTTTCTTGAGATCCTCCTTCTTGACATCAATTTATTTATTCAGAGTGATTACTGAATCAAAATTGGCACCTACAAAAGCACCCATGGCAGCAGCAGTATCCAGTGCTTCTTGTTGTATGTCATCTGATTGCTTGGCCCAAATGATTTGATTAGGAAAGGGGCCCTGCAACACATCCTAATCTATGCCTCTTTTGTTACCCTTCTTCACCACTTCCTTAGCCTTTTTGATATAGAAATAATCTCCAAGGGAGGTTACAATATCTTCCTCATAAGTAGCTACCAATTCAGTGGAAGATGTAGCCACATCTCCTGTTGCAATTATTGGGGCTATCTGAGTAACAATGGTATTAGGTATTGTCATAGTAACCTGAGAGGTGGTTAGTGGAGAAGGGATAACTTCAGGTAATGAGGGTAAATAGGTTGGAGTAGGGATTGAAGTAAAAACTTCAAGAGGTGAAAAAGATGCACCGAAAACTAATGGTGAAGACAAAACAACCGGGATTTGGACATCATTGGATGGTGGTGATGAAATAGATGATGGTGGTTGCAGAGAGACAGTTGAAGACTGGATCTCTGCAACTATTGATGGTGTAATGGAAAGTGGAACTGACAGGGTTGGAGATGGAATAGTAATGGAAGATATTGCATGAAATAACTGGGATATGGTGGATGGTGGTGTTACCCTAGAAGATAAAGTGGAAAGAGCTTGAATGGATGAAAGTAAGAGTGTTGAAGTTGTGGTATCAACAACAACAGTGGTTTCAAGAGACTGTTGATCTGAGACAAGATCATCCATGACTATGGCATCCAACAAATCTATGATTTCCTAAGAACTTTCAGTTTCTTCTTGCACCATAGTCACAGAAGGAAGTGTTTCATCTTCCACATCACTGTCTTCAATAGTAAGAGTAGGAATTTCAGAGGCAGAAGTTTGAATTTTCTGTCTTTTAGCTGGTTTACTCACAACAATCACTTGAACATCACTAATCAGGTTGGTTGTAGAATCCACTTGAATATCAGTAGTGGGTTTGGGTACTGCAACCACTTGGGTATCCAGCACTGAACTCGTCTGTGCTAATTTCTGCATCGATGGTTGAGATGTATGCATCCACATCTTTAATTCTGCAGCAATTTTCAACTTCGGAGTATCATCCATAAGGCCTTTGCCTTTGTCTCCATACGGGTAGGTCAGCATCAATGGAGCACTGGCTTTGTGAGCTTCCTTTTCTTCCCTATCTTTTCTTGGGTTCTCATCAAGCTTGATTTCCATGCTTCTATATCTCAAAACCTTGGTTTTAAGCTCCCGCTGATACTGAAAGATATGGCTCTATTCTTCTTTTCTCTTTTCCCTCAGCAATACTTCAAAGAAAATATTAACTCCCTGATAAATAGATTCATGAGGGATGTGTTGATGTGTATAACCAATCTTCATATGCGTGTGTTTGAAATGAGCCTCCAGAAATCCTTTCGGGTCATGAGTTCTTTTGGGAGCAAATCCCAATTTCAAAGAAACAATCCTATCTCCCAGTGTTGTAGCCCAAGTTGAAGTTGGGATAACCAAAGGCTCAAGGTTTAAAGGGAACTTAGGCCATCCCTTCCTTTTGGGACCAATGAGCTTAAGGTATACACCATCTGTAAGAGTTTGATAAGATATCTCCTCAAGTAACAGTCTGTCAGGGACAACTCTTGGTAGCAAATGTAAAGTACTGCTTCCCCAGACTCTAATGTAAGAAAAGGATTCTCCCACATACCAGGCTTCATTGAAATTGAACTTAGTCGTTGATGACTCAAGGAATGCAACATTGAGGGGTTGAACAACTGGTTTTAGGGCATAATCTCTGGTAAAAACCTCAGCGCGAAAAGTAGCCAATTGACACCCTGTGCTATCATTGAAAGAGCGGTCTTTAGGGTTAGCATGGTCTATAATCCACTTAATTGCATCAATGTAGGGAAGGATAGTAGGTCTGGAAGCTATAGCGTGGAGTTGTGAATCCCTAATATTTTCATAGGCAGGGCGGTCACTTTGAATATCAATTAGGTCATCAATGTCAAAGATGGAGTAAATTTTGGACCAATCCATTTGGTATGTCTTAGAAATCTTATTGCTGGTGTTGGCAAGGATGCCGAAGTTTGGGTCTTTGTTCAAAAGATGTTTCTGAGGAGTTTTGCAGCGAGTGTTGCAAGACATATTTGAAAAATTGGATAAATCTGATGAATAAATAAACACCAATAAAAAAAACTCAAAATAGCCAAAAACCTTGAACAATTGAATAAGAAAGTGACACGAAGCCAACCTGTGCAAGCTGGAAAAAATGGCGAAAAATGACCCCTGGTAAAAACTCGCAGTAAAATCCGCACAAATGGCGAAAACGACCCCTGGTAAAAACTTGCAGTAAAATCCACACAACAGGCAATTTTCAAAAATGAAAAATGATAAAAGAAAATAGAAACAAAATCAACATATTTATTTATTCCGTTGGGTTACATCTAGGCCATAAGATTAAGACAAATCCACGGCTGAGATCTAATCTAGGGAATGCGGAAGACAAGTTGCGGGGGTTTAATTTTTTAGAAATATATACAACGTTCCCGCAATCCGCAATTGCGGGTTTCAAGACCACAACTCCAAATAAGAACAAAACAAATTGTCATAGCTTCCTATGATGTCAGTTCTCTCTTTGAGGCTCACACATGTTAGATTTTGGCATTGCAAAATAGAGATCAATTCATGTATAACCAGAATGGTCAAGACCGGAAAAATATAAACAACAAGAAGGGTTGGCCAATCATTCATTTAGTAGATAATTGTGAATAACAATATCCATCAATTCACCTATATCTCGACTGGTGAACACAAGAAGGATCGGACGAACCTTCTAGCAGTATAGAACTAGTATAAAAATAATAATGGGCAGAAGAAGGGTCAGCTGCCCCTTCATTCATGATGGAATTGTGCAAATATTCAATCTACAAAGTATAGGCTGTCAATTCATGTATATCTTGAATGGTGAAGACTGAAAAAATACTAATCACAAGAAGGGTTGGCCGACCCTTCATTTAATCTAGAAAAAATGGCAAAAACGACCCCTGGTAAAAACTCCCAGTAAAATCCACATTGCAGGTAAATTAAGGTTGCCATCTATTCAATGCATGTAAATTTTATTTTTAATACCAGGAATATTTTCAAATTATCGGGTGGCCTGCATATACTTTCGTCCAATTTTAAGTCTTAGCTCATTTGATCTTATTGAGGAAGAATATACCTTTGGAAGTGGGAATTGTTCTTGCATGCATTGGAGCAATATTAAACCCCTAGATTTGCTTATATATCAAAGATTCAAAATGATTATAACTTTGTTCTATATGTGTCATGTGACTTTGCATTGTATCTCTCTTACCTGATTCTTTGAAGTTTTCATTGAGCTAGTTGTTAAGTTATTGCATCAGTTTTGTTGGACTTGGTCCCAGATAGAATGTGCAGTCAACAAGGTGATAGAGTCTATTTGATTCTATCTAAATTAACCTTCCCCCCTTGACCTCGACCAAGGGGGAAAGGGGGCAACCTAATCATACAGTACTCAGATCCCAGTGCATTCCATTTTTTCTATTACCTATCCTTTCCTATCATTCTTGCACCTCTAGTGATAAAGGAATTTATCTGAGCCATCCATCTTGCATGATCGATCTGGTACCATTGATCTTCTTCCATTCTTAGCCCCATGACCTTCCACAGTCTTCAATTTCTCAAACGCCACCTTTCTCGCACCTTAGATCTGCGTAGTTATTATCAACTGTCGATCTAGCCCCTGTCCACATTTTTCACCGTGCAAAGGTGTGGCCTTTACTGAGGTTCACGAATTTGGAACGTGTCGATACTCTGTTCATGTTCAATCTCCGAACTAAACCTCCACCACTGATGCCTTTCCCCCCCAGATTTGCACCGTCGAAACATGCGGTCCCTACCAAAACTTCGCAAATCTGAAAAGTCCATTTCCCCGCGCATCTCAAATTACCGAAGTACTTGTCATTTGTAGATCTGTCCTTCCACCCGTTGATCTAATTTCCAACTTACTCGCGGGCTAGAAACACTCTGCCCACGCTTAAACTGTCCTATCCTACTTTAGCGAACATCACTTGTGGCCGTCGATCTCCGTCAAGCTTCTGTAACTGTCGATCTTCGTCAATCTTCTGGCAGTCAGGTAAAATCTGGCCGTAATATTAAGATAAATCGATGGCTGAGATCTAATCTGTGGAATGTGGAAGATGAGTTTCGGGGGTTTATTTTTTGGAAATATATGCAATGTTCCTGCAATCTGCAATTGCAGGTTGCGGGACAATAGCTCAAAATAAAAAAAACCTAAGTTTCCGCAATCCGCAATCCACATTGCGGGTTGTGGAAATGTGTGTCGCAAATCCATTAGTCAAATAGTTCTCGCATCCACAATCATTTATAACTAGATAGCCACTTCAACAAGCTATAGCATGATATGATGGGGCATGCATTTTTCTCAAACCATGAATTATGGAGGGCATTGTCTCAAAGCAGTTTTGACTACTTTTTCCATACTTTGTCAATTTCCAAAGTTTCACAAACTTGTCATACTTTTCCAGAATGATGTCAGATTTCAACACTTACACATTCCATGTCATCACTTCATAGGGTGTCAGTTATCCCTTTGAGGCTCACATGTGTGAGATTTTGGCCTGCCAAATCATAGACCAATTCATTTATACCTAGAATGGTCAAGACTGGAAAAATATAAATCACAAGAAGGGTCGACTGATCCTTCCTTTAGTAGATAATTGTGAACACCAATATCCAGCAATTCACCTGTATTCAGACTAGTGAACACACGAAGGATCAGATGACCCTTCAAGAAACCTAGAACTAGTATGAAAATAATATTGGGAAGAAGAAGGGTCGGCCGCCCCTTCATTTATGTGGGAATTGTGGATATATTCAACATACAAAGGATAGGATGTCAATTCATATATATCTAGAATGGTGAATACTGGAAAAATACTAAGGACAAGAAGGGTCAGCTGACCCTTCATTTAAGCTGGAAAAAATGGCAAAAACGACCCCTGGTAAAAACTCGCAGTAAAATCCACACAACAGGTAATTTTCGAAGATGAAAAATTATAGAAGGAAACAGAAACAAAATCAACATATTTATTAATTTTGTCGGCTTAAATTTGACCCGTAAGTTTCCGCAATCTGCAATTCGCAATCCGCATTGCGGGTTGCAGGTTGGGGAAACGCATGTCACAAATCAATTATTCAAATAGTTCCCACAACCCGCAATCATGTATAACTAGATAGCCACTTCAACAAGCTATAGGATGATATGATGGTGCGTGCATTTTTCTGAAACCATGAATTATGGCGGGCATTCTATCAGAGCACTTTTGACTACTTTTTCTATACTTTGTCAATTTCCAAAGTTTCACAAAATTGCCATACTTTTTGAGAATGATGTCAGATTGCAACACTGCCTAAATGATACACCAGAGCACCATCATGTGTCTTTCCATCCTCATCACACATTCCATGTCATCACTTACTATGGCATCACTTCTCTCCTTGAGGCTCACACATGTGAGATTTTGGCCTTCCAAAATAGACATCAATTCATGTATAACCAGAATAGTCAAGACTGGAAAAATATAAATCACAAGAAGGGTTGGCCGACCTTTCTGGTAATCTAGAACTAGTATGAAAATAATATTGGGCAGAAGAAGGGTCAGCCACCCCTTCATTTATGAGAGAATTGTGCAAATATTTGACCTATGAAGTATAGGCTGTCAATTCATGTATATCCTGAATGGTGAAGACTGCAAAAATACTCAGCACAAGAAGGGTCAGTCGACCCTTCATTTAAACGAGAAATGAAAAACAATTAATCTACGAAGGTTGGGACAACATTTCCCGACTACTAACTTCAACAGTATATGGTAGGGATCGGGACATTGCCTATGTTATAACATGTAAACAATATTCATCCTGACTTCCGACTCCTGACAAGAAGGATCAGCCGCCCCTTCTTTGAGTAGATAATTGTGAACACCAATATCTGACAATTCACCTGTATCTAGAATGGTTAACACAAGAATGATCGAACCACTCTTCTTGCAATCTAGAACTATTATGAAAATAATAGTGGGCAGAAGAAGGGTCGGTTGCCCCTTCATTCATTTATCTTGATCCTCATTCAAAAATGGGGTGTTGGTTAATGATATTCAACTTCAAATGACCATCATATTATACAGACATCAATATCAAACGAAAAAGTATGGTTTTGGAACCTGGATTTTGGCACTTTTGGAAATGGATTTGGTAGTTTCGGAACCGGTTTGGTCACTTTCGCAACCAGATTTGGCACTTTTGGAACCAGTTTTTGCTCTTTAGGAACCGGTTTTGTCACTTTTGGAACCTTGATTTGGCACTTTCGGAATCGGATTTGGCAATTTTGGAATCGGTTTTGGCACTTTCGGAACTAGTTTTGGCACTTTTGGAACCAATTTTGTCACTTTTGGAACCATTTTTGTCACTTTTGGAACCTTGATTTGGCACTTTCGGAATCGGATTTGGCAATTTTGGAATTGTTTTTGGCACTTTCGGAACTAGTTTTGGCACTTTCGAAACTGGTTTTGGCACTTTTGGAACCTGTATTTAGCAGTTTTGGAAGCGGATTTTGCTTGATTTTGGAGTTTAGAAAGACGTTTTTTGACCCGTCTTCAAAGTGACTTGGACTAGAATAAGTCAAAGTTTAATGAAATGGGCGTTATGTCCTCATTATGTCCCCAAACATATCTTCATTTTTCCATGGTCAGGCTGTCATTAATCTGCTACTGCTGCTGCCTCGGTGAATCCCAAAAGATTAAAGATAAAAATTAGTTTGCTACTGCACCACTACTCTTGCTGTTGATGCTACTTCACCAAACCTTCCTTAGTCATCCTGACCCTGAAAATCAGAGCTCTCCTCAATATCCCGAAATCTTCACACATTGCTTCCTTAAAAATGAAACTTGTCTTCTATTTATACTCTTGTCTTCTATGAAACTTGTCTTCTATTTATAGTTTTATCATTAAGATGATTAAATAAATCAAATATGATTTATTTAATTTTGTCCATCCCATGTCACCTTCTATTCCATGTCACCTTATTTAATTTTAATTTCATTCCATGTCACCTTCTATCCTTTCAGAATATTAAATGTGAGACACAAATATGCCCTTAAGATGCCCATAATGCACTCTTAAAAATGCCCCTAGTGGGATCCACTTTGATGCCTGCAAGGGCCATCAACACATGCCTGTATTGGTCTTGGATTATGCATGCAATGGTCTCATGTAAATGCCCGCAGGCCCTTATCAATATGCCCGCAATACACCACAAATGCCCACAGGGTCCTTTTGATTATGCCCGCAATGGTGCTTTGAAATGCCCTCAAGGGGCCTTCCAAATGCCCGCACATCTTCCTTGTCCACCTCATCATCTTGTCTTTGTCCTCTAATCTTATGTTTTCCAATTCATCGTCCTCCATGTCACCAAGTTATAAATCCTTCTTGTCATCAAGCATGTCCTCCTTGTCATGTTCCATGTCATCAAACACCATGCTTGACAAGTCATCAAGCTTGCTTGCTTGTCACTTGCCTTTGTCTTGTCCTTAGCTTTCCATGTCCTAAGACGATCACTACACGCGTGATTGTCCCTACAAGGATGAAGTCAACAAATTCGTTAAAGGATCCTCTCATCTGGCAGTGTTAATTGACCCTTTCCCTCAGCAGCAACAGGAGATGGTTTCCCAAGAAACCCCACAAGGAGGAAACCCGAACAACCCATCTCGCGGAGAGACGTCTGCAAACCACGAAATCCTGATGACGAGTAATGAAGAGATTCACATAACCACTCATTCAAAGACATATGAAAACCCCCCAAGTTAAACCAAACAGTCAGAGACAACCAAAGGCAAGTCTCCTGTTGAAGATCCTTCTCCTACCCCTCCCCCTAACAGCCATCTCCACATCGAGAGACCGCTTATGGACATAGTGCTATGCCCACCCAAGGGCACCATACGAAAGGAGATATTTAATCCCAATGCGTGAGATGCCCAAAATTACAACATTGTTGAGGATTTAGCTCAAGCACCATGCGCCATGTCAACTATCGAGGTTCTCCAACACTGCCCTATGCAGCGTAGAACCTTATTTTCAGCACTGGGTGCAATGGACCCGGATACTTCAAACACCATCATGTTTAACTTGGAGTATGTCAAACCTCAGCTTTCCCATCAGTTAGCCTTCAGGTTCATACAATAATCCGTGGAAATAACATCCATCGCACTATCTTAGATGAGGGTGCCTCCATGTCGATTATGTCTTTGAATTGTTGGAGAGCTTTAGGATCACCCGAAGCCACGATGTCTCCCACTACTCTCAGAGCGTTTGATGGACATGGTTTTCAACCTTATGGACTCATTCCTGCGATTGGTGTTGAATTGGGGGAAAAAACAGTATCTGTACACATCGAAGTCGTGGATGCGTCATTATATTACAATCTTCTACTTGGTTGGAATTGGTTTTATGCCATGACCGCCATAGCATTTACTGTCTTTCGGATCGTGCAATTTCCTCATGAAGGGAAAATTGTCACCATAGATCAGCTAGATTACTGTATCCTAGACTCTCATCCGAACTCCGCCAACACCGTCCCGTTATTGGATCAACCTCGGTACCGTTTCCAAGACATTGGCATTGGTCTTATGAAGGATTCTTCCCTTATTGGAGTTTTCCTAGAGCTGGGCTCCCACATTTAGCCAGTCAACATGATATCATCGAATGTCACCCCTTTCAATGATTCTTGGGTGATACCGAGTCCCACTGAGATTGAAAACTATGAAAACTCCATGCCATTCAATGGGAACCTCGTAGCGTATAAAGCGATCCAGTCAGCCACCGATTGGGTTGATTCTTCTACCCATCACACAGTGGCACAACTCTCGTCTAAGTCTCATTCATCCCTACCACTTATCGATCCTCTTACATTGATTTTTCCCATTGACGAATCAATTATGGAGGTTATGTGCAGTGATGAACCACCATGGGGAAATTTCCATCATCAATCTTCCTTTCTCACCATCCAGACGCTTGAGCCCGATACAAAACCCAACACTTCACTTGGAATGGTTCAAAACAAGTTTCCCACTTCGCTCGATGAAGCTTTTTTCGAAGGAAACTTGGCCAAATTTATGGAAAACACTCCCATTGACATTTCAGTGAAGCCTGGTGTCGTGGAAAATGTTCATATTGGCAAGACATGCACTCCCACCGAAATGGAGTTCTACACTACCTACTTTAAAAATTTCCGCGACGTTTTTTCCTGGAGTTATGAAGAAATGCCAGGAATAGACCCATCTATCGTGGTCCATGAGATTCCAACTTTTCCTGGCGCCTGACCTGTTCGCAGAAACTCCGACCCGTCCACCCCTGTAAGGTAGTCGCTATCAAAGAAGAAGTTGAAAAACTTTTGCGTGCTGGTTTTATCTACCCTGTCCCACTGACAGAATGTGAATCTTATATCGTTTCCGTGTTAGAATATTTAGACACTTAGGAGTTAGTTAAGATCAACTTGTGTAATATATCCGTTAGGGATAGTGTGTTTCTTTAGTATGCATTAGTATGCATTTGTAAATACTTAATCCGATGATCACGATATGTTCTCGACATAGAGTGATCCGACGGCTCAACTTCTCTTAGATCAAACCTAATCTTGATCCGTGGCTTAACACCCGATTGGTCCATGATCTCTATTTAAAGAGCATGGAGGGTCATTGTTTAGTTGATCGATTATGAGAAGCTCATTTGTAACTTTCTTTCTTTGCATAATAAATTGTCCCGTAGAAGCTATTTGGCCGGGGATGTGGAGTGTTTCCCTCAAGAGGGTTTAAACCACGTCAAAACATCGGTGTGTTGATCTATGATCTGTTTATGTGAAGTGGTTGCCCTTGGTGTTCGGTCCTTTGGTAGTACCCTGTGTACCCGAACATGGTATCAGAGCTTTTATGAAGTGCCGCTTCCGGTTATGATCTAGATCTTGAACTGTTGTTGCCGAAACTCAAAAGGGTTTCTAGTTGTGTTATTTCTGTGCATTTCTGGGCTATGGGAAGTGTTCCATTGCATCCGGAGCATCGTTTCCATTGAGAAATAGTTTTCGTTTGAGCGAAAACGGTTCCCGGTTGCTCCAGAAACGCGTATTTCATCAGATCTGAAGGTATAATGTTACAGTGACGCATTTTTTTATTTCGTTTTTTGAAAAGAAAAAAATCTCATATTTCATCTTTTTTTTACTGTTAGATTTTTTTTGGTTCGGATTGTTGCTTTCCCATCTGCGTATGCTCTTTTCCGTGCACCTTGAGCGATCTCGGCAAATCAGAAACATAAAAGGAAAGGGTTTTTCTCGGTTGCGTATGCTCTTTGCCGTGCAGCTTGCGTGATCTCGGCAAATCAGAAACAGAGAGAAAACGTATACTTTCCGAGAAAGCTAACAAGATCTAACTCCACAAGTGTGGAAAAGTTTTTTTGTTTCGATTTGTGGTCTGTTTTGCAGGAAAAAGGGCATGCACGCAAACCGAGCAAGAAGAGTAAAAAAAAAATAAAAATAAAAATAAAAAGAAAAAAAGCCCCCTTCCTCATTCCCATATTTTACATACCTTTTAATCTAGCTCACTTAGTTCAAAGTTGCTTTATTTCTTAATAGGTCTTCAGTTCAAGTCTTAGAAAGTTACTTTTAAAAGAAAAAGTGCATGCAATTTCTATTTTCAAGTTACTTTATTGTAAAAGTGCATCTCACTTAAATAATAAAAAATAAAAATACAAGTGAGTCACTTAAGTTTTTTTTATTGTTGCACTATTTAAAAGTAATATCATTGTAAAAGTGAAATCACTTATTTTACAAAAGTGGTTCATTTCAAGCAACTTTTTTGTAAAGTGATTGTCAAAAGGTTCATTTTGGGAAGAGGGGGGTTCTTTTTTTTAGCTGGACATTCTCTAGCTGCCACGTCACTATTGGGGACATCTTCAACAGTTTCTTTGTTCATGCATAACTTCATCATACAGAGTCAGTTTTCAGTGCCGTTTTTTTGAAACCGCCTATTTTTTCGAGCTCTTCACATCCAGACTATTGGTTTCTGCTTTTACAACCATTAATTTATAAGTATGGCCGCCCCTTGTGATATTCTACTTAATAGTTCCAACTATTTCTCATGGAAATATCGTATGGAGGATGTTCTACGAAGTAGGGGACTTTTCAGAATTACAACAGGGAAAGAAAAAGAGCCCACTGATGATGATAAGAAAATAAAATGGGCAAATAGATGTGATGAAGCTTGTGGATTGAT
Source organism: Larix kaempferi (assembly GCA_027924585.1). NCBI lineage: Eukaryota > Viridiplantae > Streptophyta > Pinopsida > Pinales > Pinaceae > Larix > Larix kaempferi. The sequence continues at coordinate 11,850,007 of BSBM01000993.1, forward strand.
TGGGATGTCAATCTCTACTGATTTGCGATTCCACATATCTGGAATTGATGAACCTAATGCTGCTTGGGACAAGTTGGAAACTGTGTTTGGTAAACACAATGAAATTCGAGGTCACCAACTCGAAAATGAGTTGATTTCTTTAAATCCAAGTGACTTTTCATGCATTCAAGATTATTTATCTAAGTACAAAACTCTTAAACTCTTATGTGCAGAATGTAAAATTGAGAGGGAAGACAAACAGTGCATTTATCATATTCTTTCCAAACTTGGACCTGCATATTCTGTTTTTGTATCTACATTTTACTCCATGAAAGCATCCTTGAATGCAGCTAGCTATCAAGAGCCTAGTCTTGAATCCTTTTGTGATTCCCTGATTAGAGAACAAGATAAACTCATTCATCTTGGAATAATCAACAATGCAAATACATCTGGGAAAGCCTTATTGTCCCAACAGAAAGAAAAGTCCAAGCCTCCCAAGAAACAAAATTTTTGCAATAATAAGTCAAACAAGGGTCCCAAACCCTCTCAGTCAGCTCCTTCTTTAAAAAATGACAAAGGATCAAAGCAAAAAGGCAAGAAGACTGAGCGTCATTGCAACTATTGCGGGAAAGATAATCATGATGAATCTAAGTGTTTCAAGAAGATGGCAGCCTTGGAAGCAACAATGAAGAAGCACCACATCAGCCTAGATTCGTCTTTAGAATCTACCTCTCATGGACATGCACTTTGTGCTTCTGGTTATTCTTATAATGCATCTTCTTCTTCTACTTCCAATGAATGGCTCATTGATTCTGGAGCATCTTATCATATGGATAAGGATCAAGCCATCTTTTCTACTATGCATGAATGTAACACCAAACAAATATTTGTTGGTGATGATAGATCTCTAAGTGTTGTAGGAGCTGGAACAGTTCCAGTAGATAATGGTCATTTTAGTGATGTACTATGTGTTCTAAGAATTTTCTGCAATTTGTTATCAGTCTATCAGATCACTCATTCTGGTGAAGGTAAAACTGTGACCTTTACACCTCACCAAGTTGTAATCAAGGATTTTAAAGATCCTCAACAGGTCCTAGCTACCGGAATTGTTGATGATATTACTAGGTTGTATAAGTTTAACAACTTTGGGTCATCACCTTTCCCTTTAGTTTTTGTTGCTCATAGTGATAACTTGAGCAAACTTTGGCATGAGCGATTTGGTCACTTAAATTATCGCTCATTGCAACAACTATGTAAAGAAAATATGGTGACAGGTCTTCCAATGGTATCTTGCAGGGATAGTGTTTGCTCCAGTTGTGTACTCGGAAAACATCATCAGGATAGTTTTGACAAATGTGCCTCTTGGCATGCCTCGGTTCCCTTGGAGCTTGTGCATAGTGACTTGTGTGGTCCTCTTCCATCTGCTTCCTTTTTTGGTTTCAAGTATTTCTTAACTTTCATTGATGATTACACCAGACGCACTTGGGTTTATTTCCTAAAACTTAAGAGCGAAGTATTTAACATGTTCTTGGCCTACAAGGCCCTTGTTGAAAAATAATCTGGTCATCAAATTATTAAGTTAAGATCTGACAATGGAGGAGAATATGTTAACAAACAGTTCACTACTTTTTGCACTGAACAAGGCATCCAACAACAACACACTGTTCCATATACACCACAACAAAATGGTGTAGCTGAGCGGAAGAACCGCACTTTAAAAGAAATGGCTAATTGTATGATCCAATCTAAGGGACTAAGTCTTCAATTTTGGGCTGAAGCCATAAATTGTGCAAATTACATAGTTAATCGCACCCCCACAAAAGCATTACAAGGTATAACACCGGAAGAAGCATGGAGTAAAATTAAACCTGATGTAAGTCACTTTCGTGTGTTTGGTAGTGAAGCATGGGCTCACATTCTGGATGAAAAACGAAAAGCATTGCAGCCTAAAAGTGAAAAGTGCATATTTGTTGGATATTCTGAAGATGTAAAAGGTTATAGAATTATTCAACCACATTCTCATGCTATAATCATTAGAAGAGATGTTAAATTTGATGAAAATCTCTTGGCCTGCGAGCCTAACTCAGCGATTGTGCCATCTTTGGCCTGCGAGCCTGATTCGGCGTTTGTGCCTTCTTCTTATTCTTCCAACTTCCTTGACAGGTTTCCAACTCCAGTTTCTGATGATGACAGTGAGGATGAAAATCCACCTCCGCCTGCTCATGTTCCTCCAGTTGCACCAGCACAAGTGCTTCCTCGATGGGTCCGTTCAACATGTGAAGCAGCTGGTGATCTTGTCAGTGATCCTAGAGATCAACGTCGAACACGTTCTCAGTTTCAGCGAGCCTCTTCTCTTTTGGCTCAAGTTTCCGAGAATCATGATCCAGAAACTTTTGCAGAAGCTTTAGGGAATCCAGATTGGGATGCATCCATGGATGAAGAATATCGTTCCTTAATGGCGAACGATACTTGGGATCTTGTACCTCTTCCAAAAGGAAGAAAAATTGTCAGATGTAAATGGGTCTACAGAACTAAGTATGCATCAGATGGAAGTGTTGAAAGACTTAAGGCAAGGTTAGTTGCCAAAGGTTTTTCTCAAGTTGAAGGGATTGACTACAATGAAACCTTTGCTCCTGTCGCCAAAATGAACTCCATCCGCCTTGTTCTTTCCCTTGCAACCTTACACAATTGGGAAGTCCATCAAATGGATGCCAAGTCTGCCTTCTTACATGGTGATTTACAGGAGGAAATCTACATGGACCAACCTCCTGGCTATGTTCAGAATAACTCTAGCCTTGTCTGTCGCCTTAAGAAATCCTTATATGGCCTTAAGCAAGCTCCTAGAGATTGGTATGCCAAAATGGATAACTTTCTCCTTGACACTGGTTTTTCTAGATGCCATTCTGACCCCAGTGTCTATACCAAGAAAGTAGGAAACCATCTCATCATACTTGTTCTATATGTTGATGACCTTATTCTTACTGGTAGTGACCCTAAGCTTATAACCCATGTGAAATCCAGTCTTAAACAAAATTTTGAAATGTCAGACTTAGGACATTTGCATTATTTTCTTGGTCTCCAAGTCCTGCAAACCAAAGAAGGAATCTTTCTTTCTCAGTCTAAGTATGCTTGTGACCTTCTTCGACACTTTCACATGGAAGATTGTACACCAGCCCCTTCTCCCTTTCATTCTGGAGTCAAACTTTCTGCCACTTGTACTTCACCTGAAGTAGATGCCACCTTGTATTGTCATCTTGTTGGTAGTCTTTTATACTTGACTCATTCCCGTCCTGACCTTTCCTTTGCCGTTGGTCGAGTTGCCCGTTATATGCAAACACCTCATGAAAGTCATTGGAAAGCAGCTAAAAGAATACTTCGATATATTCGAGGTACAGTTCAGTTTGGGATTCATTACAGTACAGGCGGGAAACCTTTGTTGGTTGGTTTCACTGATTCAGATTGGGCCGGCGATCCTGATGATCAAAAGTCTACTGCAGGTTATGTTTTCAGTCTGGGATCTGGACCTATTACTTGGGCTTGTAAGAAACAACAAGCGCTTGCTCTTTCTTCAGCAGAGGAAGAATATCGAGCAGCAGTTAATGCCAGTCAGGAAGCTTTATGGCTTCGACAGATCCTTTCAGAGTTTGGATTCGAGCAGTAGAACCCTACTCCACTTTGGTGCGACAATCAAAGTGCCATCAAGCTTGCTAAAGATCCAGTTCTACATCAATGCAGCAAACACATTGAGCTACATATGCACTTCATCAGAAATCTTGTTCATGATCGTGTTCTTGAAGTGCTCTTTTGCCCTACAGATGATCAAGTTGCAGACATCTTCACCAAGTCTCTTACAGAAGCGAAGTTTTCTAAACTTTGATCTATGTTAGGAGTTCAGGAACTTGTCATTAAGGGGGGATAGGCTCTAATGCCTCCTTCCTTCTCCTAATAGTGTCACTTTTGTAAATCATTCAATCCTATCCCAAGTTGTTCTTAAGGGGGTATGTTAGGATATTTAGACACTTAGGAGTTAGTTAAGATCAACTTGTGTAATATATCCGTTAGGGATAGTGTGTTTCTTTAGTATGCATTAGTATGCATTTGTAAATGCTTAATCCGACGATCACGATATGTTCCCGACATAGAGTGATCTGACGGCTCAACTTCTCTTAGATCAAACCTAACCTTGATCCGTGGCTTAAAACCCAATTGGTCCATGATCTCTATTTAAAGAGCATGGAGGTTCATTGTTTAGTTGATCGATTATGAGAAGCTCATTTGTAACTTTCTTTCTTTGCATAATAAATTGTCCCGTAGAAGCTATTTGGCCGGGGCCGTGGAGTGTTTCCCTCAAGAGGGTTTAAACCACGTCAAAACATCGGTGTGTTGATCTGTGATCTATTTATGTGAAGTGGTTGCTCTTGGTGTTCAGTCCTTTGGTAGTACCCTGTGTACCCGAACATTCCGTAGCCAAGAAACAGAGAACGATTAGAGTCTGTGTTGATTACCGTGACTTGAACAAATCTTGTCCAAAGGACAACTACCCAACTCCGTTCATTGACCAGATCATCGATAAATACACTGGGAGTGTCATATTTTCATTTATGGATGGCTTTTCCGGCTATAATCATATCGAGGTACTCCTAGCGGACCAACACAAAATGGCCTTTATCTGCCCATGGGGAATCTTTGCATATCGAAAGCTACCTTTTGGCCTAAAAAATGCTGGGGCAACTTTTCAACGGGCGATGTTGTACGCATTTCACGATATCAAACATATTGTAGAGCCATATCTTGATGACCTTCCCACTCATTCTCAGACCAGGGAAGATCATCTTGATCACTTAGGCGCCGTTTTTTCAAGGTGCCGTCGCTACAATATTCGTTTGAATCCGCATAAATGCGTCTTTTGCGTTGAAGCCAGAAAACTTTTAGGATTCATAATATCGAAAAGCGGCATACAATTCGACCCTGCGAAGGTAGAAGCTATTCTAGGCCTGCCTTCCCCCACGAACATACCAGAACTTCAAAGTTTGCAGGGGCACGCAAACTTTCTCCGCCATTTTATTTGCAATTTTGCCGAGATAACAAAAGGCTATATGAGGCTTCTAAAGAAGAATACCCCATTCATTTGGGATGACGAAGCCCAACGCTCCTTTAATCATCTAAAGGCGGCCTTAACTAAAGATCCTGTGATTCAACCCCCCAATTACACACGAGATTACATTATTTATCTCACAGCTTCGATTTCCACCATCAGTATGGTGTTAGTCCAAGAAGATAATAATGACATAGAACATGTGGTATACTATCTTAGTAAGAGTCTTCTCGACTCCGAAACTCGCTATTCACATGTTGAAAAACTGGCTCTAGCAACAGTTTTTGCTGTCCAGAGGTTTCGTCATTACATTCTACTCCGCCAGACCACTGTCATAGCGGATTTCAATCCAATGTATTATATCCTCACACGTCAAGTGCTTGGGGGAAAATATTCTCGTTGGATTGTCATCCTACAAGAGTTTGACTTGGAATTTGCCAAAGCCAAATCCAAGAAGTCTTTGGTCTTTGCCGAGTTGATTTGTAACTTGCCCCATGTTACTGAGCAACCTGAGCCCATCGATTCTCTTCCCAATGAATCGTTGTTCCTCATTAGCACGTTCGACCCATGGTACGGGGATATTTTATTATATCTCCAAACCCAACGTTTCCACCCCAACCTCAACCGCGATGAACATCGACGTATCCGACACCATGCCAAGTACTACCTTATAGTCAACGATACCCTTTACCATCGTGATGTTGATACCGTTCTTCGACGTTGTTTGAATTTAGACGAGGCCGAACACTTTCTTAATGACTACCACACTGGAGCATGTGGTGGTCATCTCTCTGGGATGGCTACGACCCAGAAGATACTGTAAGCGAGATATTTCTAGCCCTCGATTTTCAAATACTGCATTGAAATGGTTAAGAAATGTCCACCCTGTCAATTCTTTCATAGTAAAACATGCTCACATCCTACTCCACTCCATCCTGTTATTACCGTCGGCCCCTTTTCCAAATGGGGCATAGATTTCATGCACTGTAAGCCCACTTCAGTCGAGGGGCATAGCTATGTCATAGTAGCTATCGACTATTTCACAAAATGGCTTGAAGAAATGCCTACTTATGCTGAAGATGACAAAACAGTAGCACAGTTCATATTCAACCACATTATAGCTAGGTTTGGTGTCCCACAATCCATCGTGACCGATCATGGCTCCCACTTCAGGAACCATATGATTGAAGAGTTGAGCACCAAGTTGGGTTTTCGTCATGAAACCTCAACCCCGTACTACCCACAGGATAATGGCCAAGTCGAAGCCATTAACAAAGTTTGAAACGCATGATTTAGCGAATTGTGGGTACTCATAAGTCCAATTGGCACTCAGCTCTTCTTTCGGCATTATGGGCATACCGAACCTTAGTGAAAAGTGCTACCGGGTTCACACCATTCCAACTGGTGTATGGCCTAGAAGCCATCTTACCAATTGAATGTGAAATCCTGTCACTTAAGATAGCCATAGAGCTACTTCCCCATACCACTTCTGAAGAAGAATGGTTTCTATACCTAGCCAAGCTAGATGAAACTCGCTGAGACGCTGCTTTAGCCAATGAAGCTCATAAAAAACACGTCAAAGCACAGTATGACAAATCCGTTCAACCTCGGGTTTTCAACGAAGGTGACCTCGTACTCACATATGACCAAAAGCATTACAAACTTGGAAAAAGAAAGCTAGAGTCCATGTGGTACGACCCCTTCGTTGTAAAATGTGTTTTGGAGAAAGGAGCCTATGAACTTGTCGATTGTGATGGCACACCGTTGGCACGGCCCCGCAATGGGCTGTACCTCAAGCATTTCTACACGTAGGTTCATCCTGTGCGAGATACTTTTGTACATATTGTACTTAGTTTGTTTTCATTTATCTTTTTGTATGCACGCACGGATCTCATGCATCCATTCTTACCTTAACTTGTGCTTTTATGCACAGATGTCTGCCTACTATGGATTCGCCGACGGTGCGAGCTGAAACACCTGGAACCTTGCTTCCACAGCATGGGTAATTTATTCTCCCACTGACAAGTCGTTATCTTCAGGAGCCGCTTGCTTGTGTCCCGCAACCAACAATATTGCAGAGTACCATGCAGTCATTGGACTCTTAACAGAGGTTGCTTCCTTCGGAATTGACTCCCTATCGGTCTTTCTAGACTCCCAACTCGTGGTTTCCCATCTGAATCGTGTTTACGCAGTCCGCCATCCTATCCTACTTCACTTATTTCAAAGGGTACGCCTCTTGGAACAATCTTTCAATTATATTTCATATCAACACATACCAAGGGAATTCAATTGTGTAGCTGATTCATTAGCTAATTACATTTTGGATTGGCATCTAGCCCATACATAAAAAAATACATCATAAAATGAACACACACATCATTGTAAATAAATAGATCATAAAAATAGGTCCATGTATATATATCACTGCATATAAAAATGTTTTTCCCAAATACATAAAGTTTTTGTTCAAAAGAAAAAATTTGGGATCCAATCCCATACAAAAATTTGGCTCTCAAGCCTACATATCGTGTACATGCTGTAAAAGATAAACACTACTATCTAAGGAGATCTAGGAGATCTATCGGCCTCCTCATAATCCTTGCGCTGCTGATGGTAGCAAACTATAGCCCGAGCCACCCTACAAAGGAGTTGGCCAATACGCCTAGGCACACCTATGGTATGCCGCTGAAGATGTAGAGGAACGTCATCTATCCTCATAGCCGAAACCCCATGGGTTAAACCCTGTAAGTTTCGATCTATGTCTCGGACCCCTCCTGCCTTGTCCGTGTCTTCTTCCTCGTCCGAAGCAACTCGGTGCTCGTTTCCGCCTTGACGCAACGGCGAGTATCCTGCAGGCCTCTGTGGTCCACGATCTGCGACATGCACATAAATATATATTAAAATCTTTTTTACACATTCTCAAAAATAATTAAAAATCATATATTTAAAAAATTAAAAAATACATTAATGAAGGTCATACCTGAGTTATCCCAATCCTCATCCTCCGGCAATTCCAAGTCTATGTCCTCGCGGAAGTCCACCCCCGCATAGGGGTAGTCCTCGATCATCACGATCTGTTCCTCGAGCCATGATAAGATGTCCTCACCAAAATCCAAACATTGTGGCCCCCTGAGCTGTCCTACATACTCACTCCATCGAGCCATCCGTGGCTCGGTAGGTGGACGGGCGGGCATAGTCAGCTGCAAACGCAACAGTGGCACCCTCTCCAAGAAGAAGGTGACCAAAATGCTCCCGTACCCAAATTGAGAGTTCTCTCTATTCCTACACTTGTTCACTTGCTCCTTGAGATTGGTCAATACTGCTTCACACCGGTTGAATAGTGTTCGTGCTATACAATCCATAGCAAGATTCATTTGTGTACGAGATGCCTGATGGGGACTCATACTCCCTGCTGCATGTGTGATGGTGAACAACATGGTTTTTAAAGGAAGTTCCACAATATCCTTAATGACCACCTTGATGCTTTTCTTCCCCGAACCTTGACGACAATAAAGAGCAATCAAAGCATCAGTGCTCGCCTCGGAGTTGGTGAACCCTGTAAAATTCACCCAGTCCCATCTCTTTGAGAGACCCGTGAGGAAATAAATATCCCCGAGTTCAATCTCGAGGGTATGTACTCCAACCCGGAAAGCTTGAATGTCGGGGTCCCACATTTGTATAATGTGGGTGAGAAGTTTTTCTTGCTTGCGGATACCTTTGGTTTTGAAGAATTTCAACAACCCACATTCCCACAGTGCAGTCAAGGTTGCTTGGTCATCTTCAGCCAATAAATCATCCACTTCATGCTCCCTTTCTTTCCAGCTAACCATTTTGCTTCAAACAAATTGAAAACACCTGCAAAAATCCACAAGAAGCATTCATCAACAACTTGAAAGCCTGATCTCAGGAAAAAATTGAGGAAAGCTACATTTTTTTCCCTAACTTTCGCCACTACCACGCCTGGGGGAAAGCTGACTGCGCAGCACTGCGCCCTTGTTTTACCCTATAGAGCAGTACTATCTGTTACTACCACGCTTCCTGATATAGAGAGTGCGTGGTGGTCTCAAGGGAAAAAAAATCCTATTAGGGCCTACCCAAAAATTAATTCTTTCCCACTGAAATTAAGTTTTCTACCTATGAAATGAAAGAGGGGCTTGAAAGCTCTTACCTGGCGCAGACGGCTGTTGAAACGGTGCTCCGAATCTCCAAATATGAACTCTTGAAGTTTTCGCTCTTCAATGGGTAAAATTTCCTCTTTGGGCAAATGCACAAGTGAAATGGTAACTTTCCATATTTACCTCTTCCTTATATAACTTTTTCACTTATTTTTTACTCATTATTTTATCTAATTAAATTAAAACCCATTTCACATTGCTAATATCTGGTTCCATGAGCCTTTTTTGACAGGGTCTCCTTTAAAGACATTCACACTGGCGTTCATTTATTTATTTGACCTTCATTTTGAGCCTACTTTATCTTTTTCGTGCTTTGGATTAAAACTTGAAAAAGAATCCAAGCGCTTTTTACACTTGGGTCGTGCTTGTCAAACTCAAGTAAACGGTGCCAAGCTTAGTCAACTTTACTCGTGCTCGTTAAACGATGAGGAAAGTATTATTTTGGTTGTATTTTAATCTTTTTTCGGACCAGAATAATTAAAAATTACAAAAAAGACCATTGGAGTTCTTTTTAAGCTCTTTTCAAGACTCCCTCATTTCGAAAAGATTGCCAAGTGATCTTGTCTCTTTCACACTTGTAAAAGTATTTGAAAGGTTGTCTATTCGGTGATAGGTTACCCCTTTTTCGGCTCTTTTAGACTATTTATGAGAAAGGTATACCTTAGTCAACCTTCTACTGGGAGAGTTCTCTCGGGAATTGTTTTACACTTTTCGGGATCGAGGGACTAAATTTATGAAAAAGTACACTTTGGAGCCTCCTTTAAGTTTTTCAGGCTCTCTAAATGTGAAAAACTACCGAGTTTTCCTTCCTTGGACTCGTTAAAATTTGACATCGAAGGACCCATCTTGGGACAAACCCCTCCTTTCTCAGGTTCGTAAAACATGTGAGATCAGACTCTTCAAGCTCGTAAAACAACAAAGAGGTACTCGTCCATCATGTCGGGGGAAAATGGGAAACAAGTCGAGTTTATTTTGTTGGTAGCTTGTCAGTCGTCACTTTTGAACATGGCATGTGTCTGTCCCTTGTCTATTTTTGGGTATCTAGTCTTGCTGAGTTATGGTCATCATCCCGAGTCATCTCTTAGGCCACGATCCTACTCGTTCGGTGTCTATCCTCTACTATCAATAATCCCTGCTGCCAAGTCCTACTTCATGCCGTTATATGTTCAAAGGGTTGATTTTTTCAGAGTCATTCATTATGTCAGACCTCCACTATGTAAGTACATGTTCTATTGTTTCATCGTCCTATACTATCTTTCATCCCGATTTCATGTCGATGATGTGGGAATCATGATGACCCACCTTCGACGAGTCTATTCCTGTTGATGCCAAATCACTATCCGGGAATTGGACTTAGGAATCAACCACTAGTACCTTGGTACCTGCATGCCTCAATGGCAGGTTCCCTCGTGTTCGACAGTAGGATTACATCATTGGCCTCTGATCGAACGATCTCTAGAATGCTTGACATCAACTCATTCATTCGCATTTCCTTCAGATGTACTATAGATACCTTGGGGATCATCGTCATCATTGGTAATTCCCCTCGCATTTGTTAACGATTCACATCATTACCAGTAATCAAATGGTTTCTACCATGTTCGACTTCAACACCTTGTAATCACATGGTTAGATTCGTATCATTTGCGATCGAGTAGAAGACCTTGGACGCACCTTTGTACTTTGATTGCGTCCAAGTTGCGATAGAGATGTCCTCTGTATTGTCACACAGATCCACTTTTGTATTGGTCGTGGCTGTGTCATTACTGTCTCATGGATCTACGCTTGTTCATAGTAGCCATGATTTGTCTACAGTCTATATCATCTCAGTACTCATGGATCTGCAATGTATTGGTCGGCAGCCATGCTTTGAGTCAATTGTTTCCGAGCATGGGAATTCCCGCCTCGGTGGTATATATCTGACATTTTGTTTATATTTCAACTCCTCGTTGCTCCCCTTGATGCTATCTCTGCACAGTATTTGTAAAGTCTTTCGGCCATCAGTCGCTTCTGACCTCACACTTTAGGGGGCATCTGTTATACCTCTATATTTCATAGTGTCGCACCGTCACCTTTGACGACACTTCCCCAAACTACATAAAACACCTAGAAGGGGAAAAATGATGATGACCCATGAAGACAAACCTATCCTGTCAGGAATCAACCCAAGTGAGACTTCATATACCTATACTACCGCTCCTTTCTCAAGCTTAGGGGTGTGGTAGTCCCCACTACCATGCTATGCCTTGTCCCTTCTATGTGGTACTACCATGTTTTTCTCAGTTGTAGGGGTGCGATAGTCCCTTTTTAGCCCTTTTTCCATGGCTTGTGGAATCTTGACCTTCAAGATATTTTTGAGGATTGGTATCCCTGATTCGATCCTAACTCACCTTCTCATATTAGTGGGTCTAATCCACTAAATACTCCCAAGATCCATTCTTCTCTCTTGTTGGTTAATCCTTTTACACACTATAAGAGATAAGCCTTCCATGAGCAAAGGGGAGGACTCTTTGAGATATCAAACCTATGGTCTGAGATCTTTGTGGAGATAGCCAGAGGAGAAAGCACTTGGAGCTAGGAGTTGGCTTGGACATCAAGCAACCATTGTAAGTGACTTCAAGTTTGTAATAAAACATAACTTGTCTTGTTTCCCAAATCGTGTATGTTGATCTTGTTTCAATCATATGATTTGCTTCTACTATAGATTTAGATTCTAACATATATTTCAGATTGCTAGAAGATTGTATGTGCTTGTACCTTGGTTCATTCTAGCAGGTTTTTTCGTGAGGACTTGAAGATTGGAGCAACAATTAGGACGAGCGATTAAATCAAAGGTCAGTCAGATCTCTTCCATTTCTTCCATCATTATGGTATTGAAATATTTGTTTGGATATAGGAATTCAAGGTAGCATTTGTTATCTTTTTGTCTTAGTTTAGAGTAAGTTAAGTCTACTTTAACCTAAGAGAGTTTCTACCTATCCGTAGGGAGAAATATCTACAACACGCATGAGGAGCTATCAGTAGTTAGTGGAGCTCAAACTAGTCTCAGTAGGTGCCTATCTAAGTGCTTCAGTTAGTTAACTGATCAATCATCCCCTGAATCAAGGAATTGAGTCATCAACCAACTAACTAATTGAAGTAAATACTAAATAGGTGGAAGAAGGCGCACATGTTCTCTAGTGATGAAAAAAGAGCGCATCAATGGCTAGGAGGGCTAGAACTGGATAGAAATAGGCTCCTGGGGGATGAAAAATAATGACTAGGTGCTGGGATACTACCATACTAATGACTGGATGCATGCAGAATTACATGCAGGCATTCAAAATAAAAAAATGATGGTGAGAATATTCCAACACCCCCCTGCAAGCTATACTATGAGGTAGTAACTAAAAAATAAAAAGTAGGGACCTGGTGACTGAGACCAAAGGTCACCCCGTACAATCAATCTAAATAAAAAAAGTGAGGAAAGAGGGAAAAACCAGTGGAAAGAAATCCCTCCCTCAAAATATACTGAAGGGTGCTAATGTTAGCATATCATCACTCACCCCGGAAGGAGGCAAGTGTCCTTCTTTTACAAAGAAGGATCAATCGAACTGAAATGGATCAGTAATGTGAGAAGGATGAAACCTTCCATTTTGATAATCTGATTTGGTTCTCCGTCGATCAGCTGGATCACCAACAAGATCTAAGGCAGATCTGAGAGTAGTGGCTTCCCATCTCAGAAGAGGAGGATCATCAGTTGACAGATCATCAGGTTCTTGTGGAACTGAATATCCCATTCGCTCATCTTCTGAACCAGTTTCTAGATATCCAGGTTCTTGTGGATCTAGATCTAGAATTTTCTCTTCATCATCATCACTCTCATACCTTGAATCTAAACTGTCATGTGATGAAGATTCGCTCTCTTGAAGCTCATCAAGCAGTGGAGGTATAGTAGGAAATCTCTCTTGCTCAACTGGATGAGCATCATGAAGAGGCCATTCCTCAAACTGTTAACTCCTATAAAGGAATGTGGTCATAGTATAAGGATCAAGAAGCTTGTAGGCCTTTGCATTCAATGAATGACCCACCATGATACACTCTCTGTTTTGTGGATCTAGCGCTATCCTTTTATCATCTGGAATCCTTGTCCATGCTCTAGATCCAAATACTCTCAGATGAGACACATCAGGTTTGTATCCCATCCATGCTTCAAAAGGAGTCATGTATTTGAGTCCTTTGTGAGGATCTTTGTTCTGAAGATAGGAGGCATAGTTAATGGCTTCTTCCCAAAGACTAGGGTGCAACCCTTTCGACTTTAGCATGCAGGTAGCCATTCCCCAACATAATGGATGGTCCAACAGTAGATTTGAATCTAGTTAAGAGATTCTTGGAGGAAGACATATTCCTAGATGCTCCAGAATCTATGATGAAGGAGGATTGAGTTGATGCACCTACCATGATGGCATGGCATCTCTCTTTGTTTTCAGATCCAGATGGTTCACTCTCTTTCTTTTTAGCACATGCAGGTACTGGAAGATTATTTTTTTCAAGAAGTGAAGCCATGCCATCTATGGCCTTCTTCATACATGAGCTCTCAAGATGATATCCTCGATTACAGTATGTGCACTTGGATTTTCCCTTCTGAGTGTGCTTGTCCTTCTTAGGATTTGAGGCTCCATCTGATTGTATGGGAGCCTCCTTGTGCTTTGTATCATTGGACTTTCTATCAGAATTTTTTTGTTTTCCTTTTCCATTCGCTCTTCTCATCTCAATGGCTGCAAGAGCTGAATCCAACTTGGTTTTTATCACTCCCATGTGTACTGGCTTCTCCTCCTCAAGAGTTAGAGATTGGATGAAGTATTCAAGCGAAGGGAATTTCCATTTTGGAATGGAAAATATTACTGACTAGAAGGTCGAAACAAACACTGAATAAGAAGGGCCTAGATTCTATAGGATGGCAAGGACGAGTTGCTTTTATTCCTTCTCAATCCCATGCCTCTTCAACTGTGAAATTAAGTTCTTGAATTTGTTGAGAAATTGAGTGATAGTTTCGAAACTGCTTGGGCTCATGGAGATGATCTCATTTTCTAGTTTATGCCCCTTCAAATCATATTTCTGGCCAAGGAGGGATTTGAGCTTGTAAACCAAACCTCCTTTGGAGTGTTCAAATCGATAACATGAAAGTGAAAATCTTCAGAAATGCTGAGTAGCAAAAGTCCTACTGCTTCATCAAGCTTGTCTAAGTACTTGGATTCCTCTACTGCACCAGTGGGCTCAACTGCAGAGCCATTCACCAATTTGGAAAGGCTCTTCAACTTCAAGAAGATGTCCATTTTAGCCTTCCATTCAAATTAGTTGAATGAATTCAACTTGAGATCCATAATGCTGCAGAATTCGAAGTTGAAAGAGCGGGATTCCTACAAAACAAATGAGAATTATGAAAAGAAGATCTGCTACAATTCAAATTGAACACTGCCTTAGGACACTGAGCACATGTGACTAAGTCCTTCACACTTAGCTAGACCTCACTGTATTTCTCCAGTGAATTCAAGGCAATAGCACCATGATTTGTTGTGGAAACTCAGAGGCTTCTGGTGCTCAATGAAAGACAACTACTCAAGGAATTGTTGCAACTCCTACTGCTGAAGTTAGAATAGCTATTGTCATCTCTGATACCATGTGCTCTTTTGTGAATAAGATCACTCAACAGTAGAAGACCTCACTAGAATTTACTCATGTAGTGCATACAGAAGAAGAATCAATGTTGAATCAATAATCACTCATTACACAAAAAATGGAGAAAAACTGTTGTATCATACATCATCTGTAAGATGACACTTTGTAATGTGAATAATAACTAAATACAATCAATGAGATTCGAATGCCACTAAGTTCATTTGAATTCTCCTCAAAGTGGCTTGGATAGCATTAGAGACATCATCCAAACCAGTGGCAGTGGTCATAAAGGTCAATTAGTCAGTCAAATGAGTCTAACTAAGTCTAACTGAGTGTATGGGAACTGCTGTAGGGAAGGAGACTCCAATGTGGGCACATGAGGAGATTTCAGTAGTAAATGGAGCTCAAACTAGTCTCAATAGGTGCCTATATAAATGATTCAGTCATTTAACTGATTAATCATCCCCTGAATCAAAGAACTGAGTCAACAACCAACTAACTAACTTAAGTAACCCCTAAATAGGTAGAAGAAGGCACACATGTTCTCCAGTGATGAAAACAAGGGCGCATCAGTGGCTAGGAGGGCTAGAACTGAGCAAAAACAGGATCCCAGGGGATGCAAAATAAGGACTATGTGTAAGGAGACTACCATACTAATGATTGGATGCATGCATATGACTCGATGCATGAAGAATTGCATGTAGACATGAAAAATACAAAAATGATGGTGAGAATATTCTAACATGTTTTTTGGCCAACTCATCCTCCAAGATGTTTCTTCCTTCCAAATTATGGATTTGGAATGATTTTCCATCACACATCACTATCTGATCACTAAATCAGAAATTCGTGAGCCTTTGGAGTTACTTGGAGAACACACTTACCACCTAGGGGTTTTTGCATTAGTTTAGTAAGTATGCTTTTGTGAGGATTCGAATGGAATCCTTATGCATTCGAATCTCTGATGTAATTCTATATATTGATAGCCTATTACTTGCCCAAGGTTGGCTGATGTATTATTATTCATGAGAGTAATTCTGTTTGCATCATATGTGACTGTTTTTCAATGTTTTTGACTAGTTGTGTGAGAATTACTTGTGAGAGTTGTAATTTCTTGATCAGATCTTGGTGTGAACTAAATTTCACATGGTATCAGAGCTATTAAGCTATTCTTTTCTCCATTGATTGTCTTGCAGGATCCAACCAGTCTCAAGGAGGGCACATTCAATCATCTACAGAGCGCATTCAATCACCCATAGGGTGCAACAAATCATCTTGGGGCGCACCCAAACCACTCTAAAAGCTATTTCAGAGCTACCATGGATCAGTCACATCATACCATCCTCACTCCATTGAATTATTTTGACTGGAAAGCACAGATGGAGATCATGTGTGAGGAGCAAATGCCTCTACAGGGTGACTATGGCAACTAAGACTGAGCCAACCTTAGTAATTGAGAAATCAAAGTGGCATAATTGAAGAGATGAAGCCTATGGTCTCCTGTGTCTCACTACATCCAAAGATATTTTATTTCATCTAGATGGTCTTACCTCTCCCAATGAAGTTTGGATAAAGCTTCAAGAATTGTTTGGCAAGACAGATGAATTAAGAGGCCACCAACTGGATAATGGACTTGTTTCATTGAGTCCTCAGAATTTCGAGAACCTCTAGGATTTTTTCTCAAAGTTCAAGTCACTTGTTCTACAGTTGAAGCAATGTGGAATTGATGCAATTTTTCTTGGCCATTCTCTCCAAGATTGGATCAGATTATTCAGTATTTGTTTCGACCTTCCATGCCACAAGGAAGGCAATTCAAAACTGGAAGAGCCCCACACTCTCAGAATTCATGGAGTCTCTTAAGGAGATGGCCACATGCATGCTTGAGGCCAAGTATTTGTATCCAAGACTTTGGGATGAGGAAATAAATTGTGCCACATATATTCAGAATAGAGTTCCTCACAAAGAACTAAAAGGAATCACTCCTTTTGAGGCTTGGACCGGGCACAAACCTGATATTTCTCATTTCAGGATTTTTGGCTCCAAGGCTTGGGCTAGAATTCCACTTGAGAAGAAGAGGGCTATGTAGCCCCAAATACAACCATGTCTTTTTTTTGGATATTCAGAGGACTCCAAAGGCCACAATTTTTTGAACATGGCCACTAAAAAATCCTTCATTGAAAGAAGTGTTCAATTCGAAGAAGAGCTCTCTCAGAATGTTGAAATTGGAGAACCCTCTATTCCACAACCTGAAGATGTAAGTGATGTTTCTCTTGAATTATTTTATTATGATATTTCTTATGATGAATACCATTTTATTACATATCCTAATTCACCAACAAGGCCTAAATGGGATACTAATACTTTGCAAGCAACTAGTGGGAAATCCTTAGGATACTAGGAGGACTAGATCACAATTTGAGAATGCTCTCAATGTGAATGATCCTTACTTATCTGAGAGGTGATATATGATGGTGGATTTTTATCCTTAGACATATGATGAAGACTCACATGACCCAATATGGTACAATGCTATGGATGAGGAGTTTCATTCACTGTAAAAGAATGAGACATGGGAACTAGTCAAGCCCCCCCCAGGAATAAAATTGGTAAGGTGTAAGTGGATCTACAAAACCAAGTGTGCAGCTGATGGTGCAGGAGTGAAATATAAGGCTAGGATGGTGGCATAGGGCTTCTCCCAAGTCCATGGGCTTGAATACAATGATACTTTTGCACCAGTTGCGCATAAGGATTCGATAAGACTAGTTTTAGCAATCTTTGCATCCAATCGCTGGGAAGTGCATCACATGGATGTCAAGAGTGCATTACTACATGGGGATATTGAGGAGGATATTTATATGCAGTATCCATAAGGATATACATCTGATATTAACTATGTGTGCAGGTTTAGGAAGTCCTTATATGGTCTTAAGCAATCCCCTAGGGCTTGGTATGCCAAAATAGACAACTTTCTCTTGTCACAATATTTTGTGAGATGAAAATATGATCTTAATGTTTACATGAAGCTGATTGATGGCTCAATTATTATTATTGTTCTATATTTTTACGACCTACTAATAACAGGTAGCTCTACTGATCAAATTGCTTCATTAAAGACTGCTTTGCATCAAGCTTTTTCCATGACTGACTTGGGAATTCTTAAGCAATTTTTGGGGCTTGAGATTTCTCAAACTGAGAATGGAACTAAGGTATCTCAGTCCAAATATGCATATGACATGCTAAATAAGTTCAATATGGCTTATTGCAAGCCTTCAAAGACTCCTTTCCTTTCAGGAGTTATACTTGAAGAAGCAGAATCTACACCATTGGTGAACAACACCTTGTATAGGAAGCTTGTCGGCAGCTTGTTATACTTGACTCATACTCGACCTGATATTGCATATGCAGTGAGTGTGGCCTCAAGATACATTGATCAGCCACATGAGGTTCATTGGAGGGATGCAAAAATAATATTGCATTATGCGCAAGGAACCAAGACTGATGGGATTCACTATGTTGCAGATTCTAGCCTAGATCTTCTTGGCTTTACTGACTCAAATTGGGATGGTGATAGCCTTGACAGAAAATCCACATCTGGATTTGTATTCATGCTTGGAGGTGGTCCTATTTTATGGTCTAGCAAGAAATAGAATGCAATTTAACTATCTTCAGCAGAGGCCGAGTACAAAGGAGCAGTGAATGCTGCTACTCAGTGTGCGTGGTTGCATGGTATTCTTTCAGAGTTTGAGATTTCCTTTAGTACTCCTATTGTCATCTTCTGTGAAAATCATAGTGCTATAAGGGTCTCAAGTAATCCAGTACATAGACAAAGGACCAAGCATATTGAGATCCATATGCACTACATCATGAGTTTGGTGCATCACCAAATCGTTGATTTGCAGTATTTCCCAACAAGTGAGCAAACTGCAGCCATCTTCACCAAATCTTTTACTGAGAAGAATTTCAACTATCGTAGATCACTGCTTGGGATGGTTGAACATGTGGTGGAGTGAAGGATTGATCAACAAACTTTCAATTTTGATTATGTCCATTTTTTAAGGGAGGTTTTTCCCATGAGGTTTTCCTTTTTTCCTTGTTTCATGGACAAGTCAGTATTGTACAGGGTGACTATGTCTTATTACTGGGCCCTAGTTCTTTTTTATTTCTGATATTTAGCACATAAATTCAGAGTTATGGGGGGGTGTTGGAATATTTAAAACCCACATATATGTCATTTAATGCCTTAGTTTCATTAATTAATCATTTCATGATTAATTCCTATGTATTAGACTAGGGAGTTGGCTAAAACACCATTGTGTGGACCACAAGTCATCATTATGTGGACCACAAGCTTCCTAAACCCACTAGAGTGAATTCCTGGAGATCCTGGATTATATTTTGTCTATTTTTAGACAATTCTGCATTAGAAAGGCACATTAGCTTCTTTGACTGCTTTTTACCACTTTTTGGTGAAAGGTAAAAGCTAGTTGACTAGTAGAAATATTTTTTGGCCAACTCATCCTCTAAGATGTTTCTTCCTTCCAAATTCTAGATTTGGAATTATTTTCCATCACATATCACTATCTTATCACTAAATGAGAAATTCGTGATCCTTTGGAGTGACTTGGAGAACACACTTTCCACCTAGGGGGGTTTTGCATTATTTTAGTAGGTTTGCTTTTGTGAGGATTCAAATGGAATCCTTATGCATTCAAATCTCTGATGTAATTCTATATATTGATAGCCTATTACTTGCACAAGGTTGGCTGATGTATTATTATTCATGAGAGTAATTTTGTTTTCATGTTGGAATATTCTCACCATCACTTTTGTATTTTGCATGCTTGCATACAAATCTGCATGCATCCAGTGATCTGCATACAAATGAATGCATCTAGTCATCATATTGGTGGTATCCCCAACACCTAGAGCCTATTTTCATCTCCCTAGAGCCTCTCTTCATCCCTCGGTATCCCTCCTACCTACCTGATGTGCCTTGTTTTCCTCACTTGGCTCACATGTGCACCTTATCTCACCTACCGGGAGTTTAACAGTCAGTTAGAGCATTTATTGTCTATTTGGTGCATTTATTGCTCACTTTAACTACTTGTAGCTCCCAATTGTCTATTTTGGAGTGCCACTTGACCTTCTGACATCCTCATGTGCCCTCCTTAGAGTCTCCATCCCCTGATTTGTGCTCACATGGTTCAGTTAGACTCAGTTAGAATCATTGGACTGACTATTGACCATTTATGACTGCCACTACTGACTGGATGATGTCTCCAATGTTATCCAAGCTACACAATGAGGATGATTCGAATGAACTCTTGGTTAATTCGAATTCTATTGATAGTTATTGTATTGTATTCAGTTATTATTCATTATTCAAAGTGCGATCTTACGACTGATGTATGAAACAACAGGTTTTCTCCATTTTTTTGTGTAATGAGTGTTAATTGATTCAGTGCTTCTTCTTCTTCTTTATGCACTACATGAGTAAATTCTAGTGAGGTTTGCTACTGTTGAGTGATCCTACTTTTGAAATATTACATGGTATCAGAGATGACAACAGCTATTCGAATTGCAGCAGTAGTTGCAACAATTCCTTGAGCAACTGTTTTTCACTGAGAACCAGAAGCCTTTGAGTTTCCACAACAAATCCTGGTGCTATTGCCTTGAATTCACTGGAGAAATCCAGTGAGGTCTATCCAGGTGTGAAGGAGTTAGTCACATGTGCTTAGTGTCCTACGGCAGTGTCCAATTCGAATTGCAGCAGATCTTCTTTTCATAATTCTCATTTGTTTTGCAAGAATCTCCCCCTCTTAGCTTCAAATTATTCAATATCATGGATCTCAATTTGAACTCATTCAACTACTTCGAATGGAAGGATAAAATGAACATCTTATTGAAGTCAAAGAGTCTTTCCAGAGTGGTGAATGGCTCAGCAGTTGAGCCAATTGGTGCAATAGAGAAATCCAAGTACTTAGACAAGCTTGATGAAGCAGTAGGACTGTTGCTACTCAGCATTTATGAATATTTTCAATTTCATGTTATCGATTTGAAGACTCCAAAGGAGGTTTGGGACAAGCTTGAATACCTCCTTGACCAGAAAGATGATTTGAAGGGGCATAGACTAGAAAATTAGCTCATCTCCATGAGCCCAAGCAATTTCGAAACTATCACTGAGTTCCTCAACAAATTCAAGAACTTGATTTCACAGTTGAAGAGGTATGGGATTGAGAAGGAAGAAAAAAAACTCATCCTTTCCATCCTGTCGAATCTAGGCCCTGATTATTTAGTGTTTGTTTTGACCTTCAAGTCAACAAGATTTTCCATTCCAAAATGGAAATTCCCTTCGCTTGAAGACTTCATCCAATCTCTAAATCTTGAGGAGGAGAAGCTAGTACACACGGGAGTGATAAAAACCAAGTTGGATTCATCTCTTGCAGCCACTGAGATGAGAAGAGCGAATGGGAAAGGGAAACAAAATAATTATGATAGAAATTCGAATGATACAAAGAAGAAGGAGGCTCCCATACAGTCAGATGGAGCCTTGAATCCTAAGAAGGACAAGCACACTCAAAAGGGAAAATCCAAGTGCACATAATGTAATCGAGGATATCACCGGCAAAGTTCATGTATGAAGAAGATCATAGATCTCATGGCCTCACTACCTGAGAAGAATAATCTCCCAGTACCTGCATGTGCTAGGAAGAAAGAGAGTGAAATATATGGATCTAAGAACAAAGAGATATTCCATGACCTCATGGCAGTTGCATCAACTCAATCCTCCCTCATCATAGATTCTGGAGCATCTAGGAATATTTATTCCTCCAAAAATATCTTCACTAGATTTGAAGCTACTGTTGGACCATCCATTATGTTGGGGAATGATTCTGAGGTCTCCTCTGAGAGGATTGGAAGAACCAAACTAGATCATGGATACTTCTCGGATGTACTCTGTGTCCCCACTCTCACTGCTAATCTACTTTCTTTATATCGGATGACCCATACCGGAGAGCCTAAGAGGGTGATATTCTCTCCAAATGAGGTTGAGGTCCAAGACATTGTATCAGGTCCTACTATACGAGTTCTCCCACTTCTTACCTGTATCAAAGCAATCTACTCTCCACACTCATGCCAATGAAGATAGTAGATTGCGGCATGAAATATTTGCGCATAACAATACAAAGAAATGGATTAGCAGGGAAGTCGACAAATGATTGATAGACTTAGGAGGAGGGATCAGTGAAGTATACTTTCACGAGCTAACCCTGGGAGCTTATGACGGGATAATTGGACAATATTTATTGGTTAGAGCTACATAAAGCTAAGGTGGACTGTTATGAAAAGAGGGTTGAATGCATGGATGATGAAGGGAAGGAAAGAAGCATCCAAGCAGAGAAGATTCCTGTGATAGTGAGGCACATCTAAGCTATGCAATCAAAGCATAGTGTGCGCAAGGGATGTAAGGGGTATCCCATTCATGTTACGGAAGCCACAAAATAATAAAGTTTATAAGTAGATAAGTTTCCCTTGATTGAGGAATTTTCAGATGTTTTCCTGGAATAACTACCAGGATTGCCTTCTTGTCGAGGAAATAAGGAGGCAATCCTTGTTTCCTCGACAAGACATGCATACTAAAGAGATGGTTGAAGGGCTGCCCAAGATCAGGTTTGCTAATGGAAACTGTCATGGTTGTTTGATTGGAAAGCATCCTAAGAAGAAATTTGAGAAGGGGAAGGCAAGGAGAGCCTCTCATCCTCTAGATCTGATTCATAGTGATGTTGCAGGGCCATTTCTAGATCTATCTTTGAACAAGGAAAGGTATATACTCACTTTTATTGCTGATTATTCCAAATTTACGGGGGTATATTTTCTCAGATTGAATTCAGAAGTATTTGGATTCTTTAAGTTTTCCAAGTCTTCTGCAGAAACATTTTCAAATAGAAATATCAAGGTCGTTCACACTGACAATGGGGGTGATTACATCAAGGGTTATTTTCAAACCTTTTGTGCTGAAGAGGGCATTGAGATGCAACATAATGTTCCATATACACAACAACATAATGGTGTTGTTGAAAGGAAGAATAAAACATTGAAAGAAATGGCCACCGACATGCTAATGTCGAAAGGGTTGCACCCTAGTATTTGGGCAGAAACCATAAACTATGCCTCCTATCTTCAGAATAGAGTTCCTCACAAAGGACTCAAAGACATGACTCCTTTTGAAGCATGGATGGGATACAAACTTGAAGTGTCTCATCTTAGAGTATTTGGATCCTGAGCATGGGAAAGGATTCCAGATGAGAAAAGGAGAGCCCTAGATCCACAAAGCAGAGAGTGTATCATGGTGGGTTATGCATTGAATGCAAAGGCCTACAAGCTTCTTCATCCTTCTACAATGAACACATTCCTTGATAGGAGTGTATAGTTTGAGGAATGGCCTCTTCATGATGCTCATTCAGTTGAGCAAGAGATCTTGCCTACCCCAACTCCACTGCTTGATGAGCTCCAAGAGAGTGAATCTTCATCACATGATAGTTCATATTTAGAGTATGAGAGTGATGATGATGAAGAGCGAATGCTAGATCCAGATCCACAAGAACCTGAATATCTAGAAACTGATCAAGAAGATGAGCAAATGGGAGATCTGGTTCCACAAGAACCTGATGATCCTCCTCTTCCGAGATGGGAAGCCACTACTCTAAGATATGCTGGAGATCTTGTTGGTGATCCAGTTGATCAACGGAGAACCAGATTAGATTATCAGAATGGAAGGTTTCATCCTTCTCACATTACTGATCCATTTCAGATCGATCGATCGTTCTTTGGAAAAGAAGGACACTTGCCTCCTTCTGGGGTGAGTGATGATATGCTACATTAGCATCATTTAGTCTATTTTGAGGGAGGGATTTCTTCCCACTGGGTTTTCCCTCTTTCCTCAGTTAGTTTATTTAGATTGGCTATACAGGGTGACCTTTGGTCTCAGTCACCAGGGCCCTGCTTTACCATTTCAGTTACTACCTCATGTTTAGCTTGCGGGGGGGTGTTGGAATATTCTCACCATCATTTTTGTATTTTGCATGCTTGCATGCAAATCTGCATGCATCTAGTCATCATATTGGTGGTCTCCCTAGCACCTAGAGCCTATTTTCATCTCCCCAGAGCCTGTCTTCAGCCCCCAGTAGCCCTCCTACCTACCTCGTGCGCCTTGTTTTCCTCACCTGGCTCACATGTGCACCTTATCTCACCTACCAGGATTTTAACAGTCAGTTAGATATTTTATTATCCAATTGGTGCATTTATTGCTCAATTTAATTGCCTGTAGCTCCCAGTTGTCTATTTTGGAGTGCCACTTGAACTTCTGAAAGGATCATGTGCCCTCCTTGGAGTCTCCATCCCTTGATTTTTGCTCACATGGTTCAGTTAGACTCAGCTAGACTCATTTGACTGAATATTGACCATTTATGACTACCACTACTGATTGGATGATGTCTCCAATGTTATCCAAGCTACGCACTGAGAATGATTCGAATGACTTCTTGGTTAATTTGAATTCTATTGATAGTTATTGTATTGTATTAAGTTATTATTCATTATTCAGAGTGCCAACTTATGGCTGATGTATGATACAATAGTTTTTCTCCATTTTTCTGTGTAATGAGTGTTAATTGATTAAGTGCTTCTTCTTCTTATTTTTGCACTACATGAGTAAATTCTAGTGCAGTCTGCTACTATTGAGTGATCCTACTTATGAAATATTACATGGTATAAGAGATGACAACAACTATTTGAATTGCAGCAGCAACAGTTGCAGCAATTCCTTGAGCAATTGACTTTCATTGAGCACTAAAATCCTCTGAGTTTCCATAATAAATCCTGGTGCTATTACCTTCAATTCACTGGAGCAATCAGGTGAGGTCTAGCCATGTGTGAAGGAATCAGTCACATGTGCTCAATGTCCTAAGGCAGTGTTCAATTCGAATTGCAGCAGATCTTCTTTTCATAATTCTCATTTGTTTTGCAGGAATCTCCCCCTCTTAGCTTTGAATTATCCAATATCATGGATCTCAATTTGAACTCATTCAACTACTTCGAATGGAAGGCTAAAATGGACATCTTCTTGAAGTTGAAGAGTCTTTCCAGAGTGGTGAATGGCTCAGCAGTTGAGAAATCCAAGTACTTAGACAAGCTTGATGAAGCAGTAGGACTGTTGCTACTCTGCATTTCTGAAGATTTGCACTTTCATGTTATCGATTTGAAGACTCCAAAGAAGGTTTAGGACAAGCTCGAATCCCTCCTTGGCCAGAAAGATGATTTGAAGGGGCATAAAGTAGAAAATTAGCTCATCTCCATGAGCCCAAGCAGTTTGGAAACTATCACTGAGTTTCTCAACAAATTCAAGAACTTGATTTCACAATTGAAGAGGTATGGGATTGAGAAGGAAGAAAAAAAACTCATCCTTGCCATCCTGTCGAAGCTAGGACCTGATTATTCATTGTTTGTTTCGACCTTCCAGTCAGCAAGGTTGTCCATTCTAAAATGGAAAAACCCTTTGCTTGAAGACTTCATCCAATCTCTAACTCTTGAGGAGGAGAATCTAGTACACACGGGAGTGATAAAAACCAAGTTGGATTCAACTCTTGCAGCCATTGAGATGAGAAGAGCAAATGGAAAAGGGAAACAAAAAAATTCTAATAGAAAGTCAAATGATACAAAGCAGAAGGAGGCTCCCATATAGTCAGATGGAGCCTTGAATCCTAAGAAGGACAAGCACACTCAGAAGGTAAAATCCAAGTGCACATACTATAATCGAGGATATCACCCTGAAAGTTCATGCATGACGAAGACCATATATCTCATGGCCTCACTCCTTGAGAAAATCATCTTCCAGTACCTGCATGTGCTAGGAAGAAAGAGAGTGAACCATATGGATCCAAGAACAAAGAGAGATGCCATGCCCTCATGGCAGGTGCATCAACTCAATCCTCCTTCATCATAGATTTTGGAGCATCTAGGCATATGTCTTCCTCCAAGAATCTCTTCACTGGATTTGATGCTACTGTTGGACCATCCATTATGTTGGGGAATGATTCTGAGGTCTCCTTTGAGGGGATTGGAAGAATTAAACTAGATCATGGATACTTCTCGGATGTACTCTATGTACCCACTCTCACTGCTAATCTACTTTCTGTATATTAGATGACCCGTATTGGAGAGCCCAAGAGGGTGATATTCTCTCCAAATGAGGTTGAGATCAAAGACATGGTATCAGGTTATATGATTGCAAAAGGAGTTGCAAATCATAATTCAAAACTGTATGAGTTCTCCAATTTCTTACCTCTCTCAAAGCAATATGCTCTCCACACTCATGCCAATGAAGGGAGTAGATTGTGGCATGGAATATTTGGGAATCTTAACTATCAATACTTGCAAGACATGCATACTAAAGAGATGGTTGAAGGGATTCCCAAGATCAGGTTTGCTAATGGAAACTGTCACGGTTGTTTGATTGGAAAGCATCCTGAGAAGAAATTTGAGAAGGGGAAGGCAAGGAGAGCCTCTGATTCTCTAGATATGATTCATAGTGATGTTGTAGGGCCATTTCCAGATCTATCTTTGAAAAAGGAAAGGTATATACTCACTTTTATTGTTGATTATTCCATATTTACATGGGTATATTTTCTTAGATTGAAGTTAGAAGTATTTGGATTCTTTAAGTTTTTCAAGTCTTCTGCAGAAATTTTTTTAGATAGAAATATCAAAGCCATTCGCACTGACAATGGGGGTGAGTACATCAAGGGTGATTTTCAAACCTTTTGTGCTGAAGAGGGAATTGAGATGCAACATATTGTTCCCTATGCACCACAACATAATGGTGTTGTTGAAAGGAAGAATAGAACATTGAAAGAAATGGCCACTGCATGCTAAATTCGAAAGGGTTGTACCCTAGTCTTTGGGAAGAAGCCATTAACTATGCCTCCTATCTTCAAAACAGAGTTCCTCACAAAGGACTCAAAGAAATGACTCCTTTAGAAGAATGGATGGGATACAAACCTGATGTGTATCATCTTAGAGTATTTGGATCCAGATCATGGGCAAGGATTCCAGATGAGGAAAGGAGAGCCCTAGATCCACAAAGCAGAGAGTGTTGAGATATTGTAACTTCAAAGAATATTATATTTGTACTTTATTATTCCGGAGATGTTTCATTCCTCCGTGAAGATCTTATTGTATATCCGGAGATGTTTATACCTCCGTCGGAATGTGGTAACTCGGGTTATTAGACTTCCCTAGTAGGGGTCGGCCCTGTATGTGTTATGTGGGTCAAAGGGTTATTAGACCACCCTAGAGGGGTCGGCCCAGTTAGTTGTAGTGGGGTATTTAACCTATTGGTTAAATACGAGCCTACGTGTACTTGTGTAAAATACATATCAGAGTAGTGTATAAATAGAGGAGGTGTGTTCCTCATTATAAACACTCACTCACTTGAGAAAGGCGCATTTGTGGAGGAGAGGTCTGCTGTGGAGGAGAAGGAGCTTATGCTCAGGTGATCCTGTATATGCTATTATTGTGAAATGGAATGTAATGCTGCTATTTTCTGTCTTAGCATATTGAATATTAACATGGTATCAGAGCTAACCTGAAGGAAGACAAGGGTTTCTGCCTCTTCCAGATCTGAGTCAAAATCAGGTGACCTTGGGAAAAAGGTCATATCTTGGGATAGGAAGATCCAAATGAAATTTCGTAAAAAGTGACAGGTAGTACACAGTCTGCAATATCTCAGAAAACTTTTTCAGAGGCCGAAGTTGAACCAGTGACACGTGGCACTCCGTACAAGTGCGCTCTCCTGTACTATCCCATAAACAGGTCACGTTGCGACACTTGGCATAACTCTCTCTCAGAAAATCCAATTGAGGTCAGACCTGTCAGGATGGAAAGATAACAGGCCGAGCTATCTCAGAAAACTTTTTCAGAGGCCGAAGGTCAAATAGTGACACGTGGCACTCCGTACAAGTTCGCTCTCCTGTATTTTCCCAAAACAGGTCACGTTGCGACATTTGGCATAACTCTCTCTCAGAGAATCCAATTGAGGTCAGACCTGTCAGGATGGAAAGATAACAGGTCAGGATATCTCAGGAAACTTTTTCAGACCCTGTGGATCAAAAATTTCAGAGTTACACCAGAAACAATCAGGTACATATTTCTGTCAAAACAGAATTATTTTTTGGTACCTTCATTCATGACTTCCGGAATTTAGGGCTTTGGAGAAAGTTGGAATTTTTGTAATCGGAGACCACGGCTGGATGCTACTCATCAAAATAGAAATTTAGAGACCAAGATCAGAATTTTTGGTTGGGCAGAAGGCCGGGCTTGATTAGACCCCAGTTCGGGACTTTGATCAGAAAAGCGGAAAATTAGGGCTTCTGTAAAAATGGGAATTTTTGAAATCTGTGACCACGGCTGGAAGCTCCTCAGAAAAATAGAAGCTTAGAGCTTTGGATCAAAATTTTTGATGGGGCAAAAGAGTGGGCTTCATCAAACCCCAGTTCAGGGTCACGTCCAGTGAATCCGAAATTTTCAAAGGCAAAATTAAGGAGTAAAACTTTGCAATTTTTCAAATTCTGAATATATCAGTTTGATCAGCTCATCAAGGCGCATATCTCTATCCTTTCGGAAGTTTGAAATTCAAAGTTTGAATTTTTGGGGTTTCTCTGACAAACCCATATCCAGCTCCAGGTCCAGTTCTTGCAAATCAAGTGGATAGGGTTAATCCTAGAAGAAGATGGATTGGTCACCTACATAAGTGAAGGAGTTCATGTTTCAGAGGGAGATGAGGCTAAGGCTTTACATAAGGAGATTACAAGCGATCTCGACAGGTATGACTCATCGAGGTATGCTTTGAGATTTGTTCATGATTAAGTTTATGGTATGTTTGTCTTCATGTTATTACAATTAGTACAATCTTGATTTTAGATTTGTTGTATCACCTTAACAAAATTATGAATGCATGATAGAAGATATTCATTGGTTAGGGTGTTGACACTTATGATTGTACTAATGCATTATGGTGTTGTGTGAGGTTGAGGTTGTCTGCTAACAAGATACAGGTACATCACAAAAGACAAATCAGGCTCCATGACCATGAAAACATGAAGACAAAGACTCATCCATAATCTCTGTTCTACTTACGAGGTATGTATGACTTTGTTATATTATGCTTAACCTATGAGACATGCAGGTTCTAGCTCAGGATCTCTAAATCATTGAAGAGATTGTTTAGGTATGTTGTACATAACTAAGTAGGTATACTAATCCAGGTATGTTTCCCATGAATTTTACCTTGTGTTAGGATCCCTTATATAAGTATACTTGGAATGATTGGTTATGCTTATTCATAAAGTTAGTAATCAAGGGATTATGCATATTATATCTTTTATCAATGATATGCATGAGTAAAAGAAGAATTCCCTGAAATCTTGAATACTAATGTTTATTAACTATAATCATGACTATACGTTTTCAAGATTATTTAGTACTATAATGTTTTGATAGCATTTAGAATATACTAATGAGTGTATGTTTGTGTATGAGATCATGAGGATGACTCTTGAGCATGCACAGTGGTACAGAATGAATAGAAGTTCAAAAGACATACAGAAGATCAAGCGGGAGGCAGCCACACAAACATAAAAGATAAGTATTTGAGTTGCTATTTGAAATAGTAATGATATTGCCTGCATGAATATTTGTACTCCTAGAATATATAATGCTGAGTGTAAACATTCATAGAGCATTGAACAATATACAACTAATGTGCATATGCTTGGACAAACATTCCATTGTTGCTTGTCTAGAATGAAACCTCTTTGCTGACATGCTGAGAGTTGTGCACACTCTCGATAGTATGTTCTGGTAGAGATGGAAGGCATCTAGATAGCCACTGTATGCATACAGGATATGGGAAAGTGTTGTGCCAAAGTATTGGTCAAAATAGTTGCATCACTATGTAAATGATATCTGTATGCATAATGGGTTATCTTTTGATGATTATGAAGTATTACTAATCATGTACTTAAATTTGATTTGTAGGAAAGGTCATGGACACCGTACAAGTGGTGGATGTTCAAACAAGAAGATTTACAAATCAAACAAAATATAGAAGGCTCATGGCTAGAAGATTCTCTTAGAAAGGGGAAGAGAATTACGACAAGATGTTTGCTCCAAGTATGGTGTAATTAAAGAAGAAGTATGAATCAGGTTCTGTATAGGTACCTAGGATCGATAATATTTTGATAAGCTTAATATGGGTGATGTGGATCTCAACCTTTGCTACAAGGTTGAATAAGATACACATATGACATGGATGCAAGAAGGAACTCACCACAGAGTTCGAATGATATTGAGGCTCATATCAGTAGACCCATCTAACGAGAGATGGCACAGATAGATATGCAGAAGATCATTCAATACAGAAATGAAAAATGAAAGATCTCAAATTGATGCTTTACTTCCTAGGTCTGGAAGTATAGCAAGGCTCAGAAGGAATATTTCTCAACCAGGGAAAGTATGATGAGAAATATGACTTAAGGTGTTGGAATGGCCACTCTTATGGATTCCAACTTGAAGCTGTTAGGGGATAACTCATCAGAGTTAGTGGATATAACTCTGTACAGTCAATTTATTGGGTCTTTGATATATCTAACATATACTAGGTTAGATATATGCTTTGTTATGAACACCTTGAGTTAGTATCTAGTGGAAACTAGATGTGTTTACCTGATAGTTGCAAAGTATGTGATGAGGCACATAAAGGACACGATAGAATTTGATCTATGCTATCTTGAAGATCATGACTTCAGATGGCTATTCAGATTCTGTTTGGGCAGGAAGTGTATCAGACAAGAAGAACACATCGAGAGGATGTTATTGTCTGGTATTAGCCATGATCTCGTGGTTTAGCTGGAAGCAGTCTAGTGTGGCTCTCAGCACAAGCGGAATATATGGCTGCTTGCTCTGCTAGTTGTGAAGAAGTTTGGCTTTAGGTTTGTTTGACTTAGAGATAGAACCAACTAAGATCCTATGTGATATTTAGAGTGGTATCAAGATGACATAGAATCTAGTGTTCCATGATAAGTCAAAGAACATAGGGAACTAACAAGATTTGACGCAGAAAGGAATTCTAAAGTTTGAATTTGTAACAGGTTACCGTTGTACTAACCAAACCTCTGTCTCGAGTGAAGTTTGAATACTTCCGAGACAAGCTTGGTGTAGTTCAAAAGGACCCTCCTCGAAAGGGGGAGTAGTATAGTCACTGCTGATGAGATTGTCTCATCGAACAACAAGGTCGATGATGAGGTAACCTGTTCTCTACACCCAGTTACTTAGAATGATTTAGATTTAGGACTCTTATATTCTTTGTTTTGATGTTAGATGTATACATGCTAGATACTTCTGATGGTTTGATGATACATGCTTTTGATGATAGATGTATACATGGCTTTGATGATAGATGTATACATGGCTTTGATGATAGATGTATACATGCTTTTGATGATAGATGTATACATGGTTTTGATGATAGATGTATACATGATTTTGATCTTAGATGTATACATGGCTTTGATGATAGATGTATACATGGCTTTGATGATAGATGTATACATGCTTTTGATGATAGATGTATACATGGTTTTGATGATAGATGTATACATGATTTTGATGATAGATGTATACATGGCTTTGATGATAGATGTATACATGGCTTTGATGATAGATGTATACATGCTTTTGATGATAGATGTATACATGATTTTGATGATAGATGTATACATTATTTTGATGATAGAGTTATACATGTTTTGATGATGTTGATACATGTTGTGATGATGATGATACATGTTGTGGTTATACATGTTTTGATGATGATGATACATGTTGTGGTTATACATGATGATGATACATGTTGTGGTTATACATGTTGTGATGATGATACATGATTGTACATGTTTTGATGATGAGGATACATGTTCTGTCTTGGTGAACATGTGAAGGGATTGGATCATCCCTGGACTTTCAGTCCTAAAGAGAGCCGTAGACGTGAGGTCTCCGAGAATGAAGTCCTTAGTGGACAGTTGAGGGGATTGGATCATCCCTGGGCTTTCAGTCCTAAAGAGAGCCGTAGACGTGAGGTCTCCGAGAATGAAGTCCTTAGTGGACAGTTGAGGGGATTGGATCATCCCTGGACTTTCAGTCCTAAAGAGAGCCGTAGACGTGAGGTCTCCGAGAATGAAGTCCTTAGTGGACAGTTGAGGGGATTGGATCATCCCTGGACTTTCAGTCCTAAAGAGAGCCGTAGACGTGAGGTCTCCGAGAATGAAGTCCTTAGTGGACAGTTGAGGGGATTGGATCATCCTTGGACTTTCAGTCCTAAAGAGAGCCGTAGACATGAGGTCTCCGATAACTGAATGACAGGACTGAATCGTCCCTGGACCTCGGTTCAAAATGTACGTGACAAATCCTAGAATTACTCTAGGTTACATCCAGCATGAAACAGGGCTGGCTCTGTAGTTGTGATACATCCAGCATGAAAAAGGGCTGGCTCTGTAGTTGTGATACATCCAGCATGAAAAAGGGCTGGCTCTGTAGTTGTGATACATCCAGCATGAAAAAGGGCTGGCTCTGTAGTTGTGGTACATCCAGCATGAAAAAGGGCTGGCTCTGTAGTTGTGATACATCCAGCATGAAAAAGGGCTGGCTCTGTAGTTGTGATACATCCAGCATGAAAAAGGGCTGGCTCTGTAGTTGTGATACATCCAGCATGAAAAAGGGCTGGCTCTGTAGTTGTGATACATCCAGCATGAAAAAGGGCTGGCTCTGTAGTTGTGATACATCCAGCATGAAAAAGGGCTGGCTCTGTAGTTGTGATACATCCAGCATGAAAAAGGGCTGGCTCTGTAGTTGTGATACATCCAGCATGAAAAAGGGCTGGCTCTGTAGTTGTGGTACATCCAGCATGAAAAAGGGCTGGCTCTGTAGTTGTGATACATCCAGCATGAAAAAGGGCTGGCTCTGTAGTTGTGATACATCCAGCATGAAAAAGGGCTGGCTCTGTAGTTGTGATACATCCAGCATGAAAAAGGGCTGGCTCTGTAGTTGTGGTACATCCAGCATGAAAAAGGGCTGGCTCTGTAGTTGTGATACATCCAGCATGAAAAAGGGCTGGCTCTGTAGTTGTGATACATCCAGCATGAAAAAGGGCTGGCTCTGTAGTTGTGGTACATCCAGCATGAAAAAGGGCTGGCTCTGTAGTTGTGGTACATCCAGCATGAAAAAGGGCTGGCTCTGTAGTTGTGATACATCCAGCATGAAAAAGGGCTGGCTCTGTAGTTGTGATACATCCAGCATGAAAAAGGGCTGGCTCTGTAGTTGTGTTACATCCAGCATGAAAAAGGGCTGGCTCTGTAGTTATGATACATCCAGCATGAAACAGGGCTGGCTCTGTAGCTGTCATAAGGATTGATCATCCTGGAACTTGATCTGGATTGCATCATCCATGGACTCATGTCCTAAAGGGAGCAGGATTGATCATCCTGTAAATATGATCGTGTGATGACGATGCTGCTGATCGTGTGATGACGATGCTGCTGATCGTGTGATGACGATGCTGCTGATCGTGTGATGACGATGTTGATGATCGTGTGACGATGATGATGATAATCGTGTGACGACGATGCTGATGATCGTATGATGACGATGCTGATGATCGTGTGATGACGATGCTGATGATCGTATGACGATGCTGATGACGATGTTGATGTTCCAGTAACTAGTCAAGTTACTGATGATGATGAATTGAAGAAAGCTTCCAATGATTTATAGATGTATCATGTATGATGTTGATGACTCCTTGCTCGTGCAGATGTTGTTATAATATCCTTCTCGTTAAGGGGGAGTGTTGAGATATTGTAACTTCAAAGAATATTATATTTGTACTTTATTATTCCGGAGATGTTTCATTCCTCCGTGAAGATCTTATTGTATATCCGGAGATGTTTATACCTCCGTCGGAATGTGGTAACTCGGGTTATTAGACTTCCCTAGTAGGGGTCGGCCCTGTATGTGTTATGTGGGTCAAAGGGTTATTAGACCACCCTAGAGGGGTCGGCCCAGTTAGTTGTAGTGGGGTATTTAACCTATTGGTTAAATACGAGCCTACGTGTACTTGTGTAAAATACATATCAGAGTAGTGTATAAATAGAGGAGGTGTGTTCCTCATTATAAACACTCACTCACTTGAGAAAGGCGCATTTGTGGAGGAGAGGTCTGCTGTGGAGGAGAAGGAGCTTATGCTCAGGGTTTGCATCTTTGTATATTGCTGGTCATCTATATTGAGGAAGCTTTACTGGGTTTTCTACCCCATGAGGGTTTCCCAGGATAAATCTCTGTCTCTTGTGTTTATGCTATGCTTGTTGTTTCTTCAGTGATCCTGTATATGCTATTATTGTGAAATGGAATGTAATGCTGCTATTTTCTGTCTTAGCATATTGAATATTAACAGAGAGTGTATCATGGTGGGTTATGCATTGAATGCAAAGGCCTACAAGATTCTTGATCCTTCTACTATGACCACATTTCTTGATAGGAGTGTACAGTTTGAGGAATGGCCTCTTCATGATGCTCATCCAGTTGAGCAAGAGATCTTGCGTACCCCACCTCCACTGCTTGATGAGCTCCAAGAGAGCGAATCTTAATCACATGACAATTTAGATTCAGAGTATGAGAGTGATGATGATGACGAGAAAATGCTAGATCCAGATCCATAAGAACTTGAAGATCTAGAAACTGATTCAGAAGATGAGTGAATGGGAGATCCGGTTCCACAAGAACCCGATGATCTCTCAACTAATGATCCTCCTCTTCAGAGATGGGAAGCCACTACTCTCATATCTGTTGGAGATCTTGTTGGTGATCCAGCTGATCAACAGAGAACCATATCATATTATTAGAATGGAAGGTTTCATCCTTCTCACATTACCAATCCATTTCAGATCGTTCGATCCTTCTTTGGAGAAGAAGGACACTTG